>CM021106.1:14871420-15146420 GCA_007115665.2 Sequoiadendron giganteum | reverse complement strand
AGCTCAAAGGTTGAATGAACAATTGTCAAATAGATATATAAAGAACATAAACAAAAGTGAAACAAAGAAAAAATTAATGAAAATTGAATAGAATTACAAAAAATAAAGAGAATATAAAGGATGAACAATACATGAAAACCAATTTCGTTAAGCTACTCAACCTTGAGGTTATGTGCAAAGACTATAACTATAATCAAATTTTCCTAGCTCTACTCAAAATCCACCCAAAGGGAACCTTAAGGATTACAACCCCATGCAAATGGCCATGAAACCACCATAAATAGAATCACCAAGTTGGTTGGCATGAACACAAAGAGTTGCAATAGATTAATGTCATTAAAGTATGATAAAAATGAGTTAAGATGTTTGCAATAAGAACACTCAACTATTACATAATAAATTTTTTGCTAACATTCTTAACATCCAAACTAAAAAGACATCAAAAAATATGATCACTACTATCTAACAAAAGGGATAAAATGACCAACTCCTTAACATTCTAACATTGGTTGGCTTCTCTAGAAAGCATGCTAGAAATATGTTATGCAAGATGATGGGGAATGTAAGATCCCAACCATTTGTGCCCCATTTCGTTGCTCAATTTTGAGTTTTGATAATGATATAATATGCTTTTATTATGTTTGTATTTCCATCGAGGTGTATGGACTATGTATTTTGAATACATATGTTGGGATTTTATATGTTTGAACTCTATAGTGTTCCAACTTTACTATTTTTAATATTATATGTGATTATGTTTCTATTAATAGAGCCATGGGCATACTATGATAGGGCTTTATTTTCCATGTTGTGCTTGTATTGAGGTTTCAGTCTTTGTAGACTTAGGAGTGAGGATTCTAGGTTAGATAGAGTACAATCTCACACTCATCCATTTGAAATGTGAACTATGTGATATGGCAAGTGAGAGGTTAAAAAGAAAGTAATAAATAAAATGAATGGTGTTAAATTTTGAACATTTACAAAGTTAATTCACAAGTTCACTTTCATATTATTATATGGGTGTGTTAAATGATCATGTAGGGCATCAATCCAATTTATGGAGGTTGATGTAAATATCATTGAGGATCCTTGTTAGATGGAGGCACACTCCTCAACTCTACAAGGGTTAGAGAATCTCAGGTTAACACTCCATCATGGTATTCTATGATACTCTTTTCTTGAGGATTCTAGGTTAGATGGAGTGGAATCTCACACTCATCCATTTGAAATGAAAATTATATGGCATAACAAGTGAGAGGTTAAAAACAAAGTAATAAATAAAATGAATGGTGTTAAACATGTTAGCATTAACAAAGTTAATTCACAAATTCACTTCCATATTCTTATATGGGTGTGCTAAATGACCATGTAGGACATTAATCCAATCCATGGAGGTTGATGTAAATATCACTCAAGATCCTCATTGGATGGAGGTACGCTCCTCAACTATACAAGGGTTTGAGAACCTCATGTTAACATTCCATCATGATATCCTATGATACTATGCTCTTTCTCTTTGTGTGCCAAATTGGTAGTTTGATATGTGCATATGATTGTACTTATGCATGCATTGGTTGGTGTGGTATTTCCTAATCATATATTTGGTGGCATCCTTGTATGATATGTATTGTTGATGTATTTCTTATGATTGAGTTGGTCATGTGTTATACCCTTTGAGTTTGGTGCACATGGTGAATGACTACCCAATTATTTTCCTCCTAGTATCAAGGGGTGGGTATCAAGGTTCTAGATGGTTGGGTGGTGTTGATAAATATTATCTAGTGGATCATTTGGAGATTTATTAGAGAGCATGCAAGGATTTTTTGACCTTGAATAAGTGGTAGAATTTTATTATGTTATCTATTGATCACAATATATAATCTGAGAAATTTGAGCCCTTGTAAATAAATTTATGTTCATATTGTGAAGTACTCTCATGATTGGTTCCAATCCACTCACATATGTTGTAATGAACCCAATCAGTCCATTGATAAATAAAAAATATTACTATTTAAAAAAAATACATAACTTCTTAGTTACTTTATTTTGATTAACATAAAATAAAATAACAATTCTAATTATAACTTAGGAAGTATAAGTCCTTACAAATAAATAAAATATTTAATCTCCTTTTCCTTTGTGAATATCATGATGATTAATAGTACAATACAAAGTTTAATTTCAATTACAATTCACGTCTTCTCTAGATGTGGAGATCCATGTCTCTAATTCATTACAATATTTTCAATAATAATACATTGTCATATTTCACATATGAAAGTACAATATCAAGTGAAATCTAATCTCTTGTCTTTGATAATCCAAGTCTTTAATATATTCAACTACAAGAGAGAAAGCATCACTCGAGTACTTTTTCACCAACCACATATCGGCGGTCCCCTACACACCTTCCTACTAGAAGTGGCCTTACCCTTCACGAGAGTAGCCGATTTAGGGAAACTCTAAGGTTATCAAGTCATCTAAGAACTAATGTTGTGTGCTAATAAAAATAATCTATCATACAACTCTCGATACCTTCTAGCTATGCATGATACATTTGATTAATTTATAGCTTTAGACAAGGTGAACCGACAATGCAAGAAATGATTTTGCATTACTTTGGCCAAATATTTTAATAATATAAAGAAAACACATAATCTTATGTGGTCGTACATTTACACACCTCTTTTAATGGTAGAGTTGCAATCCTATTATAAGTTTGGGCTTTATCACAGTTAAATACATCATGATTTATACTCCCACAAAATCCATAGAGTTTCTTCCTATTCCCCCAATATTTTGTCACAAAATGACCCGATTTACTGCATTTAAAACATGTGGCAATTGTTTGTTTCCTCCTTCCTCTGCCTCGGCATCTATCTCCATAGAATTGTCCTTTTTCATTGTATGTGTCTTGATTTGGTTGGTTTTGTATAGAATTGATATTCTTCTTGTTTTTCCATTGTGGTATTTTATATCCATGATCACGCTTATATAGTGGCATCTATGTCAATCCTTTAACATATGCCAACTTGTGTTGGTCACTATGACTTGGTGCGGTAGGATCTTCTCTTAATTGAAATAATTTTGAGGGACAATCTTCTATTTCATGATCATCCCATTCTCAACAAGTTCCACAGTAGACTGAATTTATATTTTTGGGTAGTGCCCGCAAGTCTACTCATAGTGCATTATCTTTTTTTCTCCAATTTCCTTTAGACATTCGTTTCTTATGTATCCTTCTCTTCCACAATAAGTACACCAAATATTAGGTCTTGGTGCAAACATATTTTGTTTTTCCATAATTTTTTGTCGGAGTCTTAATTGTTTTATCCCTAGCTTTAGCTTCTTCAACTCTTTGTTCTCTTTTCCCCTTTCCTATTTTTTCTAGGATTGGTTTTCAATCTGGCATGCAAAAGTAACTAGTTATGGGTAGGTATGAAAATATCTTCCATCCAAGGCTATTCTAATTTTTGGTATTACTCCAGAGATGAACCATTCATTTTTTTATTTTTGGTTAATGGTTCTTCTAGTAACTTCTTTAAATCTTTTATCAAATTATTTTATGGTTTCATCCTCTCATTCTATATAAGCTCTCAAATTTTGTTGTCTCCTTCTATAGGCAGGTCTAGAGTATCAAATTTGGCTAAGAATTTTTTTTTAACTATTTCTTAATCTTTGTCACTATTAAGGTTTTTTTTCAATACCATTTAAGGGTATCTCTATGGATTGATCCAATGAAATCAAATAGCTTTGTATTGTCTCTTATTATTTTGTCATTGCCACATAGATTATAGGATATATATATGTTCTACTTCTTCATTTATATCTTTTTTGAAAAGAGACAATTTCCTTTGGGTATTCATCTATGTTTCTTCTTTGGATTCAATATCTATATATCCTATGTCAATTTTGTATTCACTCAAATTATCTATATTGGTTTCCTCTCCTTCTTGTTCTCCTATGACATTTTTTTCTAAGTTGTGTTCTAATTCTTTCACATAAATTCTTCTTGCTTTTAATGGCATCAAGGGCGACTCTTGGTCAGGGGATTGTCTTTATTCAAATTCTCTTTTCATCTTGGGAGATAATTGTTTTTTATTAAGCATCATTTGGTTATTTGATGATGTCATTTTATTATAGGTTGTTAAACTCGTAGAAGCCTTCTTACTTTCTACCACATCTTCCCCTCTTATTTTTAGAACATTTATGGTTACTAACTCATCCAAGTAATCTACATTGAATGATATATTCGAAGGTTTTGTATAGGGGTTTCCATCGGTAACCACTCCTTATTTATCCTTAATTAAATATTTTTCCAATATGGATGAGTAGTTGGTGTTTTATTTAGAGATGGTGTCATAATTCTTGCCACTTCTCATTCCAAATCCTTTCTAGTATTTCCATAGTCTTCAATATCTCCTTCTAAGCTTTGTATAATTTGGTTTAATTTCTCTATGCTAGAACCTAGTTTCGGAATCCTTTCTCTAATTTCTTCGATAGCACCCTCAATTGCACACTCTTCATCTTCTTCTTCTCTGGAAGCACCCACAATTGTGCACTTAGCAACACCCTCAATGATGTGCTCAACCTCTTTGTTTCTATTTCCTTTCGCAAACTTTGAGACCTAATCTTTTTTCCTCTTTTCTACTTCTTCCATTCTTCTACGGTATATTTCTTGTCATTACTAAATTTGTTTCAACCTCCTTCCTTCTGTGTTCATTTCCATTCCCAACTTAATCCTTTCAATTATCTCTACTTTTCTTTTGTTATCTCCTTTTGCCATGGGTATTTCTAGTCTATATTTTCATTAATCCTTATATATCCCATAGGTAGTTTAAAATTTTGTACAATTACATCTTCTTAGGAATCTTTTTAGATTCCTCCCCCCTTTCCAATTTCCATCCCTTAAGTGCCTCCCCCATTCTCATAATGTTAGTACCTAAGAGAGTTATCTACAAAACTTATTATTATTATTATGTCTTTATATTGCTAATATTTTATTTTCTGATTTTTTATTGTCCTTTTTAGGGTCTCGATAATGGAACCAATGTTAGCAAGAGGAAATGAGAAGTTAAAATCTGAAGATTTGTACCTTGGTATTCCTTATGTAGTTATTTTATACCCCAGAGAGTGCAATGATAGAAGAGAGTAGGTGTGGTAGGAAACTACATCTAACAATAACTCATTTATAAATCAAGCAAGAATAGCAATCATTCGTAACATATTTATTCATTAAATCTTATAACTCCATATATATTCTTGGATAACCATTACATTAATAGGTCTTAGTCTCTACTTTTTATTACAACACCTTCTCTATTCCTATATGATTCCACCCCTCCTCTAATATGTCATCTATTACATACATATATCAAACCTTAGTCTCCTATAGAGAAATGACCCTTTTAGGGTACCCCTTAGTCTATTTTCCTTGTCAACCTAATGTTTCACAAGTGCTCTATGTTGAGTTGTGGTAGCTTCTACTCTATGTCCTATATCCTATTAATAGTCTTTAAGTGATATGTCATTAATTCATGGGTACAAAAACCAATGCATGTCTCTTATTGGTTTTTGAATACACATAAAATGCCAACTAACATACTCCATTATGTTAGGAAATAATGCATCATACCCACATTCTTAATCTATTTCCTACATAAAACCATGAGAGTAAAGCATGCATGTAAGCTTATAGAATAGCCATAATTCATAGATAAAAATATAAAAGACACAAGACAACACAAGATATACCTTGGGGAAACCCTCAAGAGGGAAAAACCCATCCTCCAAAATCATCCATACTCCATTTGTTATTCATCAATAAAACAATACATGCACTTACAGAGTTACAATGAATACTTCTGAAACATCAAGCCTCTCCAATGCATCCTCCATGTGTCCAAGCATGAATCCACAAATCTCATACCATGATTCACATATCCACTCCTTTGAAAGACTCAATAATGACAACCCACTCACCCAACCAACCTTAACCACTAAACATGTGTTTTCTTTTGAAACATAAAAATGTGGTGACCTTAAACTTAATGTCTAAAACTTCAGGTCAATGGGGGCCATCATTTCTATAATTTCATTAGGATGCAAATAAACAAAGTGCATAGATTGACTTACAACCTCCTAGGTGAGTTAATCAAACTTGGATCTTCATCTTTTTGAGGATGAGAATGGATTGTAAGTGATTTGAAATAATTAACCTAATTATACTAAATGACCTAATATGATAAATGCAATTTCTAGAACATAAATAGGTAGAAACAGAGCTCTGCAAGTGGATCTGGAAAGTGTAGATTTATGTACATACCTATCACCAAAAGTTGGATTTGAGTGTTGTAGCAGGATTGGGTTTCCCTTGGACGATTGGGTCTTTGTTAGGGTGTATTTCTAAACTTTTGGGGTCCTTTGGTGGCATATCTTAGCTTTTTTTTCCACTTGTCCCATTGTCAAAATGTCGTAAATAAATTTTATACGCAAGTGTTTGTGTCTTAGCAAGGTTGATGACCACAAATGCAATAATACAAAATGGATCTTCAAATTCTCCTCAATCTTCTTCAAACCTGTAACCTACACATTCACAAAGAGAGTGGATGTGCCATATAGGGGCTTGCCTTAGTCAAACCTCGTGTAAGTGTTTCCACTTCCAGAATGGAAATGTCAATGATAAACCGTAATGGAAAGGAAGGAAATGATGAATGAACAAAATGTTGCAACTCACCACCCTTCAATGGCTTCCTTGAAGGAATGAATTCATGCACATCACTTCAAGGATTTGGATCTTGCTTGATAGATTTTCTTAAATGCTTGAATGCTTTGGAGATCTACAACAATGTTAGCCTTCACAAAACATGAACATGAACACACATAGAATTTGACATGATGTTGGATCTTGAATTGCTATAATAAAATTTGATAATGCTACTCTTGAAAATAGTATTTTCTCAATTGTATGCCTTAGTGCTAGGTATATCCTGTTAGATTTCAAATGATAAAATAACTAGGTATTTATAAGTGTTTATCCAATTTCCCAAAAATCAGATTCCAAAAACCGACACTTCATATTTAAATTTTGGATGTTAAAATACCACCAATAACATATTTGAATTTGGGTCCCAACTAAGAAGGGGGACTCAGTCGCCCATGGGTGACTAGGTCCTGGCCCAAATTTCCAAGACACTCAAAGTGGGGGGCAATTTAATGATTGAATGCATTTGTTTAATGTTTTTCCTTTGGAAAATGGTAACAATTAGGCTTTGGAATGCATAATTTGAAAAATTAGGAGCTTAATTAGGTCTAATAATTTAGGGGGTAAAAACATAATGTGAAATTGTTAAGGTATGCAATTTTATACACTACAACTTTTATAGACACGAGCTCACACAAATACAACCAAGTGGTAAGATAATACCGTGTGCCACAAAACCATGTGAACACAAAACCATTGACTCCTCATTTAATATTGGATACTAAGTTTTCACTTTATTAAATATTTCCCCAATATTAAATTATTAGCCTGTCTCCCACACATAAAATAATAACCCAATGTTACAATACAACTTTATAAGAGGCCCCAAATAATTAACTAGTGTGGCTAACCATACCTCCTAGGTGCACCACAACTAAATAATTATGTAATTACAACATTATACTATAAAAATTTATACAATGGTATACAACACCAAATCCCAACATTCTCCCACTCGTTGTATACATTGCATAAGGTTCAATCAATTAAATACATCATCATAGCCATACATAAAACCATATGAATCTCCAACATGTTATAATACTCCATCAAGATATTTGCAATAAAACCAAAGTGACCACCATCTCAAGAAATAAATCCTCTCATCCTCCAACATGCCACCTATGGAAGAAAAGGAACGTGTCAAGGTGAAGATGTACCAATCCAAAGAACACAAGCATCAAATTCAAGTGATAATGTGAAGGCTCCAACTTGCTTCCAAAGGTAAATAAATCCACATGATCAAAAATAGCATCCACAACACATGCTAATACATCCAACCATCCATACTTCCTAGGTATAAAAAACATCAGTAAACTCATGCCAACATATGCAACCCATATTCCACAATCAAGCTCCATGTATCAGACCTATCAATGAATAACATACATATCCAAGAACTCCCACTACATCCGTAATGTCAAATCTGAAAATAATCAAGGCATATCAAGTCTACCAATTAACACTATACCAAGGTGTGATAAATAATCAATAATGAAGTACAATGGAGAAACAAAATGATCCAGACATGCAACACTAATAGCTACATAATCTCTCACAACATGTCACCATAATCCTCCCAAATCATATGAACATGAACCTCTAGGAAGGAACCATGGAATGAAGAGAGAAAACCTATAAATCATAACATAAACACCTCAAAGTGCAACATTGTGTCAATTGTGATCTTCTTACAACCCCAAATGAAAAGCCTCAACAACACCCAACCACTCAATATCATAGATCAAATACAACATATGAGTCATGTAATGACAACATGGATGTAAGCCTCTCTAACAAGAAGATCAAACTCAAAGTATCTATTCAAAAATTAGGAAATCATCCCAATGAACATCTCCTAAACTCCTCATCAATGAATGATAACATAAAGTCATATGCACAAGGAGATAACCATGCTAAACATCCTTCAAAAGGAATCCTCAAGAACTATCTATCCATAGCTTGAGATCCATATCTATGAAAGATAAAGCAATATAAACTCATGCTAAACAATCCTCAAATGAGTCTCCCAAAATCAATCACCATGAGAAAAAAAAAAGCACGAAACATGACACATGTAAAAAAGAATGGGAAAATACCTTTTAGATGATAAATTTCTGAGTAGACCAAGAGTGTAGGAGTTTATGGTGAACTCCTCAACACTCCATGATCACCTGCAAGACAAAATAACTTCCACGTGAGAGATGGAAGAAATATCATGCTATGATTATGGATGTAAGAATGCTAGGATGATTATGGCAATGTAAATATGTATCCTTGCTTATATAGGTAAGGTGAGGTGATGTATCGACATTAAATGACTATGTCATAATTAAATGACATGAGTCAACATTAAATGACCTAGGACACAAGCATTAAATAAAAACCAACTAGATAAGATAAGTGACAAATAACATTTAACTAGAAAGATTTATTCCTAGGACCTAAGTGGACTTAACATGTAAATAGGACCTAGATAGGTAGAACACCTATTTACACCAACAAAGAGTGGGGAATGACAATGATCCTCGAAAATGACCAAGTCATCATGAGTCACTCTAAGAACAATCTCCTCTATAGGTCAATCATGAACTCATGTCCATGTATAGGTGAAGGCTCCTCAATATTCTTGTTGAAACCTCCAAAGAGTAACCATCTCAAGAAAATGTCTCTAATCACAAGAGAACTCTAGCCTCACCCAAGTCTCAAAGTATCCATGAGCACCTGAAATCAATCAATCCATGCTAAGAACCAAATGCAACACTGCACTATCAAGAAGCTCCCAAGGAAATGACCAATGTACCCAATACTAAGAGAACCATCAAGATCAATGCCAAATCTCCAACCGCAAAATCAAGAACCCATCATGATATCATGATCTAATCACCTCCTCCTAGGCGATCACATGCAACAATGCATACATCCTAGTCTCAAGAGAATTGTATCATGTAATTACTCAAACTGATATCCAGAGTAATCCAAGGCACAATACCAAAAACACTCTAAACCAAGAATCAACATCTCCAATCACATGAAGATAACCATCTCCTAACAATGAACTTGTAAATGTGAAAGAACTCTTTTGTAGCGATAGGATCTAAGAGCTCCTCCAAGAAATCCACAAACACTAAGAAGATCATCCATCACCAATGATGAATCCACATCACTTCCAACAACTCATACTAAACTATGATACCAATGTACACATGGAATCATGAAAAATATCTCCTAAATGAATATCACCCATGGTCCACACACACTCAACTGCAATCCCAACGGCTCCAGAGAAGAATTAGAACCAAGATCTCCAATCCAAGAAGATACAACTGCCATCAAACATTAGAAATCAATCCTACACCACCAAATCATCACTGCCAAAGTCTCCCATCGAGATGTGTAACCAATATATCTTGACATCATGATAAAATAATGTGCTACAAGTCCCAACAATTGACATCTGAGTACTCTAATCATCCATCCTCTCATCTAAATGCAACATACCAATGCACAAGTGACCACATGCAAGGTTAAATAACAAAGTCTACATCAACACCAAATCAATCTCATGGATATGGACATACCACATCTAAGTCATCCCATTGCAACTAAATGAGTGGCCAACCCACACAACTACATAACTTAAAGATCACAAATAATGAAGCATGAAAACTCATCATCACATTAGTAACCTACGAATCAGGATATCAAATAGGATAATCCAGTAGACAATAAGACTCAAACACCAAATCAACCAAATATCTAATTTTCCGAATATGTACACAAATGAGTAATCATAGTCAAGCAACCAATTTCAAGCATCTAGGAGATAAGAACAAACTCCTAAGACAAAACCACATCACCACCAAACAACCGCATACATGATTGTGTCATTCCAATGCTCAAATGTACCTGTATATCCCTGATACCATAATCATCACCAATGTTTTACCTACACTCGACTATCACCCGCACAAGAATCCAAGTCTCTACATGTGTCAACCCATGTCCTTAAAACTAAAGACAACATGTGTACCTGTCACCATCAAAGTCCAACTCTAAAAAACACTTATAAACCTATACCAAGAAGCACCAAATTGATAATAAGTTGTACCATCATAAATATCATATAAAAAAATGTACTCCCTCAAGATTTTTCCTCTTGACTCATCTAGATGCTCACACAATCACACCCTACATCTCAGGAACCTAAAAGTAATCAAGCAAGTACAATCCTCTCTCTGCACCATAGACTAAAAATATACCTAATCCATTATGTAGTACAATGCACATTCCCTCCAATGCCTATTCAAAATTTAAAATCCAATTTTGTATGCAAAAGTTATCCTCAAAATTGTGTACAAGAGAACATTTAGCTTCTAGGCCCCAAAAACTGATTGAAATATAAAAATCATGGAACCAAACCTATAATATTACGTATTAATCAAAGAGAGATTTATGTCAACTATTGGAAGTCAAAAATCTAATATCTTGGGTGAAATTTATGTCTGTTTGAAAATGTGTTGCCCAATTACACTAGTTGGTGGTTGGCTAGCAGCCCATGGGCGAAGCCAACAACACCCGAGTAGTGTTGTGGTGGTCTTCGGGTGGCTGATTTAAAACATTTATTAAATTATTTTTATTGTCGGGCAGTTTAAATTTTTCTAAGCCCGCAATGTAGGTGATTGGTCCACCATGGGACCCTAGATCAGGGATCAGGGGCCTAAGGTGATGCAAGAGCATCTGGGTGTATGGATAATAATACTACACACCTAAAATCATATTAACTTTAATTTTTGTGTTGTGTTTTGGTTTTACTTGTAGGCACAATTTATTTTAATCCTCAACTCCTCTGGCATAGTATGGTTTGATGTTGGGTGTGTAAGAAATCAAAAGATTAATTGATTTAATTGGTAATTGTTTTAATTATGTTTTTTTATTCTTAATTTACAAAAAGGAAAAATCACATGCCTAGGCCTATGAGCGAGCATTTAATGTAAATTGTAACTCCAATCTTGATTTTTGAAAATGCATTGAGAAAATCGAAGGCAAGGTGTTGAGGGAGTGGAGAGAGTAGATGGAGAAGTGAGAAGGCAATTTTTGAATGGAAAATTAAAGGCTCTTACAATAGGAATACTCACTATCATTGAGAGGGCAGTGAACTAGTGATGGACAAAAACAAATCAATTAAACAACTTAAAATTTTTGATAAGCACAAACTTCAATGCAAACACATAAAGATCACCATGACACCAAATTTATAAATGGAAAACCATAGAAAGGGAAAAACCACTATGTGAGTTGGATCAATCCAAACCTCACAATTTGTTCGCCTTTAGGTCTCACTAATTACAATATATCTAGGAGCACCAACTCCAATAACAAACAGGAGCAAAAACTCCCTATGCACTAGGTCTCATTGACCAAACTCTCACTGAGTACAATATGCTTAGGAGCACCAACTCCAATGAACTACAGGAGCACCAAATCCACCAAGAGATGAAATACATAAATAGAAAGTACTACTTTATTTACAGTACATTCTAGATCAACAATTTCCCCCTTTTTGCATACAAACATTCAACATGTAATCCTCCTTACATACATGAATAAAGATCTCTCTACAAGACTCCCCTTCAACAAACACAATGAAAAAAATGATATGAACTATGAACAATGAACAATGACCCCTGCACACACCTTGACAATTACATTCTTTGAATGAACAAATAGGTAATCAACACACAACCTTGCATACATGTGTCATAGATTCTTTACAGGAATATTCTTATCCCAACAAGCATCAACAAGCTTTAAACTAATGTGAGTATGAACAAAATAACCTCAACCTCTCACTCCAATATTCTTTGAATGGACAAAAATATGACACCAAGAGACTTTTACAAAATCATTTCCCTGTTATGACTCTCAACTTAAGACACATGAATATTAACATTTTAGAGCACTGTAAATCAATTTCACTTGTTGTCCATCAGTATTCTAATCATCTGTTATAGTATACTAATAAATGAAAAGCAAATGGAGAACATAAAAACCATTATAGACCTCATATAACTCTTACATATTTTGTCCTTTAAATATCCCTCATTCTTCTTCTTCTTCTCAAAGTCATGGTATCAATGTCTTCTGTAATGTCCCACCAAGTACCCTTAAAGGAAGTTGCAATTAACGTCTTAAGCGAACTAAATTTTTTTTTTATAAAGTGCATTTAACATACACATTCACTTACTAATTAACAACAACCTCTAAGGCTACAAGGTTAGGATTATTTTAAACCACACATACATATTACATATAACCATAGCAATATAACTTATGAAATAAACATCATACATCATAAGAATACCACATAACCTAATAAGATAATCAACCAAGATACAATCTCATAATCATTATCTTAATCCAATAGTTACATCACTCATTCCTAGAATGAGACAATAGTACATAAGGTTATAATTACATAATTCCACCTCATAACAAAAGAGGCATAAAGTATCAAAGTAACTACAACCAAACAAGAAGCGAAACGGAGGGGTATTACATTTGGTATCAGAGCCCTTGTGTCTATGAGTGAGGATTAAATTATCTTGATTAGTGTGAACTGCATTCTAATCATCTAAGTACATTAATTTAATTATCACTTGATTAACTCACTTTTGAAGGTTACCCAGTTTACCACTTTGGGCTCCGGCCCCTATCAAAAGCCACTCTTCTAATGGACAACGCACTCACAACCAATCACCAAGGGAAATACAAGTGCATACAAACTAGGCATCATAACCACTCCAACACCTGGAGGATACAAATAATAGAACTCACTCCAAATATTTTGGAGGCAACAAACACATAGTCCACTCCTTTCACAGGAGGCAACAAGAGAGCTCACTCTAAACATCTTGGAGGCAACAACACATAGTCCACTCCTTCCACAAGAGGCAACAAGATGAAATCACATAACAAGGTCACTCCATACAAGGAGACATGGATCCCAATATCCGCTCCTAAACCAAGGAGGTGCAAACATCCCCGTTCATGGTAACCGGGTAAAACTGAAAAGACACCATGCACTACCCAAGGGAAAACAACTGGATGGCATAAAGATTCAACAACCCTTATCCTCTAAGTTCCTCTGGAAGTCTTATAATTTAGGACTAACACTAAATCCCAAAACTAACAATGCACCTTGACGACATAGCAACAAAAGCATTCAAGTCATTAATCAAATCTAATATTTGGATTTCCTAAATCCATACTCATTCAATAGGTAGTGTTGACAAAGTCAAAGACATGATAACTAGATCATCTAAAATAATCATAACCCCTATTTCCCCTTTCATTATTGGAAATCTAAAACAATTAAACTTACTTCCCTTTACTGAATACAGAGAATTAAATCCTTTAAGATAATCATGAGGAAGATACTACTTTTGGATATACTAAATCCATATCTCTTTCATAATCCAATCACAATGATTCAATTAATCTAAATAGAAATTAATAAATAATATAATTGATTACTTCATCAATAAAACAACTTCTTAATTTACTTTTAAATCGACACAAATCCATGCAAGTAAACTCTTTTCATTTCCTAACCAAATCTTACATTTCATTCAATTTCCTATTTAGAACATGCAATCACTTTAATATAACAAAATATCTTTCTCTATACATTTTCTACACATACTAATCATTTCTTTTAAAACACTAATAATACCCAATTTGCAAACAACAAAATAAAATAAGATAAAATATTATTTATTCTCTCAAATGGATATATACCTTCACTATATATATACTAAATATAAATTAATATATTTAAATATATTTAATCATTAACATATCTTCTATTCCTTAGAGAATATCAAATTGATTAATTCAAAATAAAATATCCTTTATCATCAATATTCCAAAATATAAATATATTTTTCCAATTAAATCAAATTAGTAATTGGACCTTTTACATATGACTTTAAATTCCACAATTAAATTTTAAATTATGCATTCTTTAAATCAAATATTTAACTCCTTCAATTAAATTTTAACATGTCATTTTAAAATAAACAATAATCTCCCATACGTTTATAATTTTAATTCCACTAATCTAATATACAAATTTTATTTAAAATAATATAAATAAATATAATACTTTAATATTATATATTATAATATAAAATATTATTAAATAATATTTTAATATTATAATAACAATACATAAAATATTAATATTTATAAATATCAATTTATTATAATTTTATTTTCAGAGCAGCCATGGGAAAATAATTTAACAGCAGTCTCATGTTTCAAGCATAACCCAAAAACTACGATCTGGGTATTTACGATTTTTGGACAGGGGTAAGAAAATTTCAAAATGCAAAAACTCTTTAAATTTCCTGAAAACGCAGTTTGTGAAAGTGGAGTTATAGGCGACGCAACCAGACCATTTTACCATAAAAAATATAACTATCCTGCAGATTTTAAAATCCAATTTTTAATAATAAACAGAGGGTTTCATTTTCTAAAACATTCTAAATGCATTGTTCAATCACTATGTTTGATTTTCAATAACAACAAAATCGATTTCCCCAAATAATTTAAATTCAACTAAGGTTTTTACAATTTTCACTGAAGAATTTTTACAAGCAAAGGCTGTAAATTTATTTAATTCTTTTCTTCAAATATCAAATTTGTTTTCTAAAACAGATTTAACAAACAAATCTTTAATCACTACTATTTTTAAAAAAACAATCAAGAACAATAAAATACAAAGAGGAAAACCTGGTACAAGAAGCTACAGGAAGAGATGAATTTCTGATGCAAGCCTCCTCCAAAGATTTCCTGAATTTTCTTCAATCCTCCAATGAATCCAATCCAAAATCCAACAAATGCAAACAATCTTTCCTTCAATCAATTCTATAATCAAACTTTCTTCAAACCCTTGTGCAAATTTTCCAAAATTTCTTCCCTGCTGTAAAAATGTATTTTTCTAAAAACTTTCTGCCCTAAAATTAAAACATATATTCTTTATAAATCAAAAATACCTAATACAACCCTAATTCACATTACATGCAAATTAGATATTTCAATTTCAATTTCAATTTCAATATTTACAACCCTAATTCACATTACATACAAATTAGATATTTCAATTTCAATTTCAATTTCACTTTCAATTTCAATTTTAATTTCACTTTTTGAAAACCCATTTTCAATTTAAAATGCAATTTCAAATAATAAATTAATTTTCAAAGTTGCAACTAATTTCTCAAATAAACATTTAATTACAATTTCCAATTTAATTCCCATACGTTGAAATTAAATTCCAAATTTAATTTTAATTCTTTTATTTCTTTTCATTCTCTTGCATCACGTTTAATTAATTAATTTAATTATTTAATAACTAAATTCAACCCCTTGGATTAAATTTAATTAATTAAATAAATTAAATATGATTAATTAATTTAAATATAAACTTTTATCCACATTGCATTATTTAAATTAAATAACCATCAACATGATTTAAATGCAATTATTCTAAATATCTATTTCCAAATCAATAATTCTTCAGAATTAAATAACATCAAAGCAAGACAGACAATGACTTGACACACACAACTGACGACACACTAAGGCTAGAGTGTAAACTTGACACATGTTACCTAGCTACTATCTCCCGTTCAACTTAACCGTTGGATCGACACGCTCAAACCTGTGAAACTAGGTGAAGTCGATGTCATGTACCTGCAATCCTGCAACCAAGTAAACAACATCATACAATATAACTAGCATATAATACACACCGTGAAGAAGAAATTACAGATTCGCAGGGCGCTCGCAAGCGAGTGATGTGAAATCGTCCTCTTCACCAATATACTCATTGAAACTGACACTTCCATCATAATCCAGTAATCTCATAATAACATCTCATGTTAACTCTACAACATCATTAATCCATAATGCATGTGAAACAAAATCAGATAACTACATCCCACAATAATATTTGTCACTCAATAGTAACAATCAAAACATCATAACAAAATGTATCTAGTATCAAAGTAACTGCAACCAAACATAGCATAAAGCAAACCAAACAAGAAGCAAAATGGAGGGGTATTACATTCTCCCCCCCAAAGATTAGGCTTACTCCTGGAAGCCTGCAAAAACTCATATAACAAAAACCATACAATCACACGAAACCAAGGATTCCAAACTGAACCACTCCATACCTCAACACATAAACAACAACAACCCGTGCCGTAAACAACTCAGCCAAATACACTATAAATCCAACCAAGACAACATGGTGAAACAACCACCAACCAATTCTCCAAAAACACATAACTATGGATTATCATACACAATACACATATGTACCAATACACAACACCAACAACCATCACAAGACTACACAAGGGTCCACTTGGACACTAGAAAGCAACACACCAATCCATGATAGAAGAATCCATGAATCGAGAACATATACCAACTCAACTAAATCTAACATCAAACCAGTGGCTTCATAGTGTTAGGTCATACATAAAGTGAGACCATCCAAATAAGACCACAATACCTATCTCTTGTTGTGTAACCAAGTTCTATTTATTGTTGAAATAGAACTTTAATTTGATCTTCTTTATGAACTTGGTGGCTAAACTAGTTATCTTTGTTGTTTTCAATGTCAGCTATGTGTTGTATTGTGATTCCTCTCCAAGGTTGGTTAAGGCAAACTTGGTGAGTGTGTACGAGGAAGTAGATGTAGGTTTAAACACTGGGTTCTGTGGGTGCAATTGTGCTTACTATGTTGTTCTTGTGATTTGTTAGTAGAGTGTTAAGTGATCACGTGTTCATGGTTTTTACTTTAGTATGATATACTCTTGGAAAGAGTGTAGCGTGAAAGTAACTTGAGATAAGGTTATGGTTGGAAAGTTATGATACGAGTCCTATGGGTTATGGAATTTGGTGTTCCTATGGGATTATGTATGTAGTTGTACCCCTTGTAAATGTAATAAACCAGTAACTGTATCTTATTTGAATGTTGTGGAATCTCGTACTTGCTTGTGTGTCCATGTGATGGTGATACTTGATACCCATCCATGAGGAAAAGTCACGTTTGAGTGTGGATTTTACCATACCATTATGTGTGTTTGCATGTTTGTTACCTGATTGAGGACCAACCCAAGTGTGGTTGAAACCTATATACAGGAGTAACCAAAAGTAATACCTATCTCAAATAAACATGTAATTAAATGTTTACTTGATCTACTTTTGGTTAAGGCTCACTCATAGACACAAGGGCTCGTTTAGACTTGGGATGAGTGAGAAGATCTGGAACGGCAAAATCAACTATCTTGTCTTTGCGAGAGGTAGTTGATTCCGCTTGAGTGAGTATGAGTGAGTATGAGTATTGTGATTTGGTTATTCCTATATATGGATGAACGTGTGGGAATTAAATTAGAAATTGTAATTAAATATTTATTTGGAAAATTAGTTGCAACTTTGAAAATTAATTTATTATTTGAAATTGTATTTTAAATTGAAATTGAAATTAATATCTAATTTGCATGTAATGTGAATTAGGGTTGAATTAGGTATTTTTGATATATAAAGAATATATGTTTTAATTTTAGGGAAGGAAAAAGGGATTTTTAGAAAAAAAAATACATTTTTACAGCAGGGAATAAATTTTGGAAAATTTGCACAAGGGTTTGAAGAAAGTTTGATTGTAGAATTGATTGAAGGAAATATTGTTTGCATTTGTTGGATTTTGGATTGGATTCATTGGAGGATTGAAGAAAATTCAGAAAATTTTTGGAGGAGGCTTTCATCAGAAATTCATCTCTTCCTATAGATTCTTGTACCAGGTTTTCTTCTTTGTGTTTTATTGTTCTTAATTGTTTTTCTTTAAAATAGTAGTGATTAAAGATTTGTTTGTTAAATCTGTTTTAGAAAATAAATTTGATATTAGAAGAAAAGAATTGAACAAATTTACAACCTTTGCTTGTGAAAATTCTTGAGTGAAAATTGTGAAAACTTTAGTTGAATTTAAATTATTTGGGGAAATCGATTTTGTGGTTATTGAAATCAAACATAGAGATTGAACAATGCATTTAGAATGTTTTTAGAAAATGAAACCTTCTGTTTATTATTAAAAAACGGATTTTAGAATCTGTAGTATAGTTATATTTTTCATGGTAAAATGGTCTGGTTGCGTCACTTATAACTCCTTTTTCACAAACTGGGTTGTCAGAAAATTTAAAGGGTTTTTGCATTTTGAAATTTTCTTACCCTTGTCCAAAAATCATAAATACCCAGATCGTAGTTTTTGAGTTATACTTGAAACATGAGACTGCTATTAAGTTATTTTTCCCATGATTGTTCTGAAAATAAAATAATAATAAATTGATATTTATAAATATTAATATTTTATGTATTGTTATTATAATATTAAAATATTATTTAATAATATTTTATATTATAATTTATAATACTAAAGTATTATATTTATTTATATTATTTTAAATAAAATTTGTATATTAGATTAGTGGAATTAAAATTATAAACATATGGGAAATTATTGTTATTTTAAAATGGCTTGTTAAAGTTTAATTGAAAGAGTTAAATATTTGATTTAAAGAATACAATATATTATTGAATAGAGATTTAAAATTGGATTGATTAGTGTATATGGAAAATGGATAGAGAAACAATATGTTATTATATTAAAGTGATTGAATGTTTTAAATAGAAAAGTGAATGAGATGTAAGATTTGGTTAGGAAATGGAAAGAGTTTACTTGCATGGATTTGTGTCGATTTAAAAGTAAATTAAGAAGTTGTTTTATTGATAAAGCAATCAATTATGTTATTTATTAATTTGTATTTAGATTAATTGAATCATTGTGATTGGATTATGAAAGAGATATGGATTTAGTATATCCAAAAGTAGTATCTTCCTCATGATTATCTTAAAGGATTTAATTCTCCGTATTCAGTAAAGGGAAGTAAGTTTAATTGTTTTAGATTTCCAATAATGAAAAGGGAAATAAAGGTTGTGATTATTTTAGATGATCTAGTTATCGTGTCTTTGACTTTGTCAACACTATCTATTGAATGAGTATGGATTTAGGAAATCCAAATATTAGATTTGATTGATGACTTGAATGCTTTTGTTGCTATGTCGTCAAGGTGCATTGTTGGTTTTGGGATTTAGTGTTGGTCCTAAATTATAAGTCTTCCAGAAGATCTTAGAGGATAAGGGTTGTTGAATCTTTATGCCATCCAATTGTTTTCCCTTGGGTAGTGCATGGCGTCTTTTCAATTTTACCCGGTTTTCATGAACGGGGATGTTTGTACCTCCTTGGTTTAGGAGCGGATTATGGGATTCGTGCCTCCTTGTATGGAGTGACCTTGTTATGTGGTTTCATCTTGTTGCCTCCAAGATGTTTGGAGTGAGTTTCTATTATTTGTATCCTCCTTGTGTTGGAGTGGTTATGATGCCTAGTTTGTATGCACTTGTGTTCCCCTTGGTGATTGGTTGTGAGTGTGTTGTCCGTTAGAAGAGTGGCTTCTGTTAGGCATTGTGGGATGACTATCTCTTGGAGGCTGATCACCTTACAAAACAAGAGACAGGTATTGTGGTCTTGTTTGGATGGTCTCACTTTATGTATGACCTAACCCTATCAAACCATTGGTTTGATGTTAGATTCAGTTGAGATGGTTTATGTTCTTGATTCATGGATTCTTCTATCATGGATTGGTATGTTGCTTTATGGTGTCCAAGTGGACCCTTGTGTAGTCTTGTGATGGTTGTTTTTGTTGTTTATTGGTACATATGTGTATTATGTATGATAATCCATGGTTAGGTGTTTTTTTTTTTGAGAATTGGTTGATGGTTGTGTCACCATGTTGATTTGGTTAGATTTATAGTGTTTTTGGTTGAGTTGTTTATGGCACGAGTTGTCGTTGTTTATGTGTTGAGGTATGGAGTGGTTCAGTTTGGAACCCTTGGGTATGGGTGATTGTATGGAGTTTGCACTATGAGTTTTTGTAGGCTTCCAGGAGTAAGCCTAATCTTTTGGGGGGAGAATGTAATACTCCTCCGTTTCGCTTCTTGTTTGGTTTGTTTTATGCTATGTTTGGTTGTAGTTACTTTGATACTTTATGCCTCTTTTGTTATGAGGTGGAATTATGTAATTATAACCTTATGTACTATTGTCTCATTCTGGGAATGAGTGATGTAACTATTGGATTAAGATAATGATTATGAGATTGTATCTTGGTTGATTATCTTATTAGGTTATGTGGTATTCTTATGATGTATGATGTTTATTTCATAAGTTATATTGCTATGGTTATATGTAATATGTATGTGTGGTTTAAAATAATCCTAACCTTGTAGCCTTAGAGGTTGTTGTTAATTAGTAAGTGAATGTGTATGTTAAATGCACTTTATAAAAAAAAAATTTAGTTCGCTTAAGACGTTAATTGCAACTTCCTTTAAGGTTACTTGGCGGGGCATTACATCTTCACAAAGCATTCATAGAATTCAGACTTCAATTGAAAGTTACACAAAACACTAGTAGACAACTATACTATGGAGTGAAAACAAAACCCCATTAACAGTTCCAATCTTCCTCATTTTTGTATAGCTTCATAAAAACAAGAGATCATCATTTTCAACAACCTTTCACCAAGCACATAAAACACTTCATATACATAATGCACTAGTATAAACTTTACATTCAATCGTTGTCTTCAAACAATTATCAAAACTGTGCATACCTGAACCTAGGTCGATGACACTTAAATACATGTCAAAGTGGATACTCCGAGAAATAACTGTTATTCAGGTTTAAATCAAAATCATTGATTTTAGACTCCCGCCAATACACAAATCAAATAAAGGCCATTGATGTTCCCTTAGGCGGTATAATATGAAATATTGACTTGTTGAGCTAGTTAAGGGGGTTTGTTTCCCAACAAACACATCCCCTTCAAGTTGTTACTTAAGTGACATTTAACCCTCTATAACCGGTCAATGAACATACATAACGTAAAATAAATTTTGTAGGGTTTAGGCTTGTTGTTTTAGGTTTATTTTTAGAATAAAAAAGTGAATTTTCACCAAGCTTCTTTCCCTTCTACAAGATTCTAAAGTAAAAAAAACTTGTAATGAAACTCATCTCTGGATTTTGTGTCATGATCATAAACAAATTCTTTTGAGATGTTCTTATCAACACCACTCTTGTAACAACATCAAACATGAACTAAATGATGGAGAAGCAATGAACAACAAAACTATGGATTTTGTGTCATGATCATAAACAAGTTCTTTTGAGATGTTCTTATCAACACCACTCTTGTAACAACATCAAGCATGAACTAAATGATGGAGAAGCAATGAACAACAAAACTATGAAGCATCAAGTAAGCACCAAGTTTGCACCTTGAACACTACATTTTACATTATATGAATAATGAACTCCACTTTGATATCAATGTCAAGCACTTTTCCCTTTGTATTGAGACAACACTAAAATAACTCTGTGATAGCATTTTACAACTCTATCATCTTTGACATCTATTGACATCAGTGACAAACCTTTGGCATCAATGAAAAACACCAACAAAATCCACCTTTTTTATTGATGGTAAAACCAACACTCCACTCCACTCTCTTCAAATCTCTCCCCCTTTGATATCAAGGAAAATGAAGTGTACTTGGTATATAATGAAGCTCCCCATGTCTGTCATGCAATAATTTCATTTATTTTGCAAATAATAATAATAACCATCATACTATCATGTAACAAGGATCACCAACAATCAAAAATAGGAATTCAAAATTGTCACTATCAAGTGTGTAAAAATTGCCATATATAGGGATTGCCACCAAAAAACGATTGCATGAGAATAAGATGACATACATATCACACTCAAAATGATGGCATGAAGATCGCTATGAATATGGAAGGCTATTAGGATCACTGTGAAAGAATCACTATCAATACACAACATTGTGACTGAAATATATAATATTGTCATACCTTAACTAAGATCTACAACTCACATATAAGTGTCATTACACTAGTAAACTATGACTGCACCATAAGCAATGAAGATCACATTGTAGCACCATAACATCTTAAAAAATCCATATGACTGTCCAAACAATGAATAATAGCGTAAAAAGATCAACTCCATGGAAATCTTGTCAACACAACAAGGATTATTACCAAACTCCTGCAAACTATGACACTATCTAAGCCCCATATCCCTACAAATATCAAACACTGAAATGTCAAAGAATCATATCATTGTCTCTATATCACTGCAACAATACAAAACAATCATTATATTAGCATTGTTATCAAACCGGCACTGAACATTATACCCTTGCAACAATATTTTCTCAAGGGAACTAGATACATATCACTTGGGGGAAAACTTTGAGATCGCATAGTTGTAGATCATTGTATACTTGCATCATATTAGTAGTATCAGATATTTTTGCACTATCACTTACCACAGAAGGAAGACAACACTCTATTGAGAGCTAGAAACTATCATCTTGTTCATGGCATACCACCAGATGCATAACATCGTTGTGAAAAATCAACAGTGCAAAATAATTATGATGGCATACATATCACTATCAGTCCAAAACTGACTGCACCTACAAACAGTGACTAAGATAACATTGTAGCACTATCAAAGCACTGAATAGGCAATGCAAACACTAGAACCATCTGCATACCCACTCCTTGATACATACCAATACTTGACATCAAAACCATAGAAAGAATATAAGGTTTGCATAAAGGATTCTATGTGATTTAATGTAAAGTATTACTCCTCTTATACAAAGAGCATTATCCACTGTCCTTTGAGAAAGAGTAAAAAAACCTGCACTATCATAGCAATATGGTATTGGTATAGCACTAAAAATATGATAAATATATTATTACCATTGATTGAAGATTGTCCTCTATAACTAAGAAATGAAGAATGCTTATACCTAGCACCTTGAATTGACCTTTGTAACAAGAAAACCAACTCACACAATATAAAGTTAACTCTCAACTTTAGCATCAATGATCAACATGAGTTATCCTTATAAAATGCCACAGTACCTTCTTTTGCATCAACAAAGTACCTTTGCCACTTTAACATCAATGAATTTTCCTTTGAACCTTCCCTAATACTTGGTTTTAGCCTCGCAATTGTTTGATCTTGTCTCTTAACCGCTTTGTTGCTAAGACACTTGTGTGACTTTTACCTATGGTTTGATGTAACATGTTCAATGAGGAATACTGAAATATATGCCCTCTTGATGGTAGGACTACAGTCTCCTCTCATACATTCTAACTAAAGCATTGGCTTGACTACTATCTTTGGCATCTTACACAACCTCTTTGTCATTGTCTATGGGGTTTGAATGATACATCAAAATATAACTCCCCCTAAACTCATGCTACTCTTTATGCACTCGTGGATGTCTCTTGTGCATTATGCACAAGCTTAGGTTCTTTCTTCTCTTTCTCTTGTTTTATTTTCCAAACTTTCCAAACTTTCATAGTGCATGTCTTCTTGTGATGACTAAATGGTTCCATTAAATTACTCTTAAAATATTGTGCTTTTTTTCTATAAGCACTTCTTTCATGTGTCCTACAATCTCTTTCTATGCAACTAAATTTGTTACATTTATGACATGCACTATTGTAATTATTCTTTAACAACCTACAAGAACTTTTATTCTTGTCCCATTCAAAATTATTTCTTGCATGAATTCTACGCTCCCTAGTCATATGACCAAAATTATAGCAAGAATAACAATAACCATGAAAATAAGAAGTGAACCTAGCTTATTTTGTTGATGACATTCTCCTCAATCCTTGCTTAGGAATATAAACTCTTTTGTATCCTTCTTCATTGTTGATTTTATCTGCAAGCCTTTTGGGAGTAGTGCTTGATTCTATGCATTTATCTATTGCCTCTTTTGATGAGTTTGGGTCCATTGGTGCTTTTCTAACATTACTCTTGGACATTATCGTATATTTATAACTTTTTTCTTCATCATATCCTAACCCAAACTTGTTTGATCCTATTCATATTTATCCTTTTGTTTTTCATTTGAACACACAACATCAGCCATGAATAGAGTTTCTTCTACTTCATCACTAGTACTATCAAAACCAATATCACGCATATCAATGTCTTTGATAAAGAGATTAGTTGCAATATATGCATTCTTTACTGATGTCCAAACAAAGGTACTTTTTGAGGTAGAAGAACCTTCCTAATTAGCCATAGTATTCCACTATTAGGATCAACCCAAGTTGATTAAACTTTTATAGGGAACCTGCTACTCTAATACCAATTATAGGAATACTCACTATCATTGAGAGGGGGGGTGAATCAGTGATGTACAAAAACAGAGTAATTAAACAACTTCAAACATTTGGCAAGCACAAACTTCAATACAAACACATAAACATCACCATTACATCAAATTTTTAAGTGGAAAACCCTAGAAAGGGAAAAACCACTATGTGAGTTGGATCAATCCAAACCTCACAATTTGTTCACCATTAGGTCTCACTGACCAAAATATCACTGATTACAATATATTTTGGAGCACCAACTCCAATAACAAACAGGAGCACCAACTTCCTATGCAATAGGTCTCACTGACCAAACTCTCACTAAGTACAATATGCTTACGAGCACCAACTCCACCAAGAGATGAAATACAAAAATACATAGTACTACTCTATTTACAATACATTCCAGATCAACAATTTCCCCCTTTTTGCATACAAACATTCAACATGTAATCCTCCTTGCATACAATGATAAAGATCTCTCTACAAGACTACCCTTCAACAAACACAATCAACAAATTGATACGAACAATGAACAATGACCCCTGCAGACACCTTGACTATTATATTCTTTGAATGAACAAATAGATAATCAACACACAACCTTGCATACATGTGTCATAGATTCTTTACAAGAATATTCTTACCCCAACAAGCATCAACAAGCTTTAACTGATGTGAGTATGAACAAAAGAACCTCAACCTCTCACTACAAACTTCTTTGAATAGATAGACAAATGACACCAAGAGACTTTTACAAAATCATTTCCTTGTTATTACTCTCAACTCAAGACACATGAATATTAACATTTTAGAGCACTATAAATCAAGTTCACTCACTATCCATCATATTCTAATCATTTGTTATAGCATACTAACCAATGCAAAGCAAATGGAGAACATAAACACCATTGTAGACCTCATATAACTCTTGCATATTTTGTCCTTTAAATATCCCTCATTATTATTCTTCTTCTCAAAGTCACAGTATCAATGTCTTCACAAAAAATTCATAGAATTCAAACTTCAATTGGAAGTTACACAAAATACTAGAAGCCATACTATACTATGCAGTGAAATTAAAACCCCATTACAATTCCAATCTTCCTCATTTTCGCATAACTTCATAAAAATAATATATCATCATTTTTAACAACATTACACCAAGCACAAACAACCCTTTGTATACACAATGCACTAGTATAAACTTTACAATCCATCGTTGTCTTCAAACAATTATCAAAATTGTGCATAATTGTTATTCAGGTTTAAATTAGAATCAGGTTTAACCCTCTATAACTGGTCAACGAACAAACATAACGTAAAGAAAAGTTTGTATGGTTGTCTCCTTAAGACATAAACCCTAGGCCTCTTTGGGTTTAGAATTATTGTTTTAGGTTGATTTCTAGAATCAAAAAGGGAATTCTCACCAAGCTACTTTCTCTTCTACAATATTTTGAAGTAGAAAAACATGTAATGACACTCCTCTTTGTATTTTTTCTATCATGATCATAAACAAGTGCTTTTGAAATGTTCTTATCAACACCACTCTTGTAACAACAACATCAAACATGAATTGAATGATGGAGAACAAACAAACAACAAAACTATGAAGCATCAACATTATAACCTGAATGAACAAGAACCTTTGAAGCATCAAGTAAGCACAAAGTTTGCACCCTGATCACTGCATTTTACATCATATGAACAATGAACTCCACTTTGGTATCAATGTCAAGCACTTTGCTCTTTGTACTAAGATAACAAAAAAAAAATATGTGATAGAATTTTTCAACTCTGTCATCAGTTGACATCAATGAAAAACATCAACACTTACCAAGAAAATAAAGCCCACGCCCAAGAAGGAAAAATGGGATTATGAGGTTTGACTAGTAGGAAAGAGAGAAGGCCACACCCAAGTTGCTAGGAGAGTTTTGATAGGAAAAATGATGAAGAGAATGCAAGGAAAATGAGATTATAAGGAAATGAGGATGAATTTGATGGAATGGTATATGTGTTGCAAGTGATTTTTGTTGTTCAAAAGAGTTGTGATCATATTTTTGGCTTGTTTGTAGATGATTTTTAGAGTGTTTGATGTTTGCATATGCTTTCTTGTAGATGGTTGTTGCAAGGGTAGCATAGTATTGTAACTGTTGAATTCATTGTACCTCTGAATTGAAATAAAAAAATTAGACTCTATTTCATTTGTAGTTCTAATTTATGTATTCAAAAGGATCATAATTTAAATTGCCGCAACAATTGATAATATGTAGATTCTCATTGTTGAGATACACCATTTAGTATTAGAGAAAGTTGAGGAAGAAGAAAATAAGCCATGGAATATAGAGGATGTGGGAGATGGAGAGCACCATGAGGAGAAGACAATACAATTGTTATGGAGATTTTGAGAGGAATGACATCATGTCTGTAGGAGTTGAGAAAATACAACTTCACAAACCCCGAAGATCACCTGCATGCAAATAACCTGTCACAAAAGAAAAGATGGAGACAAACAAGCAAGGGTTCTCTGAAAATTGAAAATGTATATATCAGAGAGAATGAGAGAATGAATTGATATGAAATACAATGGGATCAATCCTTATAAAAAGGAGATCATGCAAACCCTAATAAAACCCTAATAGGAAAAACCCTAATAGAAGCCCTAATAGGATAACATTTAATAATTAATATAATTATTAAATGTCACTTTATGCAAACTAACGTGAAATCTTAAGAAGGGAATAAAGGTAACTTAATCAACATAATTAAGTTAAAACCTTTACTCTAACACCCCCCCTTAAGATGAGCAACAGTGCAGCTACAAACAAATGCAAGAAAGCAAAGGTAACTACAATGCAAGAAGGCAAACATGGGTCCTGGCAACTAGGCCAGATCAGGTACCCAAATACAACCAAATCTCTGTAAAATGGAGAAATAGAGAAAACCTCATGGGAAAAAGCTCTACTCTAAAAAGAGATGCAGAAAGCCAAGAAGAAGAACATCACTGAAGCAGAAGAAGCTGCAAACAATTGTCGAAAGATAACTGCTATGGTGTTGAAGAAACCTCCGCTGAAAATATAAGATCCCTTCCAACGCGAAACCAAGGAAGAATTAGCACGAACAATATAATAACCCCCCCATAATGCTGAACTGGGAGAGCCTGACAGATCCACTGAAATGATGTGAAAAAACACCCTATAGTGCATGAAGGAGAAGAAACATCTGAAAGTGCGCAAAATAGCACCTGCAATTGAAAAAGTGGTGTGCAAAACAAAGCACACATGCATGAGGCTGGAATCATATGGATCCATTGTCGTCATGGAGGGACACTCACTGGAAAAAGGTGTGATGGCAAACAAAGGCAAACTACACAACCCCCAATGGTATGGATTCATTGTCGTCATAGAGGGATACTCACCAGACAAATATGTGATGGCAAAACAAAGGCAAACTACACAATCCCTCATGACACTTTATAATATCAGTGCGAGTACAAAATATGGCACAACCTTATGTGCAAAATCCCCAAAAATATGCATGTACAATAGTGTGGCACTTTATCTCAGTGTGTTTACATAAAAGATAGCTTACAAATGATACTCAAAATTGCCTCAAAGGACAAAATGCTGGAAATACATGAAGAACAGCCAAGAACAAAACATCCCATGCGAACAAAAAGTTTCCAAGAGCAAATATGTCCAAGTAATCCACCAAAGTGTGAAAACATAAATAAATGAATAAAATATACCTAGAGTGAAATCTGGAAAAAGTGCATAGATGAAACTAAAGAGCTCTGAAATACGGTTCCAACGTCGTTGAGATTGCGAAAAACGGAAAAACTGATCAAAAGTTATGAACTTGGGACTGAAAGAAGCCCCTTTGTCTTCAACTGGCTATAGAATGCACCAACGGAAAAAAGATGTGATGAGACCCACACCACTGGAAAGATGAGAAAAACAACTTTCTGACGATATCTCATTTGCCAAAAATGATATCGTATGCCCAAGTTACAGCCTCCGGAATAAATCAACTCCAAAGAGGGAAAAAACCAGTGTTGGGTTAAATTTGATGGTCATACGGCCGTCACAGCAAAATGACTGGGTTAAATTTGATGGCCAAACGGTCGTCACCATAAAAGTGTGATTGGGCTATTACAGAAAAAAATTGTTTTTTACATAAAAAAAGATTTTGATTTTTTTTTTTTTTTTAAATACAGATTTTTTATAAAAAAAAAATTTTAAAAACACGTGCGGGCCTCGCATGGGCCACCACCTACCAATGTGGCATGGCGATACCCATGCGGTACCGGCCGCTGCAGGGTGGGGGCGGGGCCCAAGGGGCCACCGCCTACCGTAAGGACAGGCGGCGGTACCCTTGGGTACCGTCCCTGCCTGCACAGGGGTACCCGCAGCCGACCTAAGCAAGCCGTAAAAAGGCTTATCTATATATTTTATTTTATTTTTAATTTTTGAAAGATCAAAAAAAAAATTGTATTTCCGAAAAATAGATACGCGGAAAAAAAAAATCAAAAATAAAATTTACTAGGCAGGGACGGCCGTATTTGCAAAAAAAATTTGCCTCAAATTTCGACTTTGTCCAAAATGGACGAATGAACAGTCAATTTAGGGGTTTTGGATTGCTGTGGATGCAATGGCAAGGTCCGTTTGAGCTGAAAATGCTTTAAAATTGCAGGTGTTCCCTAGATCAAGAAAACAAGCCTCAAACCCTTGAAGCTCCAAAAACCTTCAAAACAAGAACAGGAAGCAGCAGGTGTGGAGCTTTGATACCATGTAGGAGTTGAGAAAATACAACTTCACAAACCCCGAAGATCACTTGCATGTAAATAACCTGTCACAAAAGAAGAGATGGAGACAAACAAGCAAGGGTTCTTTGAAAACTGAAAATGTATATATTAGAGAGAATGAGAGAATGAATTGATATTAAATACAATGGGAACAATCCTTATAAAAAGGAGATCATGCAAACCCTAATAGGAAAAACCCTAATAGAAACCCTAATGTGAAATCTTAAGAAGGGAATAAAGGTAACATAATCAACATAATTAAGTTAAAACCTTTACTCTAACAACGCCTAGAGACCATAGAAACCTCACAACAAAGAGGAATTCATATAGAGGATGTTAGTGAAGAAGAGGAAGAAGTTGCAAAATTTGTAGAAGTGGAAAGAGGAGATGAACATGAATATAGTTTATTGCAAGTGCTATCCAATTTGGATAGTAATCCAAGGATAGATCCATCGAGTTACAGTGGGAGTTTGAATCTAGAAGAGCTCGTTGACTGGGTTACAAAAATGGATAAATATTTTGAATTAGAATCCATTGAGGACAAAAAGAAGGTGAATTATGCTTGCATGAGGTTGAAATGGCATGCATCCCTATGGTGGGATCAAGTGCAAATTGAAAGACAAAGGAAAGGAAAAGAAACAAATTAAATCATGGTAGAATATGGTTACAAAGTTGAAGGCTAAATTATTTCCTTTAGACTATCACATTTGTTTGTTTAAGAAACTTAAAAATCTTAAAAAAAGATATTTGAATGTCATAGAGTATATGGAAGAATTCTACAAATTGGGCATTCATGTTGAGCATGTTGAAGATGGTGAAGAACACGTTGCAAGGCATGTGAATGGGTTGTATATTGCTATCCAAGATTAACTGAGTATGGTGATGATAAGAAAAGTGGATGAAACTTACCAATATGCTCTCAAGGTAGAGGAAAAGTTGTCAAGAAGGAAACAAAGTAATTCTAGTGGTGGAGGAGAAACTTTAAGAGATAAAGAAAAAAAATAGTGGAAGAGGACAACCAATAAAATAAGGAGAGGCAAGTTGGTCTCAAAAAAATTATGGCTCAAATGTAAGGGGAAGAGTAGATTCCTTCAAAGGAAGAAGAGAAACTTCAAGAAGAAGGGGAGATTATGGAAGAGGGAGAGGATTTTCAAGGGTTTGTTCCAATTATGGAGAGACTAGTCACAAGGCATTTGAATGTCCTCAAGTGCAACAAGATGATGCGAAGAGTAAGAGTGGGAGAACATTTACCATAAAGGATAAAGAAGAAAATGAATTAGTAGACCCAGAGGATGGAGAAGCTCTTATGAGTGCTCTTAAAACCAAAAAAGGAGCACCAAGAGCCCATACAAAGGAGGAGTTTATGTAAAACCATTTACAAAGTAAGGGGAAAGTGTTGCACCGTGATTGTGGAAAATGGTAGCATAAATAATTTGGTATCTCAAGAAGTGGTGGAGAAACTAAATTTGGATAAAAAAACATCCAAACCCCTACAAGGTTGTATGGTTGCAAAAGGGTCATCAAATTCTGGTGAATGAACAATGTTTGGTAAGTTTTCATATTGGCAATTATAGAGATGAGATTATGTGTGATGCGATGCCTATGGATTCTTGTCACATTATTTTGGTTAAACCATGGTAGTATGATCAGAAGGCCATATATGTTGGTGAAAACACTTACACAATAACGAAAGATGCAAAAAAATATGTTATGACACTAGTGAAAGGAAAACATAAGGAAGTGGGAAACAATAATAGAGTATGTGTAATTCTAATAAAATAATTTATAAAAGAGATACAAATGAAAGAGATGTGTTATGCCTTGGTTTCTCATCCAAAATAAGTTCAGACAACAGAAGAAGAGCAAGAAATACCCATGGAGATCAAAGGTATGGTGAAGGATGGAGCACAGAAACCACTTGTTGGTAAGTTTGCAATTGTTTTAGATGAAATTTTGGATCATTTGAAACATGTTAGAGATATTTTGCAAAGGTTAAGGAAGAGAATTTTTTGGATAACCTTGGGAAATTTAATTTTATGAAAGAGAAGGTACAAAAAAACAACAAGAGGCACAAAGAGCATGTTGATTTAAGGAGAAGACAATAATTTAAGGAGGGCCTAATTTTAGCTCATCAATGAAGGAAAATTTTCTAAAAGAAAAAAGTGGGAAAATTAGGAGTGTTTCTGATTACCATGACACAACATGAAGGGTGCAACAACTAGCAGAAAAGAAGAATGGGGAAACTGATAAAGTGATGGATTCAAGAACAAATAGGAAGACACCAAGCAAAGAAAACAAGGAGATTTGATCAAATGGAAAGGAAGGAAGATGTAAGGGGCAACATGGGTTTGGAAAGGAAAACCTAGATGAATGTTCATGATTTCCCACTCATGAAACATTCTTTCTTACTCGAGATTTTTTATGCAGGAACATTTGAGTGCACAAACAATCCTGCACACCCAAAAAATATATTAATTTTAATTTTTGTGTTTTGTTTTGGTTTTACTTGCAGACACAATTTATTTTAATCCTCAACTCTTTGACACAGTATGGTTTGATTTTGGGTGTGTAAAAAATAAAAAATATTAATTGATTTACTTGGTAATTGTTTTAATTATGTTTGTGTATTGCTGATTTGCAAAAAGACAAAATCCCATGCCCAAGCCTCTGAGTGGGTTCTTGATTTTTGAAAATGTATTTGTTGAGAAAATTGAAGGTCTGGGATTGAGTGAGTTGAGAGAGTGGATGGAGAAGCGGGAAGGAAGTTTTTGAATGGAAAATTGAAGGCTCTTACTAGCAAAAGAAAACCCATACCCAGGAAGGAAATATGGGATTATGAGGTTTGACTAACAAGAAAGAGAGAAGGCCACACCAAGGTTACTAGGAGAGTTTTGACAAGAAAAAGAATGAAGAGAATGCAAGGAAAATGAGAATGTAAGGAAAAGGAGCATGAATTTGATGGGATGGTATTTGTGTTGTAGGTGCTTTTTGTTATTCAAAAGAGTTGTGATCAAATTTTTGGATTGCATGTAGATGATTTTCTAAGTGTTTGAAGTTTTCATATGCTTGCCTATAGATGATTGTTGCAAGGGTAGCATAGTAAATTGTAATTGTTGAAGTCATTGTATCTCAAAATTGTTGAAGAATCTCTAAATTGAAATAAAATTTCAGATTCTATTTCATTTATAGATCTCATTTGTGTATTCAAAAGGCTCAAAATTTAAACTACTACAACAATTGACAATCCTATGGATTCTCAATTGTTGAGTTGCACCATAAGGCCAGTCGGCCCTGACTACCAAATTGAAGGCCAATGCCGACTACAACCGACTGACCTGTTAGTCGACGTACAACCAACTGTCAAAGTCGGGGGGGGGGGTGTCTATGGACCCCTCATAATTTTTATTTTTTAAATAAATTTAAATAATTTTTTCAATAATAATTTATTTGAAAGGTTTTAAATTTTCTTCTTCTAATTTATGTGATCATATGGCCATACAATCGAGGGTTCTATGGCTAAAAAAATGTATTTTTTCAAGTGGCCAAAATAGGGTAAAATTTTATATCAATGTTTATTTCTTGACCATCTTGGATCCAATGGTGAGGTCCATTTTATCTCAAGAGGTCAATGCGAAATTTCCTCTACAAAACCCTCATATGAAAGCACAATCCAAGAAACCCTTTTGACCCAAATTTATCAAGCCTTAGATCTATAATAAACTCAACAAATATTCAAACCCCAAAATCCTAAATCTGCAAAATAAAAACCTACACATGTGTTTCATATCTTGTAATGCCTCGTATTTATCTTGGATAGCCATGAATTAAACTTTGTACCAAATCTTATCAAACAAGGGTTATAAAAAACTTGGGAGCTCACACCTCCCATAACCATGAAATATTTAATACCACTTGCTAGGAAATAATGCATCATACCCACATTCTTAATCTATTTCCTACATAACCTCATGAGAGAAAAGAGTCCATGCAAGCTTACAAAATACCCATAATGCATATATCAAAATAGAAAAGCCACAAGATATACCCTAGGAAACCCCTCAAGAGGGAAAAAACCAACCTCCAAAAGCATCCATATTTCATTTATTATTCAGTAATAAAATAATACATGCACTTACAAAGTTACAATGAATAACTCTGAAACATCAAGCCTCTCCAATACATCCTACATGTTTCCAAATGTGAATCTACACATCTCATGCCATGATTCACATATGCACTCCTCAGAAAGACTCGATAATTACAACCCACTCACTTAGCCAACCTTAACCACTAAACATTTGCTTGCTTTTATAGACAAAATCTCACACAAATACAACCAAGTGGTAAGATAAAACCATGTGCCAGAAAACCATGTGAACACAAAACCATTGACCCTGCATTTAATATTGGGTACTAAGTTTTCACTTTATTAAAAATTTCCCAATATTAAATTAGTATCATATGTCTTGCACACATAAAATAATAATCCAATGTTACAATACAACTTTACAAGAGGCCCCAAATAATTACTTAGTGTGGCTAACCACAACCCCTAAATGCACTACAACTAAATAATTATTTAATTACAACATTATAATACAACAATGTATGCAATGGTGTACAATAGAAAATCCTAACACATTCACCATCAATACCAATCTATGCCCACTAGTCATTTATCATAGTCATTGTTGTCTAATAATAATTTAATAGTGTTTGTCACTCAAATGGATAGTTAGATGTCATTGTGATCCTAATAAAAATGTCAAGTCCTAATGTGAGATGCTAAATGATGCAATAAGAGGAGATAACATAATAAAAGGGCACCTCAATGATTAGCCTACGACAAGATAAGCATAAAAATAAGATGACAATTAATTGAAATTGGTTATACCTTTATGTTGCTCCTTCCTTGGTTGGCCCTTTGATTCTTGAAGAGTTGTGTGCTTCTTGGATGACAAGCTATGTTGAATGTGCAAGATGATATGCAAGATGGATGAGGGTATGATGATTATGAGATGGGAGCTCAAATGGTAAATTGGCAAAAGTTTGGTAGTAGAAGACTTGATCCCCAAAATGGGAGAAATGAGGGGGTATTTATAGGATAATTGGAATTCTCTAGAGAATTCAACGGTTGAGATTGATCCAACAATATCAAGATGAAGGGCTATGGTGAGTTGAGGACTCACAAGCCCTCACATCTTGACATGTGGAATGTGAGATGTCTTAGGGTGGAATGATGTGGAAATTAGGTGGAAGAGAAGTACATGAGGTGGATGAAGGACAAGTACCTTTGAGATACCTTGGGGGATGAAAAGATTTCCTCAAAAAGGAACTTTTTGTCCCCAAATGAGGATGAAAGAGATATTTGAGGGATTTTAGAATTCCTCAAAAATCTCCATGGGAAAAGGGGAAGTGGTTGGAAGAATAAATGCAAATTAAAAATTTACATTCATTGGAGAGTTTATTGGGTAAAAGAAGGTCTCTAAAAAGCTGGAGATTTGTCACATGTGGGTGATGTGACAAGTCCAAGGTTCTAGAAGTCCTTGGCACATGTAAAGTGACAAGTCAAGCCTTCTAGAACCTTGCATGGGGATGGGGAAGACCTTGGAAAGACAAAAGTGAATTAAAAATTCACATGGGGAAGAGAGGAACCTTGGACAAATAAATGTGAATTAAAATGGAAAGAGAGTCCAGGCTAAAAATGGTAAGTGGGAAGGTTGTCCAAAAAAGGTAAGCTAAATGTGGTTAATGATTCTGATTAAGGTTGTGCAAACACAGGATTAAGATAATTAATGAGAGATTAGAGGCAAGTGGGAGATTATGGAGGATGTGACACTTAATCAAGATTAAGTGATGCACATCATAATCACGGATTAATTAATTTAATTTGGATTAAAAGAGGGTTATGGAGAATGTGACAAGGAGAGAGAAAAAGGGGAATTAAAAAATGATTTTAATTCAAATGGGTTAAAAGACTAAATTAAATAATTTTTCATATTTATTTAATTTAGAGAAGAAAAGGGATAAGGTAAAGTATTTAATTTATTTAATTACATACTTTAGGAACCTTAGGCAGAAAATGAAATAATGATTAAATAAATTATTTAATAATTATTAATGAAATAGATGAACAAAGTACACGATTTTGATCATATGGAAGTGATCATATTTGGATTTCTACAGTCACCAAGACTATTTTGTGAAGTGGGTCACGTGTTAAGAGCATGGTGAAGAAATTTGAACATGACAATAAGAAGTCACCACATAGTGGACATACACAGTTGGTGCTATGTTAGATTAGTGATTCATATTAGTTCAATAGGTTAAAGACCACATGTCATGTTTCAACTCATCACATGTAGCACACTCAAACATGTGGGGTCCACCAAGGATCCTTCTTCCTAGTGGAAAATTCAAGGCCGTGGGACCATGGGGGTATTGACTATAATAAGTTACCATTTAGTGCATATTGAAGTAACAAGTTCGCAAGTTGGTCACCATAATATTTACTAAACTAATGAAACAAGACAAGTTGGTAGCATAGGATGCTAAGAGTTAAGTAGTCAAGGCTAAAACATATGGATACAAAATTAGCACATGGTCCAAAATAGCTTCAACTAAGGGGATCCACGTACTCGCATAGTTACAAATCACATAGGTTAGGGGCATAATGTGTGGATTTGTGGAAAGAAAACTAGAGGCAATTTAAAATATTTTTTCAAGGCCAAAGGGTCTAGATTGTAGGAAATTAGGGAATGAATATTTAAAATATTGCAACACACACCATGGACCAATATATTAAATTGAAAATCTATAAAAAGACATTTAGCATAAAAATAAAACCTACAAACCTAAAACATTTTTTGCAAAGTTTCACCACCTTAACTGGGATGGAGTTTTATCCTAGGGATTTTCTCCTATTCTAATTTAGGGGATACACACTCTTTATAATTTAGAGTTGTTTCAAATTGTACATGAGTTCCTTACATGGCCTTATTGTTAGGACCCATTTCTTCTTACCTCAATTGCACTTAGGGGGAATTAGTATAATATTTTTATTTAAGTTGTATATGTTAAATCCTAAGCATGGTATTACACTATTTTATTAAGTTAAGTGATTTTTTTTTACTTATGCATGATAGGATAATTAGTTTCACATATTCTCCTTATTTCATGGGCTTCTATTTTTTCCTTATCCTTATAGATTTAGAACCTTAGTTAAAGATATCCCTTAATTTTTAGTTTCTTATCTATTATGCATCCTCATCAAATTTAGAATATTGAGGCTAACTGTTGGAGTAAACAAGTCATTATCTGATAATTAATTAATTACTAGAGGCTTTTTACTTTAGTTCACTTAAGCTAAACTTAGGAGTTGATTATTTAATCTTTAGTTTGATTCTTATTATTATATTAGACTAAATTTAGGACAAGTTGTCTCATTGCATGATATTATCACACTTGTCTCTATCTTGTTAATATGCATGTAGGGTTTGTTTTTGCTTTGCTTATATAAGCATGCATATTCATTTGTAAATTTATCCAGGTTATTGCATCAATAATAATTCTCAGGTTATTGAGCACAATCTTGCTTTCATATCTTCTCTATTGTGATAAGTAATCGCTTGTAGGTGTTTCATGGGAGTTGTGGATTGAATCAGTCAATTCCAACATGGTATCAGAGCCCAGATTTGTAGCCCCCTATTCAATTTCTAGAGGGATCTGAACTTTGAGCAATTTTTTGGTAGAGAAAAACGAGCATCATCGTTGCGTCCAAAACAGTCCAAAACCTAAGGATCACCTGTTGTTTCATCAATTTCTGAGTAGCTGTAAAAGAAAAGGAAAAAAAATTAGGGGCACATAGATCCGTACAGATCTAAGCCCCGTTTGTCTCAATTTTTATGCACAGGTACAATAAGCTTCTCGTTTTTTTTTTTTTTTGCCATCAATCAAAAATAATTTTCCAGGTTTTTATTATTTTTTTCTTATGATATTGCTATCAGGATTCAACTGTGTAGTTTTTGAGTCAAACTCATTGACCCAAGATTCATGAGTAGTGATTCACAAGAACCCATCTCTCATGATAATGAATGGTCCACTTAGCACTCATTGCATCACCTAGATGCAATGAGTGCTAAGTGGACCATTCATTATCATGAGAGTGATGCAATGAGTGCTAAGTGGACCATTCATTATCATGAGAGATGGGTTCTTGTGAATCACTACTCATGAATCTTGGGTCAATGAGTTTGACTCGAAAACTACACGGTTGAATCCTGATAGCAATATCATAATTTGACACGTTGTGGAAGAAACCTCCTACTTATCTATTTTTTTCTTGCAAAATCAAAAAAATATTATCAAAAACTTAAAAAAAAAACAAAACAAAAATCAAAAAAGCTTTTGAAAAATAAAAGAAAGCAAGATATAATTAAAGCCTACCACAACAAGGTACGACAAGTGTCACATCATCTCGACGCTCCATTAAATTGTCGGCCACCTCTTACTGGCGGCCCTTGAAAATCAATCGGTGGCTTTTAAAAAAAATTGTCACATGCATTAAACCCGACGATAATCAAAGTGACAGGAATCTTCAAAGATTCCAAGGAATCTCCAACAAAAATCCAGCAGGCACCAAAAGTGATTATTTTGGACAACAATGGCCTTTATCCCAATGACCTAATTATTTCCGACAGGAGGATTTTTTTTTCCATTGACGAGCGTCAAATTTAAGCTAGTCTTTCTCTTTGCCCCCCTCCTAGGTCCTATTTGCCCTAAAGCAATTGTTTTTTTCCTTTTTGGCATAACTTGGGCATACGATGTCGAAATTGGGCAAACAAGATATCATCAGAAATTTGGTTCCGCAAAATTTCCAGTGGTGCAAGTCTCATCATCATATTTTTCCAATGGTTTATGTTATTCTCAGTCTAATTCAGATCTTCATTTTGCACTTTCGAGCTTGTAACTTTTTGCTTGTATCTCTGATTTTCGCAATTCAAGCGACGTTGGATATGTATTTCAAAGCTCTTCAGATCTATTCATTGCTTTTTTTCTAGAATATGCCCTAGGAACATTTTATTCAGTATTTTTTGTTTTCACACTTTGCTTAATTACTTGGACTTCTTGGCACTTGGAGAGGATATGTTTATGTGAGATGACATCATTTGATATGCTTTATCAGCATTCAATTTATTGGTCTCTTATTTTTTCATTTGAGTGAGTATCATGGGTTTTTCTATTCATCCTTCTGTGATCAACTTGGAAAAGGATAACTATGAGTCTTGGTGAGATGGCAACTTGACACATCTCAGGTGGCTTGATATTTTGCACACTAGACACACCAGGGAGTTTATCAACATGGGGCATCATTAGAGATCATATTGTAGGGATTATATGTTCTAGTGTTGATCTTGACACTATGTATGTTTTATTGGACATTGAATGTCCCCACATACTTTGGACACAACTTTGGGAGATTTGTGGAGACCATTATATCTCTCAATACCTAGATCATCCTACTGCAGATTGTCTCATCCGTCTTGTAGATGTAGATTGCATACCCTTTGATGATGATACTTTAGAGGAGCTTGAGTATATCACAAGTCTTGCCTATTCTGATGGTTTAGAGACTTGTCTTCATGTTCCCATTCTTCAAATTGAGACTACATCATCATCACTTGTTGTTCCTAGTCAGCTTGGCATTGCCACATCTTTGGCCCCTATTGATTCAGTCCAAAAAGACATAATACATCTTCTAAACACAACTACTTGGGATTCACATCTTGCAGACATATCATCATTGTTTGTGGAGTCCTATATTGCAAATCTAGAGGATTACTTTGAGGGCGTTCATCTCCTCTTTGTTGACAACCACATCACTGTTATTGGCCCACCATCTTCATCTCCTTTGCAACTTGTTCTACATCAGTCTTCACAGGATCTTGGATCACCAGTATTGCTTTCCGACATGTGGGTATGAGAGCACTTTTTAGAGGCACACATCATCTAGATTTTGATTCCGGCATCACCCATCTCTTTGGATTGGCTTCTCCAATCACTAGTGGATCTATTTCTTCATAAGGGGAGAATTTTTTTTTGCAGGCAGTGGATCATATTTTGTCTTTAGGCATTCATCATTGGCACAATAGCTCTTTCATTATGGGGGGGATTCATATCTTCATTTTCTCTCCTATTAGGAGGACATCTATTGTACTTGCATGAAAAAATCAATCTTTGGGGGTCACAATGAGTGCTCCTTCTATCCTTCTTTGTCTAGTACAATAATTTATTTTTCTCTCTTTTGGAGAGGAGTTTTTCCCATGTAATTTTCTCCTTTTCTCCAGTTATGAGAGTTTCATTTATGTAAATGGGTACCTCAACATGCCTTGTAGTCGAGACCCATTCTTCATTCATTTAGCTTCCTTTATCAGTAGTTTAGTTTCTCCCTAAGTCAATCTTAAGGGGGGGTGTTGGAATAAAAGTCATTATCTAATAATTAATTAATCATCAATTAATTATTAGAGGCTTTTCACTTTAGTTCACTTAAGCTAAACTTAGGAGTTGCTAATTTAATCTTTAGTTTGATTCTTATTATTAGATTAGACTAAATTTAGGACAAGTTGTCTCATGGCATGAGATTATCACACTTGTCTCTATCTTGTTAATCCGCATGTAGGGTTTACTTGTGCTTTGCTTATATAAGCATGCCCATTCTTTTGTAAATTTATCCGGGTTATTGAGCACAATCTCGCTTTCAAATCTTATCTATTGTGATAGGTATTCGCTTGCAGGTGTTTCATGCAATTTGTGGATTGAATCAGTCAATTCCAACACTAACATTGTCACTCTTTCCTTCCTTAATAATATTATCAAAGAATATGTTATGAATTTTTTCACTTCTCTCAAAAAGATAATTTGTATTGTACTATTTTGGGTTCAATCAATCATTTATATTTAGCAGTTTAATATTATTTATCACTTACACTAGTTTTTAGATTAACATCTTGTAGGAACTCTAACAATTCTAAAATAATTTAGCACCATATATTTAATTATGATTACATTATTCCTTATTCCAAAATAATATGGATCAACTATTTCATGAATTTATTTCTTAGCATTTGTTGTACCACACTACTTAGAGATCAAATGTAATGTTTACGAGAAAATTCATAGACCATATTGACCTTTTTTTTAATAATTAGGTGTTTTATATTTTTTATTACTCTTACCTCTTGTATTTTTTTTCTCTTTAATGATGTGTCTTCAACACATGTAATAGATTTATGGCATTATTCACTTGAAATTTTGTTTACTAGTGAACACTCTATAAACCATACTCACATAATGAGTAGTAGAAAGATGATAAAATTTTGTATTAAAATATTATTAATGTGGGTGCATTTATATTGAATTCAAATCATGAAATTATTTTTGTGGGTAATTCCTTACATTTCTTGGCATTTCATTTATCATTTAGGCCTCTCCTTCTATCTTATGACAAGTTGTTATATCTAGAATTGATAAAAAGTTGGCTTATTTGATTATAAAGCCTCTTTGTTTGGCTAATAATTTTATGTGTTCTCTAAAATGTTTTTGACTATAGGAAAAACGGGTTTTGAAGGGGCATCGAAACCCTTTACAAGATAAGTTTTTGATTCATCATATAATCAAAAACAAAATAAGCACACAAACAACCAAAAAAAGGCACAAAAAATGGCAACAAACTAGAGATTTTTAAGAATATTTGCTACTTCAAGATCACTATCAATTATTCTATGATGGACATTCACGACTTCCACCACTTCATCAACAGGAATACTAGCCTTTGCATTAAGTTTGGTCTTGTTACGAGTACGAGTAGAAGGCCCCATATCACTAGTCATCTTTTGTTGCACACCACCATTAGTTGCCATGTCTTCCATTCTAGAGCTATCCCCCAGCCACTTTCTAGCCTTCTTATTCAGTAAACACAATCTCTCAACCTCATTGATAGGCCAAAACTGGGGTAAATAATAAAGAAGGATTTCAGCTTGGTCTAAGAGTGTCAACCTAGGGATCATGATCTTGCGAGAGGTGTCGTGGCTATCTATCGAAGGGATGAAGATAGTGAGCTGAGTGGGGATGGAATGCAGCTAGAAAACATAAAAATTCCTTAAATGAAAGTCTAGTTTTATTCCTATTTTGTCTTACTGTCAGAATTGCGCCAGGAACTGTGACATGAACTGTCACCACCTGCAACAGTAATAGTAGCAATTCCATGTATAAATCATAGATTGCAAGCTTATCATTAAATTATTTTAACCTCTAAACCATAACCCGAAAGAATACCAGTAAAAGATTTAACAATCTCATTTAATGATAAACAATGCTTAATCAAATTATAACTGTAATAAAACAATAATCATACTTAATCCAAAAATAAAATAAAACATTATGCTATAGAAAACAAATGCACACTACTGTAACTACAAAAACTAAACATCACCAAACGTCCCAAGAAGTGGGCCCCCTCCTTAGTCCGTCGGGTGAAATACAAGAAGCTTCTTTACACAGGAATGATCATGCAACACTGATTTTATTTATCAGAAAATAATACTGTCTCTACAAAACTTGTACAAAAATCTGTGTATATAAATATGCCTGCAATAATCTCTCCTTGGGTTGATATTACAAACATATTTATAACCCATGGCTACAACTAATATCTAAAATAGTGTAAAACAAAATAACTTATTTTGGCGTGTGGCCAACAAAATATTGGTGTACATGTAATCTTGGTCGCCACAATAAATCAGAAAACGTTTCCTTTAGAAAACCACCTATATCTTTCTTCTCTTTCATTTTCCGAGGATTCTGCCACATGAAAACTTAATTGGGCCTGTTCTGGACAAAACCCATGTCGTGAATTTTCTAGATTAGTCATCATTTGTGCACAAAGTGCAACGCAAAACTGACTATTCTAAAGTGGGTGCATATTGAAAATGGCTCAAACAGATTTTGGTTTCTTCCAAACAACTGACACATACATTATGGGCTCTCCTTAAGTAGCTCTTTCAACTTCAATTTGACATGGAAATAATAATTGATAGATAGATCTACTGTTGAAATAACCATTATGAGGCGATGATTTGGTGGGATGTCAACTACAAATGAGGAAACTGCAATAATAAATACAAATTGCCTATGACGAGAAGTTCCATCATAAAATGTGACAAGAAATATAATTGTTGCAAACTATATTCTCCAAGGCATAAAATAATAATGCTTACTAATAAAGACAACCAATAATTATTTTTCATATTTTAATCTTAAAACTAAATTAAATGTCTTATATATTGGATCATATGCAACGTAAAAATGGTGAAATGATATGGAAATGGAATGTAGAAATGGTTATGAAGGTGTATGAAAGGGTATAAAAGGTGGTATAGAATAGGAAATAATTGGTTCTCATCACTCATTGCACATAGCATGTTTACTAACCTCCACAACCTTCTCCAACTTAACATCAATAGTAGCAAAATTTTGCTCATAAGCATTCTTCATATTGAGCATTTCATCAGCGACCATCTTAAGAGTATCAAAAATTTGATTGACCTCTAACTGCACCTTGTTGATTTGAGCCTGCATATTAGGCCCCTTAGAAGAGGAGGCCTCATCAACATTATTACACATAGCTCTAACCCAAACATTAGTGGATTTTATCTCATGAAAAACCCACTTAAAAAGCTTGAACAAGAAGAGAGAGATCTCTTTAACCAGACCAAGATAATCAAGCATAATATCCCTCCTAAAATTAAAGCCATCTTTGTCCACAACATAATCTTCTTCGACACTGCTAGTAGAAGCATTCTTCATGGTCTCCTTCCCTTTTTGAGTAGAGAGCGCTACACTTTTATCCAAATTTGGCTCCACCACCTAGTTCTCAACATCTAACAAATTGCCAACAAGATCTTGTTGCTCATCCTTTTCCAAATTAATAGGATATGTTTTCCTCTGTTGCCCCTCTTTATTCTACAAATTAGGAACAAGGGAGACCCCCAATTGACCCTTTTTAACCAAATCCTCCTTGTACAAGTTGTCCAACGCAATCCCCTTCATCATTTTTCCACCCAACCTCTTCACAGGGTTAGATTTTTGGTTGGGTCAATCCACCACAACCTCATCTCCCGTTTCATACTCATCTTCCCTTGAGGAGACCAGAGTTTTATTCTTCTTTCTTTTCTTACCTTCAGCCTTCCAATTTTTTCCACTCAACCCCTTCATAGGTTTCAACTTTTGGCTGGACCACACAATCTCTTCCTCATCACCAGTGATATACTCATCATCCCTAGAGGAAACAAGGGGTTGATTCCTTTTTCTCTTCTTAGCTTCTAAGGTGGTAAGAGATTCTGACTCGCCCTCCAAGGATGCATCAAACCTGTTCTCTAAAAGTTTGGTTACTACTCAAGTACATTATTCCTCTTGTTTGATTACTTCTAAGGCTTCCTAGTTCAAAATTTGAAAGCTCTACAAAGACTTTATTTGGGACTCTTTTAACAAAAACTAAGGATTTCACCATGTGGATTGAAAATATTATTGTCTCCCTTATGATATTTAGGACACAAGCTTACTCTCAATATGTTGCCAATGCTTAGCACTTTGTGCTAAATGGATTATTAAGGATTTAGAATATGAGGATGCTTAGAAACTTCATAATTGGTGTTGTATTTCATCAAGAGTGCTCTCTAGTCATCCACTTTAGAAAGGCCTCGGACTTCATACTCTCCTCGCAATGAAGGAACCCATTCAAATACATGATACATTTGTTATCAAGAGAATTTGAAATACTTGGGAACCCATCAAACCCTAAATTTTGTGGGTTGACAATATTTTTTCCAATGGTATTTTTATTAATCAATAATATTTTTTGTGATCTTTGATTCTTTCTTGTCAACATCGAGCTCTAGCTAAAGCCCCTTGGGTTTGAGTTTGAAGTTTTATAATAGAGGTGTCAAAATATTGCTAGATATTTTCAACGAAGTCACAAAGAATGTTTAAACTTGGCCTAAGGCCAAGTTAAGATTATAATTATCAAACCAAGACCATAAGACATACCAAAAATTATTGATTTCATTCCTCCCTACATGGTTCATAAAATTAGGGTTAGTACTTTCAAGCCTATGTGGAAGAATTAGAAATGGTATCTTGATACACCATTTCATAATTATAAACCCTACAAGGGAAGTCTATGGACTACACATCATTTGCCCATGGTGACCTAGTTAAATCCCAATTGGCACCTCGAATCCTCTCTAGGCACTTAGCATTATCTATTCTAGATTGTTTGGTCAGCTATACTTGAAACCAATCTTGATCATTTTGCTTGATGCATTATTTATCAAGGCCTTCCATTTGGATCCCACTTGTCTCATCTAGGTGTTTGTAATTCATTTTGTGTATTTTGTGGACAACTTGAGATTCTCAAGCACCTTTTTTAGTTGTGTACCTAAGCCCAAGAAGCCTAGTCTTGAATGACTTCTTCAAGTCATTCAAGCTTGAACCATTTTTTATGACACAATTTTATTAGGGGATTAGACCTACCTCCCTTTTAAACTCACCTAGATTTGACACACTTTTAAGGTAGAGATTATTCTTAGCATTTGGAAAGATAGAAAATCTATTATTTTTATTAGTTGTGTAGTTGATATTTATTTTTTCCTTTCACACTATATCTATTATTTTCTCTAATATATTGTGCAACTTTAAGTGTAAGAGAGTAAATTTTCACTTGAAGGTGCTCAAATGTAGGTGGTTTCAGATCACTAGTGTAATGCCCCTACACAATTTCCAGAATTTTATTTCCTTGTACCTCCCACAAGGGTTACTCCCCTCTAATTAGATGTAGCCATGGGCATAGGTATCCTACCTAAAGAGATCATGATTCTCAACCACCCTCTAAATGGTTTAGGGATCATGTTGCTTATGGATGGTCTCAACATTCTCACCCACCTTCAACTTCTTCACATAAACATAGTGCTCCTAGCTATCCAAATTTTGGTAAGTTTTCTCACTTGGATTTGGTAATTTCTTCTATTCATGTTCAACAACCTATATATGAAGATCAAGAAGAGGGGGGTGGTCTTATTGGTTAGGAATCAATTGTTGATGGTTTCATCCTCACTAATGTATGGGATAAACTAATTGACTATGACCCTCCTTGATGGTGTAGCTCTAGTTGCCTTGTGGTTTTGTTGGTTCTTATTGCTTGGGTTTGACCCAACATATACTTTGAGGGTTTTTCTTCTACCACCCACCTCTTTTTTATGAATATTGTATTATTCTCCTTTTAGTAGTAAAAGTAACAAAGTCATTATTCACCATTCCTTTTTATTATGGGTAGTAATGGAGCTAGGGATAATCAAAACTTTGGATTAGTTACATAAGTAGTAATGTAGGTAGAGATTAATATCATCTCTATGATTAGATAACACATAAACAATTTAATAAGTATGTGACTACTTTGATGTATTATAGTATAACAATATGGAGATGGTGTGTGGTCTATTCAATGTAGGTGCACCTTTGTATAATATGAGTTTGGCATAAAATAACCACTTATAGATGGGGGTGTTCTTTATGTATCATTTCATGGTTAACATTCTAAATAAATAATTGGAACAATTTGAAAACCATCAATATCTTTCATCTCTTTAGAATTGCAGGTTCATGTGTATACTTTTCAAGCACATTTAATTACAATTTGTATATTATTTATAACATATAATCATATTAGTTCTTGAAATACATTTTGTGTATCTTGAAAACGATTCTTTAGATCTTGAAGATAAAATAAATGATGTTCTAACATAGTCCACCATTATATATTCAATTGTTATCAAATTATTAATTATATTACACAAATATGAACCAATTACTCTATTACATATAAATTTTAAAAATATTTTATATAATATTATTTAAGAATGTAATATATATAATGTTAACTAAAAAAATTATACATGATAATTTTTTTATAATTAAAATATTTTATAATATACCTTTAAAACATATATTCTTAATATATAAAAAAATTGATTACCAACATTTTATATTAATAATATTTCTAATATAGGTAGATTATGTTTTTTCTTTTGTGTGTTGTTTTATTTTATCATCTCTTTCTTAAACTCCGTGAATAACTAATAATATTATACCAAAAACCAACAAAGATAAAGACAAACTGCCTACTCGCGCTAGAAGGAGGGCTTGAACCTCCGACCTTGTGGGTAACAGCCACACGCTCTAGCCAACTGAGCTATTCCAGCATTCATTTGAAAATATAAAGAATAAAATAAAAAGAAGAGCGAAACATGCAATCACCAAATGCTTATATATATTTGCTCTTAATAAAAATGTATAATTCATATTTTCCCTTTAAAAAAGGTCCCACCGAGATTTGAACTCGGGTTACTGGATTCAGAGTCCAATGTCCTCACCACTAGACCATGGGACCAACACGTTAGATTTTTTTAATTACCTTGTTTATAACCCTTGAAACTCACCAACCCTTTTAAAACTGTGGTAACGAGATAGCCCCAATGTCTTCCACAATTTCCTTTGCTTCAATGTGTTTTAACTGCATATCTTTAAAATGATTTATATAAAAATATATCTTAATTAGTTTTCGCATTTTGGTGTGTAATGGATATTTCAATGGTTTCTTTTATTTAAAATTTTTATAGATAGAATTTAGTATTTGACATTAAGTATAATAGAATGTAATTGTGAAATGATTTGAATTAAAAAGAAAAACAATTTGAAATAAAAATTTGTTTTGTATAAAAAGATGAAATAAAAGTTTATTAATAATGGTATATATAAGTGTGTATATGTGTGTATGTGTATATATGTGTATATATATGTATGTGTATATATATATAATGTTTGAAACTGAATAATATTGAGTACACACTCAAAACATTAAATTAATTGTTCTACATGTTTATAATATAATTTATAAAATGTGAATACTAGTGAAAATTTAGAAACAATATTCAATTATTTACTTTCTTTCTTTGTATAAAATATAATGATTATTTTGATAAGCTAAATTTAGTGTATTTAAATATGTTTTTCTAAAATATAATATATTTTTATTCGTAAAATATAATAATTTGGTTTTTTGGTTTTGACCTTTATAATATGAATGTGAAGCATATTTTCTAGTGGAAATGCAAAAAGAATATCTATTTTTTGCTTTTTTTCTTTGTTTCTTTGATTATTTTATATCGGGTTCATCCAACGATTAGATCTTTTTCAATAGTCTTGCATCATGCTTACTCATTCTCAACCATCGATGCTTTTATAATATGACTTATACACTTTGAATATTAGTGAAAAATTAGAAGCAATATCTATTTTTTTGCTCTCTTTCTTTGTATAAAGTGCAATGATTAACTAGATAAGGTAAATTTGGTGTAGTAAAATATAATTATTATTATTTTAATTTATAAAATATAATAATTATGGTTTTTTGTTTTTTGTTTTTGACCTTTATAATATGAATGTAAAACATATTTTCTAGCAGAAATGTATAAAGAATATCTTATTCTTTGTTTTTTTTCTTTGTATAAAGTGTTTTTCTTAATATTATTTTTATATTGGGTTCATCGAATGGTCAAATATTTTTCAATGGTCAACCATTATTCTACCACATTCTCAGTCATTGATCATTAAAGTCATCTGGTAAGTTCATATAGGGAATGTCTTTGGTGTAAATATAATTTATATAACATATTTCAAGAGATATCATTATTGAGATATTTATTTTTTCATTAGCAAACTTAAATAAATAAATAATACCAATACATCATGATATATCTTTAGATATATTTTATATAGATTATTTTTAAGATATATATGTTAATTATTATTATTTTGTTTAAGATACTTTTACTATATACATGAAATACATGAAATCCAATTTATATCTTAATATATATCTTAAATACAATAAATTATTATTATTTAAAGCGTGAATGATGTGCATCAAAGACATAACATTTAAAATTAGTCACTAACATTTGAGTTCACACTACAATGACAAAGAGACCAATAGAACACACATGAAAAAGTGAGGTTCAATGGCAAATAAAGTGCAATAAGTAAAATAAATTCATAGACAACTTGAACTTGGGCAATGTGCTAACTTGCACATTGACAATTAACATGAGGTAAGCTTAGCTCCCAACATATAACATTTGTTCTACTAAAAGGTCATGGAATAAGTCAGGATAGACTTGGAGTATTTTAGAAAATGTAAAATTTACTATAATAAATTATGCATATAGAAAATGAAAATTGTCTACTATGGATAAAAGATTAGGAGTCTACACTAATTTTCCTTCATAGGTAAGATAATTTTTCACGTACTTTTATTGGTTGATGGACAAAATCTTTTTGGAAGCTAAACTTCAAGTTTGAATTTTGTAATTATAGTGGTCAATTTTCTATTAGAAATAAGCCTTTTAACCCATGTATTTGGAACAACCATCATATACTAAGGTCTAAATGATATTGTCTATCCAGTCTCCAGAATGTGCATTTGACTGTATTTATTAATTAATTAAAAATCAAAATATAATGGATTTTTTATATTTTTAAGTAATTAATAAATAAGTTTAAATGTGCATTCTAGGAATTACATAGACGTTTCCAATCAAATGTCTCCCCAAAATAAAAATAATAATCAAAATATTCTAAATATTTTTCAACAAATACGTTTTGTATATATGTTACAATCAGTGTATACCATGACATGAGTGTTAGACATTTCCTTAGACATTTTTCTTAGCTAATAAGCATTGTTATGTATGCAATTTTCAACCTTGGATAATCAAGATAGCTAAAAATGCACCGCCAAAATATCATGACCTCTTTCATATTTTGTAATCAAAACATCAATTCAATTGCATTGGAGTGGCTTACAAGACCAATACAATTATGGGTGCATAGGCACTAAAGAATTTCTCCCACTAATCTACCATGTATAGACTAGATCCCAACAAATGTGTAGTCATATTAGATACTTATTTATAAAATAATTCCTTTAAAATATGAGGATAAAATTCCATGTGAGGAAAAATTCTCTTAAGAGAGAGAAGATGAGAAAAGAGACCATGCCACCTCCCACATGTAATCTCATGCATTGGTGGGAGATGCTAAACAATGAATGCTAAAGATGATACATGCTCATTGAACAATATTTCTCCCCTTAAGAAGAAATAAACCCAAATGTGAATGCAAAAGATCTTCTCGTTCTAAAAAGGAATATGAGGGAAAAGAGCACAAGATGTAGATCTCTAGAAGCTAATCAAGAGTCCCAAGCCTAATGGAGATGATAACATCATAGAACCATGTGGAAATTAATGTAAAACAAGTGGTAACTAGTAGCTTACTTTGATTAAAAAAAAGGAGACAAATTGTTACAAAAATATGCATACAAATAACTAGCATATAAACTCAAGGTAAAGCTTAGATGATAAATATCTAAATCCTTTATGCATTAATCCCATAAGGAGAGAAACAAAAGATCTAATCTAAGAAAAATTTAATAGTATTTTGACATGTTAAATAATACAGAAAATAAGAATGAGAAGAATAATTGAACAACCATAGACAAGAGTGACACATATATACCCTGGGAAAACCCTTATAGAAAAATTAGCCTTGAAAGCACACACACCTAATGTATTATTCAAAAAAAATGTTACAATACATTCACATATCCACTATGCTTCAATAACATCAACAATTATCAATCTTGGAGAAAAATCAACAATATAAACCTACAGTAAAAAAATATGTGATACCTCCATCTCAAGCCCTCAATATGTAGACTTAAGGATGCCTAGAAAACTACCAAAAGATAATAAATCGCTCTAAAATTAGTCCTAAATTACCATGGTAAGAATTCTCATTAAACCATTACAAAGATAACAGCCTCCAAAATAAAAAGTAACTCCTCACATAATCGTCTTTAACCATAAATTCTATAATGGGAAAATGTAACTCCCAAGCACTTCCTCATGAACCAGTAATTACAAAAATATCCACTAAGGAAGATGCTATTACAAGTCTACTATATAACCCCTCATCAATACCACATTGCAATAATATTTCCAAGTCTCTTTGGAACAATAAAAAACTTACATGTGTGCCCACCCTCATATAGGCATCCCATTTTTCCCACACTGTGATTCGTGAAGATCTATGCATGGTTAAACACTTTATGAGCCATTAAGTTACATTAGACCTTAAGGTATGCAAGATGAATAAAAAACATGATCCTAACATTCTTCCACTTGATATTCATTGAAGGAGGAAGGGATCTCACACACAAACCATCTCAATCAACATCTAACAAAACAAAAATCAATGTGCAAAAATTTGCAACAAGATCATAACTCTTACATTCAACTTCTTCATAGTTTCTCCAAACTCTAGAAATGCATGCAAAACCCTCAAAAAATTTGATTACGACAAATAACTCAACCTCATGGACTAATGTACAGTAATATAAATTATTCTCAAACTCATCTATGACAAGAAATTAACAAACTACATCAAAACAACTCTTTCACTTCACATACAAAATCAACCCACAACTTGTAGTGGCAATCTTCAATCTATAATTGTTCCTGTCTTGCACAATGATCTTGAAACTTCAAGTTGTTGTATTCAAACCTGCATACCTGCAGCAAAATGTATTCCAACATCCCTTGGAGAAAATTCTATGCCCTTTTCTTTCCACTCCCCATTCTGGCCTGCAATAATGAATCCCCTCTCCCCTGTCATGCCTTCCTCTTTGCCTTTTTCAACCAAAAATGTAACTCCCAAGAAATGTAATGCCTCAAACCTAGAAAAACTCTCTAAAATCAAGAAATAAAATATTAAAAATGCATTTACAAGCTCCAAAACATTCTCACTAAAGATTAGGCCAAGAAAAGCAACCATTTCCTCACAAATAGGAGTTGAACTTAGCAAAAATCAATAGTTACACAACTTGGACATCCAAATATTGCATGATATATTTAGGGGGCTTTAATGAGTTGTCCCCACTTGTATTTCCCCAAAAAACCCACGCCCATAATGTATTTTTTCCTTTTTGAACTTCAAAAACTCAAAATTTGCCTCCTAAACTATCTCCAACACCACAATTTTTGCAACAATAAAATAAGGTCAATTATTTAATTCCATATTTTGGCCTTAATGTCACTTTTATTTCTCACACAAAATTATTAAAATAAAATTTAAATCACTCCTTTTTTTGGTTGATGTTGATCACAGTTTCACCTACGATGCTCCTACATCATTCACATTGAAAAATATAGGGGTTTCTAATAAAATAAAGTAACTATTGACAATAAAACAACTTGAGGTCTAGAGATTATTTATGTCATAAATATTAAGTCTAGATTGATGTAGTAAGAAAGAAGTCATAGGCATCATAAGATAGGTCTACTCATATATTCATATCATGTATGTTATACATAATGTACATTTGTTACCACAAAATAGATATTCACATCATATATGCTTGGATAACACCTATTACAATAGAGCTCTATATTTCAATTATTACATCTATATCTCATCTTCTTTTCATTTCCCCACTCCTCTTATCCATATATTCCTTACTATGAGGTTGGATGCTTATATGGCATTCTATTAATGTGGGTATGTGTCCTTATATATCTTTGTGTCTTCTCATCCCCCAAAAGTACTACATGATATTGGTTGTTGCCACAATGGTCTATTTTGTTTCTAGTTCTTGAGCCACCAACATCCTCCTAGGGCCTATTCATTTTTCCTTTCCTCAAGAAAATTTCATATATCTTGAATCATAGCAAGAAATATTTGTAAGTTATTTTGATATTTTCATACACATTATCCTAAGTTAACACCGTGTGTTGGATTCGTTGTACCCAAACTAAAAGATCATTGCAGGATTGTTTTGTGGAAATGATGGTAGCTAGATCCGTTAATATGGTATCACCTATTTGATGTCATAAAGAAATCTTGAACAAAAGTGATAAATAAATATTTACTTGCACTTCTAGTTCCTTCATTTGGGCTATCAATTATATCCTCTATCCACTTAATTGGATATGTTGTAATTTGAGGTTCCTTGCCTACTGCTATTGTGATCCATCTAGATTAGCCATGAAAAAATAATTCCATGATATCTATATAATTTAGAACTCTATTTGTTATATTTTATTCTTTTGTTTAAGTGTAAGTTGTGGACAAGTGATATAATATTGATGAAGTGTAGAGACATTGTCACACATATCTTCTAGCTTCTTCATCTATTGGTCCAAGAATTTTTGGCTATTTCTCCACTTTTGGTGTGAGCAATTATATATTCCTAAGTATAATAAGGATAAGCACTTGTGGTATGCTTAACCTTACCATTAGTTTTAGTTACTACCTTAACCTCTCTCAACTAGGATGAAAGGGTGTGTTCCTATATAGTTATCCCTATAAATAAGGAAGATGACTCTCTCCCATATCATCATAATTTCAAATTATTAAATTCATATATTATTATGTGATTATGGGAGGTTGCCCCCTTGAAGTGGTTTATTATTTTGTTGATTTTTGTATTTATTTTCAAGAACTATAATAACAAGTAATGTCAAAGCTCCAATCTGTGCTAATTTTTGTTTCCACCATAACTTACACACCATTGTGAATTTGAACATATTTTTTTGGATTTATAGTTATTAATTAAACACAAGTTAAATAAAAATTCAGAGTTTTATAGTCGTTTTGTGTAGGTTATAGAATAATTTTTTGCATTAATTTGCTCTATAGGTAACAAATTTTGGAATTTAAAAAAATGAAAAACTTATAAAAAAATTAATTGAGGTTATTTTTTTATGATTTGTTGTTAGATACAAAATTCATTCATTAATTTAATGGTCAAATTTTAATCAAAGCATGGACATCAAATTTGGCCATAGCCCATGTTCTAAAATTTTATGGTTACTACTCCCACTACATACTATCCTCCCTTAATGAATTAAAAAAATAGAATACAAAATAAAAACACTTTTGAATCATATCATTTTTAGAACTAAATGACTTTTTTATAAATATTAAATCTAATGACTCTCTTTATTATCCACCACCTAAAATCTAGGGAAACATTCTACTAGGATATAAAAAGGTAGTGCATTTCATTAAGGTTAAATTATTTTGATTCATTTGTAACATTGTTAAATGAAAGTTCAAATAAGTTGAAGAAGGAATTATTATTTGAATTAAAGCCTCAACAAAACCATCAAGACGGGTGCAATCTTAACAAACAAAATCAAAAGATAGAACCTTTTCAAAGTCCGAAATTGAACCTACCAAGAATAGACATCCATGGATTTGATGGTACAAATATAATCCCATGGATAAGTCTAATGGAATAATACTTTAAGCTGCATAATATACTAGATAGTGCAATGGTTGACATGATCTCACTACATTTACAATCAAGACCATATCAGTTCAAATTGATTAATTCTTAAAAATTAAATAGACAAGCATTAATTATTTTCTAATTACTTACAAAATCTAATTGATTTAAATATTTTAGTTAACTAATTCAAACAAACATATACTTCGCCCTATCAATTATAAGTTTGGCATTCTTCATAGACCAATACATATACAAGTTAGCACTGTTAGTCAAAATAATCCATTTAGTGACAAATTATCACATACCGCATTCAAATAAATCATTTTAGTTTAAATCAAATTACTGTCTTTCAATGAACAAGTAAAGAAAGATTTACCGAACAATTAAATTCCTAATCAATAACCTATTATAACATTTTTAGGGATGTTACATCATAACGATTCAGAGCTTTCCAAAACTAGAAGACTACCCGAGAGAAGAATTACAAAAATGTTACCAAATTCTTTGGATGATTTGACTGGTGCACTAGGCTGGTAGGTTGGGGGAGGCCAGTTGTTGCATGGTGCTTGTGCTGACACTAGAGGGCTTCCAGGATGAACTTAAGCAGCTTGTGTTGGAACTTGTGTGATTATTTAACAAGTACAAAACCCAACTATGAGGATTAGAAAAGTAGTTGGGCGATTGATGATGGTGGCATTACATGGAATCTGAAAGAGCCTGGTCTTTTTTCCTCATGCCTGCCAGACCACAGGAGATGTGGATTAATCTCTACATGCCCAATGGGTTTCATTTTGAAAGTTTACGAAATTTCTGGGAAACAAAATTCAGGGAATATTAGGGAAGATAAACTAATGATTTTATGAATTAATAGAAAATACAGTCATGAATTGACTTGCCCACTAAATCTTAGGGAAGATAAACTAATGGTTTTATGAATTAACATAGAGAATACAGTCATGAATTGACTTGCCCACTAAATTTCAATTTAATGGTTATAGATTGACATGGAATAGACTCCGTGAAGAGAAAACCTAATTTAATGGTTTATTGTCTCAAAAAGTCGTTAAGATATGATAAGAAATGAAAAGTCCTTAAAATCCACCTGGTAATGGAATACAACAAATGGAAACGAGCCCATGATTCATCCATAGAAAGGTATTGAAGGGATGGAACATGTTCAAATTTCCCTGACCTGACCCCTCTCCCCTCCCAAGAAAAAAAGAGTTTGGGAAATCTTAAAACTGTTTAGGAGATCTTCAAGATAAATTGCTTTCATGCCAGTGAAAAGAAATTACATTGGTGTTATTTGCTAATTAAAATAGATTAACAGGGTTTACCAGATCGTGACAGGGTTCAATTCTTAGGTGAGTTCCTCAAAACTTGAACGGATAAAGAAACTGTCTTGCCCCTAAAAATATTAGGAAATATGGAATTGTGATAGATAAATGTTCAGGATTAAATTTGCTGTAACCAGAAGATTAGTGACTTTACAGAGTTGAAAAAAGTACTAAATGAAAAAGTATAAAGCTTGTTTGGATTAATCAGTTACATTGTCCAAAATCCTATTTCAATAAAATCTGTAACTTCGATTTGTGGGTGTGATCCCCAACCACAGGCTTTTCCGACATGGCACACTATAAAATATATGTTTACTTGATATGATGAGCAGACTTTTGAAACAAAAAATTTGAATGCCTAATCCAATCTTCAGGATTTCTCCTGTGAATTTCTCTTTTGCCAATTCGAATTGTAAGACAAACATTAAAAAAACTAATTGTTATGACTACATCAGTCTTTACTCTCTTCATAGAACTAATTGTGAATATATATACACAACTTGATCTTTGTTTTACTGGAAGTATCAAAAGCTTGGTGATTCTGAAAATGGAATTTAGTTTTAACCAAGCCATGTTCTTCCTTCCTACTGAAGGAAACACAAAATCAAAACCTAGTAGAGCAAAGTTTTGCTTTCAACTAAAGAATGCAATGATGCCACCTTCTATGCCCACTGTAAAAAGGCTCTAAATCCATTGCTTCCAGTGAAACTTGGAGTTATCTACAGTTAAAACAGGAGATCTAGAATACATCGAAGGATGACTGGTAATGGATTCGGAAGTTGCAACCCAAAATGGCTTGCCTTGAAAAAACATATAGGCATTCCCGAAATCTATATTACCAAGTTTCAACTGAAGTCAATGACTTTCTGTGTCCTCCTCTCTAAAAGAAAATTTCGACCTCCTTGCAGATTTACCTTTTTTGTTGGAGAATCTGGGCCAACAACCCTTCATCTGGGGCTCTAAATCCCTGCATAGGCACACAAGAAATCGTCAATCTTTTATTATAATATAAAAGAAGACATCTATTTCAAAAATTGCACATTGTTTGACTACTAGGGTTGTAAATGCCTTTGTACCAAACATTAAAGGCAAATTTGAGAACTCTTGTTTTAAATTAGAAAAAAGCATTACAATATGTCCATCATATGGTTTTCAGTTACCTCTCATCATATGATCTATCAATGCAAGTTGCTCGGCATCTTCGTCCTTCTGGGGTATCTGCAATAGCCTCCTTAACACAATTGCTACAGTAGATCTTTTCACATGCCTGAATGCAGAATCGGACGAAATGTTAGTGTATTGATTAAAAGGTAAAATCAATTGCTTTATAGTTAGCAATTTGAAAGCAAGGGGCACTGAGACACTACAAATGTGAAAGCAAATCCATTATGAAAGTCAGGATGTAATGTTGTCAATCCTTGTTAGGTGAGACTGTGGCTGCATAATTTTACAAACTTCAACCATCATGGCCAGAGATGACAAACAAGAGATGTTGATAAAACTACAAAAATGCTGCATAAATGTGCATTTTGAATTTCAATGTGTTATAGATTGATGTCTAAAAACTGATAAAAGCAGAAAATATATAGAAATGTTACTCTGCTTTGGTTTAACTATTAGACATATAAAATACGAAATACTAAATGATAGGATAAATATGCTGTGAACCGCATAAATAATTTGTTCTAGGCTAGAGGATCTTCTTGGGAAACAACAGGATGGCTATTATAATAACTACAGAAAAATTAAAGGCTTCACTCAAAGCCTAAAAAAGTTTGATTCACAGTTAGAGTGGTTCTTCAGTGCAGAATTTGCCTTTCAACAAATCGTCTCTTACCTGGAGAGGACATGAATGTAAATTTCTGATCTGTGTGTTTGATTTAGGTACTGAATCTACCCCTGCATCCATTATTACAGGTAATTTTCATCTAAATCATATTCTCTATCTTTTTTTGAGTATACCTGACATAATTTACATCTGCTTGAAGATTACAGTGTGATTTTTTATTTTAGCAACGTTTCTTTAGGCAGAAGAAGACTTTAAAAGATAAATTCACTGTGCCAAAGTCATTTAAGTATTGACACAAGCCTTCATTCCCTAGTATCAATTTGAAAAAGATCCCCTCTGTTCCTGTGAGTACACCACTATGATTCAGATATGTCTTTCCTGAAGATACGCCCTTACAATTAACTGCAATACCATGATCCTTTCAGTCTTGACCAGGTGAGGTGTTCCCAGCATGAATACAAGGTCTTAATTGTCTGCATAACATGTACTCCTGGTTCAAAGAATAGCCAAGGGGAAAGAATGGATATAAGGAACAAGGTTCTGTTGCATCTTGTGCATTGCTGATTCAAACTAACCTGATTGGATGTACACAAATTGATTGTCTGTTAAGATGGCATGTAATAAATAGCTAATTACACAAAACCAAGGCTATGTATCAACCAAGAAAACTTTGACCTTGCTAAACTAGATAAAAAAGTGCCTTTTCTCCAAACGGTTACAAAACTGATAGCTATTGAGGCATACTGCTAAAGCCTCATTCCGTGCAGGAATGGTAATCTGTTTAAAATTCACGAGGCTTAACAATGCCTTGAAAACAAACATGGCTTTCACTTTATCAGAATTCTGCAATCATTTGGAAGTTTGTGGTTTAATTTATAATTCCATGCAAACAAGATACACAGTATTTCACAAGACCAGAGCTGTTGACTTGACTGTTCATCTCACTGAAGAAATATGTTCTCTCAGCTGATTTGGAGTTATGATCATATACTTTTGACAGAGTTGCATGCATTTTATCTCATATGGAAAAAGGGAAACCTCCATGGGTTTAATCCAATAAGGTGAAAGTGCTAGATTAACTAGAAATTTTTACATAGAGTTGAAGTAAAACAAGCTTTGCACAGATAATTCTAAGACCTATCCATCTCTAGGAGCAATAAAAAGTACTGGGTGCTAAGCAAAAGATCATTAAGTTAATGTTCAACTATGGTTGGTCTTAATTTTAAATATAGTCCAGACAAAGTGTTTTTGAAAGATTGGAATGCATTCAAACTTATATGAAAAAAATATTAACCTTCCACAGGCTCAATATCATGAGAGAAATTTCAGAATAATGATTTTTTTAACACGGAGCTGATGTAAAACTAGCATTGCAGAAATAGTTCTCTAAACTATCCAATCTAGCAGTGATAAAAATTAAAGGGTACAGGAAAAAACAGCTCTATATCATCTTCAAGGATGGTTGATCTTACTTGAAACTAAATTTTGATTACTCATAACCTTCAGAAAAAGCTATACAGTTTACAGAAGCCTAAGGCACTGTACTTAAACAGAAAGTATATAAAGAAATCCACTGTGAAAGTCATCCAGTTATTGACATCAGTTTTGCTGCCCCAACTACAGTTTGAATGAGAATCTCTCTGTTTCTTTGAGTACAGCCACTATCAGTTGAATCTATCCCTCATGAAGATAGCCCCTCACAATTAACTGCAACGGAAAATACTTTCACTAATAACATTTTTGGATAGATAAACAAGCCAGATTTCATTACGTGCTTAACTGGCCAGTATAGGCTTATATCAATGTAAGGAAAAAGACCTGCTAGCCAAGTGAGGTGTACCCAGTCTGAAAAAAGGGGCTTTAATCTCCTGGAAAAAATGTAATACCAGTTGATAGATATCCTACGGGTAAGAATAGATAATAGGAATGAGGTTCTGTAGCATCTTGTACATGGCTGATTGAAACTTGTGCCATTGCAAGTAAATGGTGATTATACCTGTTACGATGGTCTGTAACAGCTACTCACACAAAACCAGAGGTCTGTATCAACCATGAAGACTCTGACCATACTAAACTAGATTACAAAGTGCCTCTTCTCCAAGGGCTGTCTCAGGGTGTCATCGAGAACTACTCCTAAACTGTAAACACCTAGAGCAATAGTTGCTCGTTGATAAACCCACTAGGTTAAATTATTCCTTTAGAACAACCATGCTTTGCCCTGTATTATGATTTTGAAACCATTTGAAAGTTTGTCTTTTCATTTACCGCTCCGTGCAGACAAACTATGAAGGATCCATTTTCACAAGACCATAACTGACTCACTCAGTTGCTTGTCTCAATGAATACATATGTTTTCTCAGACACTTTTGACAGAATTGTATGCATTCTATCTCAAACAAGAAAAAGTAAACCTTGTGCAGGTTCAATCTTATGAGAAGTAAAATTGGCCTTGCACTAGTAGTTCCATGCCCTATCCACCTCTATAAGCAATAAAAAGTATAGGGTAGAGAATAAAAGATGTCTAGATCCTCTTCAAGGGCAATTGATCTTGTTTGTAAATAAATGAGTTCCAATTAACCTTTAGTAAGAAGAAGCAAAATATATTACTCTAAACAGAAAGTATCCTAATACCCTAGCTCATTCTTACAGTACTATTCACCAAATTGCACAATAATAATATTTGAAGAGAAGCATCACCTGGCAGTTTGTCTTGAAGAAAACAGTGTACCCTGAACATGCGGAGCATCGGCTTGAATTGTTTGGTTTAACCTCAATGGGGCTGCCTATGAAGGGGGAATCGGACTGGCCAGAATAAGGCCCAGGAGAAACCTTAGAGAAACTATTACAATGTGAAAGCTCAGCGTCCTTAGGTGGCCTAATCCTAAACAGAGACAGCAAGAAGTTTATATGGTGCGATGGCTTGTGAATCTGCTTTGAGTGATTCTTACCAGACTGATCACTACTCCGCCTAGAGGAATTGGGAGACAATGGCCTGGAAGGAGTAGGAGTTGGGCGAACTGTTAGACTGGTTGGAACAAATATATTCAACAAAACATGCTTTTGATAGTTGCTCTTATTCCCACCAGCCCTTGGTGCTTTCTTTATCTTGGATCCACCATTGACGGAGTTGGGCCCTTCAGAACTAGCCCTCTGTTTGTCCATGGCAGTCCTCTGGTCAACTAGATCCTTGAGAGACAGTTCATAGGCAGACTCAGGCATGCCTTCATACAATTTCATGAGCTCTTGCCTCCCCCTGGCAATTTCCTGCGCCCGAATTGTCATGGGGTGGGAGCTACTAGACATGGATGAGCCGGGCCTCCAAAGGGGAGGGGAGAAATCATTATCTTCGTCTTCCACCTCACGCTCTGCAACCATTCTTGCCCATGAGAAAGTCAAGCCTGGAGGGCTGGAAGCCCCATCACTGCTCCTTGCAGGAGACCTCGGGAACTTGATCTCCGCAGAATTCATGAAGGTGGGGCTGCTCACCCCTTCAGATGGCAATTCTGCTTTATCCTTACTCTCATCAACGCCCAGCATCCCTTTATCTCTATGGTTTACACCCTGTTGAGTCTAATACCATATATCCACTGAATATACAGGTACTGTGCAAACTAATAACAGATCTGTGAAGTTTTCAAAATTCTTGAAAATTTACCCAGTGTGGATAGAGCGGGTAGAAGTACCTAGCAAGTCTTGGCGTGTAGGGAAAATGTTAGATCTAAGTAGTAATGCGGGTGACATGGATGGTGTGGATCTCTTTCCTTGAGAGGTTCCTGTGCCTGTCAATTCTACCTGGCCAAATGTCGACAAGAGATTGGTTATGTTGCCATCATTGATGATGACATTGGGGATGGAAGGATCAGCTGTGTCAGCGCTTCTGGAAGCGCACGAGCGTTTATACGGACGCACAAGTCTTTCTTTATACTATTAGTCTTTGTCCCAACAACTAAAAATCCCACCGTCGAACCCTTAAATTTGATTATCATATGAATGTATTTAAGTTTCAACTGTAAAATACAATCAAAAATTTCGGGAGACCTTATTTTTTATTTTTATGATACAACGAGATTATTGTTGATTTTTTAATATTTTATTTTAATTGATAACTAAACGTAATGTTTATTTTTTAAATATAATATGTGAAAGGTTTTTATTTTAAGATTTTGGTTTAGCTTGGTATTGTTTGTAATTATTGGTAAATTATTTCACCTCATCATTCCATGAGCTACAAACTAAGCTTCTCGATTTTTTTTAATTAATGGAGTTCAAATAGTTCAAAGGAAACTTGTTCTTTACGAAAAGAATCTAGACCTCCAATGACCTATGCCATTTTTCTAAACTCAAATGGAAACAGTTAAGATAGCTCTGAGCTGATCTATGTCAATTAGTACAAGAGTTGTCACTCAAATTGCCACTACAATCCCACCAACACTCATTCTCAAGATGTCTACCTTCTACACTTGTAACTTCCTCAAAGAATAGACGTGGTTGAATGGTTGTAAAAGCTATGCTTTCTTATCAAGACTGTGTACAAAACCTCACTTTGTCACCTCTAGAATGACTAAAGATTGAATGCTAAATGGAAGTGATCCTTAGTCAACCCCAAATAGATTAGAATATACTCCTCCCTCCTGAAGTCCAAAGTCAACTCTTAAGCCCAACTCATAGCATGGAAACTTTTCCATTCTAGAATCATATTAGGAGCCACCTTCATTCTTTCATTCTTATCCCTTCATTTATGTTTTTTTTTATAATAGGAAAGAAACTCTTAAGTGTATTTTTTGGCATTGCCACTTCACCAAGCTCACTTGACTAAAAGTCATCTTCTTGATACCTACTTCTTTTGGTTGTAAGTTATCCCAAAAAGTGAACCTCCTTGGAGTCAATACTTCTAAGAACATTAAATACAAAACTTATAAGAAAACCATATATATATTATAATATTGTATGTCCACATGACGTTATCGTTCTAGTACACTCTAACCTCATTTTTCAAACAATAAACCTAACCTACATTTTACAAGACACTCTTCAAACAAACTCATATTTAACCAAACGAGTGTTCACTATCCAATCACAACTATGTGTTAAAAAGAATCGAGAAGAGTTGACTAAGTAGGTGGAAGAGATCAGTAGGGGCCAATGATATTATTAATCCTTTAAATAATGAAGGTCAATTTAATGGAGCCAACTACTAGTATATCAAAGGCATCTATCATAATATTAATCAACTGGAAACCTATGTGGACATAAATATTATCACTTTGATTATTCAAGAATTTGAATGATAGTTTAGGTCATTTGTTGTTTCATTGATTCTTTGTCTTGTGTGTTTTTGTTGCATTCCATGGTCAATTCCTTATGATTGGTTTTTAGCTCTTATATCGCATCTTGTATGGTTGAACGTCATATCTAGTATTACAACATTTGAAACTTTTGTATAACTCCTTTATCATCAACTTTATTTAATAAAAATATTTTTAGTGTAATTTTTAGTATTTTATTAAGATTTCATTTATATATTTTAAGTTATTTTAAGACTATGTTTATAAGTACATTATATATTATTAATATTTGTATTATAAATATTTAAAATAATTATAAAATAAAAACTTACTAACACAAATATTTTTAAATAATACTAATACAATTAATTATTATAATTTTTTATCTTATTGTAATTAATTACTAAACAATTTTTTAGTTCTTAAAATGAGATAATTGGAAAATAGTCCACCTATTAATTTATTTATCTTATTAATGATACATGAGTCATATAGACTATAAGCATATTATTTTTGGATTTTCATTACACTCCCATATACTTACTAATTTAATATTTGTCGTAGAAGCATATTATTTTTGAACTTTCATTACACTCCCATATACTTACTAATTTAATATTTGTCGTAGAATGATAATCCTCAAGGTATTTTTTCTTTCTTTCAATCAATATCAAAAGAAAACTCACTCACAAAGGTAAGCATTCATAAACTACATTATCTCTTAAAGACCTAGGCTAATTGTTATTTCCTAACTCTTTAAATATATAAAGGTAAGATAATTAAATTTTAAATTAAGAAGGTTAGTGTGATTACATATTTGTACACCTAAAATTTATCTGCAATCCAAGTTTACAAGCTATTTACCAACAAGGGTTGTGGTGTAATTGTAGTCCCCCTCAAAGATTACAAGGATGATTTACAATGGTAATTTCCTCCATGTACATTTGCAACAACTATTGCTACCACAAAATTTTATTTCTCCTTAGAAGATATCACATATCCAAGTTTAAGAGCATTAGAACTAAAAGCAAATCCACAGAACAATTTATTTTTTAAAATGTATATGATGGCCAAAAAATACAATAAAAAAAGGTTCAATGGAAATATGTCAAAAAGTACCAAAACAAATCGATATATTGAAAGCATACCACTAAGATGGAAAGCACATCATGTTGAGGTCTAAAGAAGACAATGATTCACAATAACTAGGAATAATGTTGGAAATTTTCATGATTCCACATGGATGATAAGGAAGGAATGATATGGCCCCTGCACCCAACTTAGATAACATTGATGGTGACAAAAGGGATTAATGTTATCATTTATTTAATCTTTCAAGCAATAAAACTACATTACATGCATTTCATTAAGATTTATATAAATGTTTATACTTTCTTCTTCATACACATGTGAAGAGCTATATTACACAAAAAATTTGACATCAAGAAATTCTAATTAAGTGTATTTGTAGAGCGGTAAATGTGTTAAGTAAAGAAAATAAATAGTCATGTAGTAATTTACATGCAAAGGCACCCAACACATGCTTTTTTAATAGAAACTACCTTCTACAATAGTTTTCCATATGGAGTTCTTGCAACTTTATACATTGCAACCATATTGCAAGCAAGGTTGCACTTAAGAAGCCAAAGTACAATAGTTTTACCATACAATTGGGAGGTTGCCACAAATTATGTACATTCTAAAACTATGCATGGAAATCAACAAGATTTTCAATAGCCATACAAATTGGTTCAATATTTTATAGGTTTATTTGGCTATAGACTAAACTCTTAGTAGTTATCTTTCAAATTTTAAAAATATATCTTTAAAAAATTAGTGATGATCATAATTGTATTAGGAAGGTGACTATTGATCATTGTTGCATTGAATTTCAAAGTGACCTCCATAGGTGAGGGAATTCTTAAAGAGAGCAGCACTTAGAAGATTGTGTCCTTAGGATTTGAATTTTGTTAATATAATTTATTTCAATTTATCACCCAACAAAATTTGCATCATCATAAACAACTCTAATATGTATCATTATGATATGTGATTGGATAAAATTTTCTCTCTTATTCATATTTAGTTTGGACATCTCTTGAAATGATATCATTAAAATTTACCAAATATGTGAGATTATTTTGCCTAACTCAACGAACAAGTGACCAACTTAATCAGTTAACCTTTAGTACCATACTACCATCCTCAACCATAACAAGATATTTCTAATAGGGTATGGAAATATGGAAATTAAAAAACATAGAATTTATCAAAGTATAAGCAACCATCAAAGGATAATGGAAAGAAGATTTTTATAGTTTTTCTAAGAAAGGGGGATATGTACATGGTTTTAGAATGACAATATTATTCAAAACTTGAGGAAAGGTTTTAAAATATATATATATATAAATAATCTTTGAAATAAAAACTAAAAAATAATTATTTATCTTTTTTTCAAGGAATTTTTAGATGAGTGACACCTGGTAAATCCTGTCATTAGGGACTGAATTTAAGGCCATCCATGCCTACCAATTAATTTTTTAAAGCAATTATCCATTTAAAGTTGCACTTCAAATGCTAAGTAATACCTTATTCAAAAATAAATAAAAATGTTATACACTAAATTTGCATATAATCCTTTAGAGTTTTAATGGCTTGCAAAAACTCTCTTCATGACATATAATTTTCCTTTATCTTTTAGGGGGAAAACACATAAATACATTCATACAAATATCAAATTTAGCCCTAAAGTTGATTCCCTAGTATTTTTTAGAACACCCTTGGGTTTCAAAAATTAAATAAATAATAAGAATGTCGAGTTATTTTCAAAGTTTAACAAGATGTTTGTACGTGTTTCTTCTCAATTCCTCTCCTGGACTATCAACCTTGTCACTAGAACATTAGTACAAATTAAATTTTATTGATTGTCAAACTAAGAAATATGCATGTTGACATGAAATTGAAGATACAAGAGATGAAACATGTGATGTAAAACTAATAGGAATGAAGAGAAATGTAGTTAAGGAACAATAGTTAGACTAGATAATAAAGGATTTTTAGTAGGTGATGGTTGTTTTGAATGCCTTAATAGCTTTCCAAAATAGATTTAGTAGAAAAATATATAGGCATAGTAATTTACAAGTTGATTTAGATTGCATAAAAAAAATCATTGAAAAAGTAGAGTAAAATTGGTCCTAATGGTCTACCCAAAAAATAAGAGATAAAATATCGATTGATCTTTTAAAAATGTCAGTTTGAATTTGTCTAAACACTAAAAAACTTCATAGTCTAAGTAAGGACTCAATTATTACTTAGCTAAAACTTAGATAATTTATGCTAGCCACCTCCTAGTGAATTGAAAAACCAAAGAGCTTAAAATTAAGAAAATTTAAATCTATTTTTTTATAAAATGAAAAAAGAACTAAACATTGAAATAAAAACTATAATGTGGGTGCTTGATTAATACCAAGGCTAGCTAGTGAAAGAACACATTTGTAGTCATCTAATTTTGATACTTGAGTGGTGAAAATATTTTGGTGTACCAAAATAATGGAGGGCTAGTATCTATACCTTTTTATACTAGAGATAATTCCATAAGAAATTACATGTCAATATTTTATCATTGCATTTATAGGTAACCCCTATAAATATTGGAAATTTAGGAATTTCATTTTCTCGTGTATATGTATAAAACACATAAAATATAAGAATAATATATGATCGTTCTTGTTGCATATCTTGTTTTCTTCTCAAGATAAAATGATTCTAAGGGTCATCAAAAAATGCCTGAATTAAGCATAATTATAAAATTTGTTAGAACCGTATTGTTGGATTAAAAGTAAAATTCAACAATGTTGACTAAAAGTTTTTTTTATGTGGAAAGGGTGTCCCTGCGACTTAGCCCAGTGGCCCAACAACCCATACCTTCAAAGAGATCTGCAAATAAGATCTGTGTGTGATAAGATATTAAGGGAGGGATGCATCAACCAAAAGGTGTGGAGATTATTTGAAGTGTGGAACACAAGAAGATCCTATGCGGCTAATGAAGGTGGAAAAAATTGCAAAAAAGAGAAAAGCAAGTGGTTACGTAAGGTATAAGATTCAATTTTAAATTGCTAAGGTAAAAGACTAGTTGTGCAGGTGTTAATAAAAGGCTATGTGAAGTGAATTGGTACTACGCGGAGTAAGAGAGGCGTTGGCAGATTGAAGGGAAGCCAAATAAAAATAATTGATAATGGAGCAGAGAGGCTAAAACCATATAAAATGGGTGTAGTGAATGGTTGCAATAACAAATAAAATTGCATATAGAATAATGTGGAGGTGGCGTGGAAAATATAGGTGGAGAGGAGATGGCTACGTAGGAAGGAAGGGTGATAAGAGAAATGCATATTGTATTTGAATGAAAAAATGAGGAACAATTGAAAAGGAAAACACGAGTATTAATGAACATGCCTATGAGAGAGGCCACCTAAGAATTGTAATTGTTGTTTTGTGTAATTTTGTTTTAATGGAGAGTTCTAATAAAAACTAAGTATAGTGGTTATTGTTTGTTGCAATCTCTATAATGTTTTGAAATTAATAGGCTTAGAGGAATTGCCTGTAAGTAATATTGTTTTGGGAGTTTGATTTCTTTTGGCAGAGGGAAGAGCCCTCTTGCATCAATTAGTATCAGAGTGGGTAGTCTTGAGAATGGAGAGGATCCACCAAGACCTGCGGGTGTTGTGTGAATAGATCATCAATCGGGAGGTAGTTCGCACTTAGAAGAAAGTGTGTAAAGCGGTAGAGAAGAAGCTCATGAGTGTTGTTGCAAGTAGAGGAGTCTTGAGTAGTAGAGAGCTTTAAATCGTGACGGAATGTGTTTTGCAAATTAAGAGTGATTGCAGTAGGCAAGATGGGTTGGTTCATGAGGAGACCCATCTGGATACTGTTTTGGGAGTAGTATTGGGAGAAATTGGATGATGAAATTTTTGAGGCGATAGGAAATATCGAGGCAAGGCTTGAGAAGCTAGAGAAGAATTTTGAAAAGAATGAGAGGAAATTGGTGAAGAGGAGTAAGATGAAGAAAGAGGATAGCAGAAAAGAGTATTGCAACCTAAGTTGGATGGAGAAAGATGAGAGAGAAGCCCCTGCAAAAGAATTTGTAGTAGAGACATTCCATGAGGAAGGCATAATGAGAGAAGAAGAGAGGACTAAGGTGAGCAATGAGGAGGTTGCAGTGGATGGTGAAGGTGAACTAGATTTGTTGGTGCAATTGTTGGTGATTGAGGAAGAATGGATGATGAAGTCCATTGGTGCAATGAAGAGAGAAGAATGAGAAGTTGCAACTGACAAGGAGGTGGAAGATGTCACAATGAATTTTGATGTTGTAGCTACAAATGAAGATGAGGTAAATAATATTTGTGATGTTGTTTTATTTTCAAATGTGGTAGTAAAAGATGAGATGGATAAAGGACAAGAGCATGCATTAGATGTTGTGTGTTTGTGTGTAGAGATGGTTGAGGACAGGGATAACTTTAAGAAACCCCCCCTTAGAAAAGGTGTAAAATCATGTTGAATCTTTCCTTTTATTTGAAAAAAATATTAATTTTCCTAGTGAATCTTATGCATAGTATTAAAAAAATTGTAAAATCCTGGCAAAGCTTGATGAATAATTGGTAAAAATAATAGTCACAGTGGTGAATCCTAGTGAATAATCACTAAAAATATTAATTACAATGACGAATCTCTCCTTTAAAAATTTGTATAGTTGGTCGACGCAGTTGCCCCGTATATATTTTTATTTTTTTAATATTGAAGTAGGGGCCAGGGGGCAGCAACCACCGGCGAGGTCAAGGGGTAGTTCCCCTTGTAGGGGTTAAGGGGGCAATGCCCCCTCACAGGGTCTAGGGATAGCGGATGAAGTGTTTTAAAAAAATCTCACTTGAAAAGTAAGACTAAATGAAACTTGAAAATTTTACCATTGATTGGCTTTTAAATTAGATAGCTGCAAGTTCATTCTGTGAGCGAATATCAACATGAGTGAACATCATCGGTGAGACACTTAGGGATGTCCCGTCAATACAATGATGATGACGTATGTCATGAACTATTGGCAATAGTGAATGGTGGAGATCAAATAGAGCTTTGATCAGATGTCTTTTCGGGAGCTTGGTGCGAATATTATAGATTCCCTTCATGATTCTTTGGAATTACACAAGTGGTGTACCTGTGCCTTGGTGGACCCCAGTTGGAGTATGGAAGCCTTATCGACGTGAGTGAACATCATCGATGGAACACTTAGGGATGTCCCACTGATACAACGATGATGACTTATGTCATGAACTATTGGCAACAATGAACAATGGAGATCAAACAGAGCTTTGATCAGACGTCTTTCCAGGAGATTGGCACAAATATAGTAGATTCCCTTTTAATTCTCCAGAATTACACAATATTATTGGAAAATATTATTAATATTTTTAATTATCGTATAAACTACGAGTGAATCAATACCAATGACGCATCGTTTACATGGCGAATTAATCAAGACGAAATTATTTTTTTGTAAAAACCTGGCAATTCAGTCTATGTTTTAGCTTATACTATTCACCATTTTTGGAGCTCCTGATTTCTATTATTCGCCAATTGGCGAAGATTCGCCACTAAAGTTTTCCTTGGTTGAGGATGTTGCAAGAATTTGGTGGAGGTGGTCGATTAGAGGTCGGTTTAAACCCATAGAGGAGAGGAGTGTGGAAATCATTTGGTGGAGGATGTCGGGTTGTGGTGGATATGAGTCCATGAGGGGGAAAAGGAGGAGGATGTGGTGTTGTTGGAAGGAGGTAGTGCATGTTCCAACATGATGCTAGAAAAAGAAGAAGAAAGATTGAACTGGAGCACTTTGGATAGTGATGGATTTCATTGTAGGTTGTACTCAACTTGGAAGATTAGTTAAACTACTCAACTCCACCATTGTGATCCTATGCTCATAATGTTTCTACTTGGTGTGTCTAATGTAGGAGCATCCCGGGTGAATGGGCTATCTGCATCAATAAAAAAATTGCAATTTTTTGTTCTAGTTTTGAGTTATTTTGGTTTTGTCCTGACCTCTCATAGCATTTGCAACTCTTGGTGTGAAGTTAGTTTTCAGTCTTGGTGACCTTTTGGAGTGTAATTGAATGGCGTTATTATTAATTACATTTGAAAAAATGTCATATTTGATTTATCTTCTAAGTTTTGATCATTTAATTGAGTCTCAATTAAATTCTAATATGAGAGCGGGGGAAGACATTACAGGGAAATCAAAGAGGCCACGTCTATTGGAAACAAAGAGAATAATAAGAAGAGAAATAGGAAGTGATGCAGTCAAAGAATGGAAAGGAAAAGGCAGATTTTAAGACAAAGAAGTGGGAGGAGAATCCATAATGGGAAGAGGAACCATATGCCAAGCAACTAGGCATAAATCAATTCATTAATGTGTGGCAGATAAAGGGATGCACCAGTGAATAGATGGTTGCAAAATAGAGAAAAAGAAAAGGGTGGCCAAGAAGGGGGTCGTAGGAAGAAACTAGAGAGCTTGAGCCATTAATAATTGCCTTTTAAAATTGCAAACAACAGATATGAATGTGAAAGGGTGGTTGTGTAGATGAGAAAATGCAAACATAAGTAAAAAAAAAGAATTTGAGATAAGAGCGGGTCAGGCCATGTATTTAAGAAGGTAGTAAGAAGTTTCAAAGAGATTTATAAATAAGAAGATGTGTGTGATAAGATACTAAGGGAGGGTTGCAGGTTGCATCAACCACAAGATGTGGAGATTATTTGAAGTGTGGAACACAATAAGATCCTGCACGGCTAACGAAGGTGGAAAAATTTGCAAGACAGAGAAAAGCAAGGGATTGCATATGGTATAAGATTTAATTTTAAATTGCTAAGGTAAAAGACTATTTGTGCAAGTGTTAATAAAAGGTTGTGTGAAGTGAATTGGGACTACACAGAGGAAGAGAGGCGTTGGCAGATTGAAGGGAAGCCAAATAAAAAAATTGATAATGGAGCAGAGAGGCTAAAACCATAGAAAATGGCTGTAGTGAATGGTTATTGCAATAACAAATAAAATTGCATACAGAGTAAAGTGGAGGTTGCATGGAGAATATAGGTGGAGAGGAGATGGCTACATAAGAAGGAATGGTGATAAGAGAAATTGATGCAGGGGCATTGTGCTCCACCAAATTTTGTTACCTACCCAAACCTGACAATAAACGTGTCAATTTGGTTGCTGAACGGTTGGACAGAGAGTCTGCTCAAATTCTTGAAAGATTTAATTATATATCGTTGTCAGTTATAGCAAAGTCAAGTCAGATTTAAAAGATAGAAATTTTGCTTTAAAAGAGAGAGTCAATAGAGTAGAAGAAGGTGCAGACAGTTGTGGAAGGAAAAAGAGAAAGGTGTCGTTGGGAGTTTGAAGAAAAGGCGGAATATGTAGAGGTGTCGTGAATGAATATAAGAGTGACTGTTATTGAGGGGAGACAAAAAGTGCAAGGTCAATTTGTTGAACTTCTCCGCTACTATTTGGCCTTGATGTCAAAATTGTGTTTCAGATAGTCATCTTGGTGATTGATTATCAGTTGCACAGTTTACATTTAGTTGGTTGGCACTTTTTTTATATTATGTCTTCACATACTTGGTTTTGACTTCGGCATTGTGATGATGGTTTTGATGCTACTAATCTCTTGACTCCATGTGTAGATTACAAGGCATCTTTTTTACAGGATTATGATTCTATGTTCAGGTGGTATAGTTCTAGTTTGACAGGTTTGACATTTTGAGCTATATTGTGCTAAGGTGATCTACAGGTTTATTTGGAGTTGGCATTTAATATTAAGAAAACCCTATCAGGTTTCCTTAAACATTTGATAATTTTGATATTATTTGCATGGGAATATGATAAGTTCATATCAATTGGCATCTATTTAGGAAAATTTATTAACATGGAAATTTTTATAATGTTGTCTTGAAGCATTACTCTTGGCTCACTCTCATTTGAACATGACTTAGAAAGAAGTATTTCTTGGATCAGGTCTTATAGTTGTTGATTTATTAGGCCTTAGGGCCAACAGCAGGTATGAGGAATTAATTATTTAAAAGCCACTATGAAAGTGACATGGCTTTGAATTCTTGGTAACAATGATTGATAAGGTGGTCAACATTTGTTTTAAGAGGTCATGATAAATTATTAAAAATATAATGGTGTTGACATTTTTCTTTGTTTGATCATTGGACATCGATTAAAGTTATGCTATGATGAAGTTGATCGACTGTTTGTATGCATTCCGGAGGTAATGAGATTGTCGGCATACTTGGCATTTGCTTGACTGCGGATTTTAGAATGCATTATGATGTTTTTACTTATGTCTTTAGTCCTTTCGGACTTCAAACATGATTATGTTTTGGCTTGGGGCATTGAATGTCTTGAAGAAAGACTAGGGCTTTCCTTATTGAGGTTTCATTTTGCTAAGGGTGTAAACCCTATCCATGCCGCCGCCATGAAAGGATTTGTAACTGTTGCTAAATGTCTCCTCTCTGTTGCAATCTGTTCATTGCTCTTTTGATATCATGATTGGTGTTTCATAGTGTATGGAAATTTTTTGTCAAGTAGGCACTAACAAGGTTGGAATAAGGTAGGTTGAGACCCGGGCATATATAAAATCTCACTGGTATTTACTTAATTCACTTGTTGCTCGACCAGGTATTATCATTTCCTATTTGCAGAAAGCTTTCAGTTTAAAAACGTAAGGCAGTTACTATTTTATGTTTAGAAATTAAAATGCTTGATTGGTTTCATGTAAAGCATGACAAGTTTCTGGTTACCTAAGTTGAAATTGATACCCTAATATAATAACATATCGATTTGGTTATGCTATGAGGAGTTGTGTTTTTCGGTTGGTGGGTAATCATGCATCTTTTTGAAATTTGTCCTTATAATCATGGATTCAAAGTATTAGTTGTTCTTGGTCACTTGATGCATAATAATGAGGGTTTGGTTACATTCTTTAGCAGTGGTATTCAAGGATATTTTAATTCCATTGAAATCCTTCATATCTAAATATGTTTATTGGTGCATTCATTATATTGATTATTTTTCAGATAGTGTTGATGGTGCAAATTCCTTGTGTGGTCAGAGTTCAGAGTCCTCTTTCTCAAAATACATTTTCTTGACCTTTTTGTTAGAAGCAATCTTCTATTTTTGGATACTTCTCCAAATCTCTGATTCTATCTGGCACAAAAAATTCAAAAGCAATTTGACATATTGAAAATACCTCATTTGATAAAATATTCACACATGTTTTAGTTGTAATTGCTGGTAATTTTTAGAGATATCACTTAGAAGATAAAAAAAGAGAAAAATCATTGTTTTTATAGTGTGAGAAATGACTGAGAAAATGTGTGTGAAACACAACCATTGTATTGTCTATACTGAAAAACATGTATGATTCTAAGATTCTACACTTGAAACAAAAAGAGATCAATACAAGTTGTCTTAAGATGAGACAATGACTAGAATTCTAAAGGCTCAACTCTGAACCTTGAGGATTGTAGGTATTGTTTGTTGAGAGGAACTTGTGAGAAAAGAGAAACAAAGAGACCCTCTGTATCATTGTGATTTCAATAAACATAAAAGGGGTTGGTGCTCCTTGAAATTGGTGTTTCAAAATGAGGGGTTGGTGCTCCTTGAGTTGGTGCTTAGAAATTAGCCTATAAGACATTGTTAAAAGTGGTTGTTTTAATATAAGCCTAAAAAGATAGTAGTTTAGGAGTGGTTTTTCTACCCCAGGAGGGTTTTCCACTCAGCATATCTTGTGTCACTTTGCTCATCTATGGTTCCTCTAATTTATTGTGTGAATGCTTTATTATGCAATGTTTCACTATCATGTTTCTCATTTCATTTATATGTGATTGCATTCAATATATGGATGAGTTAATCATTGATAAATAAGAGCATAAATCTGTTATGTTTCAGTTTTAATAAAATTTGTCAAATCAGTTCATGACACTAATTCACCCCCCCCCCTCTCAGTGTCTTTTTCACTCCAACAATTGGTATCAGAGCATAGGGTCCTCTAATAGGTCTTTCCAACCTAAGATTGATTATGGTCTTGGAGTCTTTTTAAAATGTCTCAAGCTCATGAAGGCACATTTATGACTAGAGATCCATTATTTGATCGTACGGATTATGTATTCTAGAAAATCAGAATTGAGACTTATCTAACTTCTATTGATCTCGATGTGTGGAGCATAGTGTTAACTAGGTACACTGTACCAACTACATTGCCCACAACTTCTGATGAAAAGAAAAGATATGAAACTAATGCAAGAGAAAAACATGCTCTCTTGTGTGCATTGACTAAAGATGTCTTTATCAAAGTCATGCATTGCAGTTCTACCAGGGAAATCTGGGTTAAACTTGAAACCATCTATCAAGGAAATGAAAAAGTTAAACAATCAAAAGTCCTTACTCTAAAACATCAGTTTGAGGAAATAAAAATGAGGGACGATGAAAAAGTAGTTGATTACTTCTTGAGAGTTGATGAAATTTTCAATGCTATGAAAGGTCTGGGAGAAGAAGTAAAAGAATTTGATGTTGTAACTAAGGTCATCAGAACCTTACCGACTAAATCTGAAGCTAAGGTCTCTACTCTAGAAGAGAATAAACACTTTGACCAGCTTACACTAGACAGCCTACAAGGCACTTTGACTGCCTATGAAATGAGAATCAGTAAAAATAATTCCTCTACAAAAGAAACTGCCTTTAATATTGAAAGGAAAGAAAAAGATGAGGCTACTGAATCAGAATTTTCTGATTCTAAAGAATCCTTTTTTAGGAAGCTCAAAAAGGGGTCTGGAAAATATAAGAGAAAAATTCCCTTCAAATGTTTTAACTGTGGAAAAATAGGCCACTTTGCTGCAAAGTTCCCCAATGGTGATCTGAATAGTGACAATGAGAAATTTGAAAAATTGCCTAAGAAAAAGGCCTATAGACCTAAACAAAAATTCAACTTCAAAAAGAAGAGCTTGTTCAGCAAAAATGAAACAGACACTGAATCTGAAGATTCTTTAGATGAAGAAAACGAAAACCTATTCGTGGATGAAATCATTCAGCAAGAAGATACTAACAAACATGATGTTGAAGATGGCGAAGTAGATCTAGAAGGTGAATTGAAATGTGCGTTAAAAGAGCTTAGAAAACTCAAAAAATAAATGCTTGCTTAAGAAAAAAAAAATTCTCAAGATCTTGCTCAAGAGCAACTCACAAATCAAGAAATAATATCCTTTAAGACTCAACTTGAAGAAGCCAAGAGAGTTGATGACTGTCTTCGTATTGGTATAAATTATAAAGATCAAGAAATTCAAAAACCTGAACATGAAATTGTTGATCTTAGGAAGATCATTGAGAAGTATGAGAGTACTCTAAAACTGAATGACATGCTCAGTAAGCAAAAATTGAACAAGGACAAAACTGGTATTGGGTTCGTGAAGGGTGAATGTTCAAATGATGGTGCAAAGCAAAATGATATTGCTGCAAACAAATGTTTTGAATCTAGTCATCTTGATTCTAATAAGAATCATGTTTATTCTTTTAGGAATAACAAAACATTATATAATCTCAACCCTTTCTTTTATGGGTATTGTTATTTTTACAAAAGATTTGGCCACAAAGTGAGCTCTTGTAGGTTTATGAATCCTAGAACACCTAGATTTGGTCATAAGAAACACCTTTATTTTGCTAGATAGATCATATGCTTTAAATGTAATACTGTGGGTCATTCTGCTAAGCAGTGCAAAGTTTATCTACAAATTAAACAGCAGAAAACCAAAAAGGTTTGGAAACCTAAAAATGTCAAAAACATAGAGCAAACTATGTTAGTTCAAACAACCTTTCATTCAAATAAAAAGGACTTATGGGTCCTAGACAATTGTTGTTCTAACCACATGACTGTTGACAAAGAAAATTTCATAAATCTTGAAGATTATGTAGGCGGGTATGTGAAGTTTGGTGACAATTTTGGTATACAAATCAAAGGTAGAGGTTCACTTCTTTTGAATGAGGACACTCCTATCTACAATGTGTATTATGTAGAAGGTCTAAAGCACAATATTCTAAGTTTCATTCAAATTTGTGACAGTGGCTATCATGTTTTTTTCACTTCATAGGGATGTGAGATTAAAAATAAGCTTGGAAAGGCCATTGCTGCTAGAAGAAGGACTAAGGGAAATGTTTAAAATCTTCTTGACACATCTAGTAATGAAAATAATCAAGGTACGTGTTTAATGAGTCAAGTTGAAGAAATTTGGTTGTGGCACGAGAGAGGTCACATTAACTTTGACAATATGGTGTGGATCAGAAAAAAATAGAATGTAAGAGGTATGCTTGTCTTAAGAAAACCTAAAAATGCAGTTTGTAAAGAATGTCTCAAAGGCAAGCAAATAAAGGGGAGCTTTAAATCTAAAGAACATTCTTCTACTAGGCCTCTACAACTTGTTCATACAGATTTATGTGGTCCTACAAGGACTAGATCTATCAGTGGTGAGAAATATTTCATGTTATTTGTTGATGATTACTCTCGTATGGTATGGGTTACTTTTCTCAAGCATAAATTTGAAGCTTTTGAACGTTTTAAAGTCTTTAGAAAAATGGCTAAAAGGGATTCAAATTTAAAATTGAAATTTCTAAGATCTAACAAAGGTAGTGAATTCACCTCACAAGAATTCATTGACTATTGTAAAAGACATGGCATAAAAAGACAATATGCTATTGCCAGAATACCTCAACAGAATGGGGTTGTTGAGAGAAAGAACAAAATAGTAAAAGAGATGGAAAGGACTATGTTGGATGAAGAAAAATTGCCAAACATGTACTAGAAATAAGTTGTTCATACAACTATTTACATCTTGAATAGAGTACAAATCAGAGTGAAATCCAATTTCACTCCATATGAACTGTGGTATGGTAAATCTGCCTCAATTAAATACTTCAGAATATTTGGTTGTAAGTGTTTTATCAAGAGAGATGATAATTTAGGAAGCTTTCAATCTAAATCTGATGAAGGTATCTTTTTAGGATACTCCACTCATAGAAAATCCTATAAATGCTTTAATAATAGGCTGAATAAGATTATAGAATCTATCAATGTCAAATTTGATGAAAATCTTCTTTTAGATGTTGAACCTATGCAAAATGATGAGGAAGAAGAATTTGAACTTGAAATAAATTCAGAAGGCTTTGAAACGCCAAAGCCTAAAGTTGAATCAGCAAGTCCTAAACTAGTTGAACCAATATTAAAAATGACGAAACAAGTTCTAAAAAATGTGTAACAAAAACTCCTTCAAAATCTCTTGCTAGAAACCATCCTAAAGATCTGATTATTGGAGATAAATTTGCAAGAGTTCAAAAAAGAAGAAGGACTGTTAAATCTGATGAAAAAGCTCACATAGTTGAGCTTACAACTTTCTACTTGGTTACACAGTTTGAGCCAAAAAAAATTGATGAAGACCTAACTAATGAATGTTGGCTTAATGCAATGCAGGAAGAAATTGATCAAATTGAGAAAAATCATACTTGAGAGCTAGTCCCAAGACCAAATGAAAAAAAATCCATAGGAGGTAAATGGATATTTAGAAATAAACATGATGAAAATGGCCATGTTGTTCACAACAAGGCTAGGTATGTCTGCAAAGGATATGCTCAGCAAGAAGGTATTGACTTTGGTGAAACCTTTGCACCTGTAGCTAGACTTGAATCTATTAGAATATTCTTGGCTTATTCTATTTTCAAGAAATTTACTGTATATCAAATGGATGTCAAAACTACTTTTTTGAATGGTTATTTAGATGAAGAAGTTTACATAGAACAGCCTGAAGGGTGCATTTGCAGAAACAATCCTAATCATGTTTACAGGCTAAAAAAAGCTCTATATGGCCTAAAACAAGCTCCTAGAGCTTGGTACTCTAGAATGGATAATCATCTAATTTAAAAAGGTTTTATTAGAGGAGGTGTAGACAACAATCTTTATGTTAAAATTGAAGGTTATGATATTCTGGTTGTTGAAATATATGTAGATGATACTATCTTTGGCTGCAACAATATTGCTTTAAGTAAAAAATTCTCTCAGATTATGGAATCTGAGTTTGAAATGTCAATGTTGGGAGAATTAACTTTCCTTTTAGGTCTTCAAGTTTCTCAACTTGAAACTGGTATTTTTCTCTCTCAAACAAAGTATCCAAGAGAGATGCTCAAGAAATTTCAAATGGATGAATGTCATCCAGATAGCACTCCAATGGTTATAGGCTGCAAACTTAGCAAGGTTGATGATTCTCCTGATGTAAATCTAACCGACTATAGATCAATGATTGGAAGCTTGTTATATCTAACAGCTTTTAGACCTAACATAATGTAGGCGGTTTGCATGGTTGCAAGATTTGATTGATCTCCTAAATAATCTCATATTCGTGTTGTTAGAAGGATTCTTAAATATGTTTAGGGTACTCTTGATTATGGTCTTCGATATCCTAGAACCAATGATTTTTCATTAATTGCATATACTGATGTTGACTGGACTAATTGTCTGGATGATAGGAAAAGCACCAGTGGTGTTGCTTTCTTTCTAGGTGATCGAATAGTGGCATGGCACAACAAAAAACAAGAATTTGTTTCACTCTCCACTGCTGAAGCAAAATATATTGTTGCCACCTCTTGTTGTACTCAAGTAATATGGATGTCACAAACTGTATCTGGCATGGGTATTGAAGTTCCTAAACCTGTTTATATTTTGTGTGATAATACTAGTGTGATTAATATCTCCAAAAATCCTAGTATGCACTCTCGCACTAAACACATTGCTATTAAATTTCACTTTCTTCGTGAAAAGGTGTTGGCTAATGAGGTTTTTGTGCAATATGTTCCTACACAAGCATAGGTAGCTGACATCTTCACTAAGCCTTTGGCTAAAGAGGCATTTGAAAGACTTCAGTCTAGATTGGGAGTTATCTCTCAATCTTTGCTCTCTTAATTCTTTATCTTGGTATTAGGGGGAACATGTCAGCTCTCTTAGCAGCTTATTGCTGCTTCATATGGTTTTCTATTTGCTGCCCCATTGTTATATCTATAGCTTCTTCTTTTTTAGTTTCTTAGCATTTCATTGTCTTTGTCCCTTTGTCCTTGAGACAAAAAAGGGGAGAATTATGAGCTCTTGGTTCTAGTTCAGTTTTTCGGTTTGATGGCTCAATTTTTTTTTTGCCATCAAGGACAAAGGGGGAGTTTTTTGAACTTCTCTTTTGCTATTTGTCCTTGATGTCAAAATTGTGTTTCAGATTGGCATCTTGGTGATTGATTATCAGTTGCACAGTTTGCATTCAGTTGGTTCGCACTCTTGTTTATATTTTGTCTTCGCATACTTGGTTTTGGCTTCGGCATTGTGATGATGGTTTTGATGGTATTGATCTCTTGACTCCATGTATAGATTACAAGGCATCTTGTTTACAAGATTATGATTCTATGTTCAGGTGGTATAGTTCTAGTTTGATAGGTTTGAAATTTTGAGCTATATTGTGCTAAGGTGATCTACAGGTTTATTTGGAGTTGGCATTTAATATTAAGAGAACCCTATCGGGTTTCCTTAAACATTTGATAATTTTGATATTCTTTGCATGGGAATATGATAAGTTGATATCAATTGTCATCTATTTAGGAAAAGGTCTTAACATGGAAATTTTTATAATGTTGTCTTGAAGCATTACTCTTGGCTCACTCTCATTTGAAAATGACTTAGAAAGAAGTATTTCTTGGATCGGGTCTTATATTTGTTGATTTATTAGGCGTTAGGGCCGACAGTAGGTATGAGGAATTAATTATTTAAAATCCACTATGAAAGTGACATGGCTTTGAATTCTTGGTAACAATGATTGATAAGGTGGTCGGCATTTGTTTTAAGAGGTCATGAAAAATTATTAAAAATATAATGGTATCGACATTTTTATTTGTTTGATCATTAGAGATCAATTAAATGTATGTTGTGATGAAGTTGATCAACAATTTGTATGCATTCCAGAGGTAATGAGATTGTCGACATACTTGGAAGTTGCTTGACCGTGAATTTTAGAATGCATTATGATGTCTTTACTTATGTCTTTAGTCCTTTCGGACTTCAAACATGATTTTGTTTTAGCTTGGGGCATCTAATGTCTTGAAGAAAGACTAGGGCTTTCCTTATTGAGTTTTCATTTCGCTAAGGGTGTAAACCCTAGCCACGCCGCTGCCATGAAAGGATTTCCAACTGTTGATAAATGTCTCCTCTCTATTGCGAATCTATTCATTGCTCTTTTGATATCATGATTGGTGTTTCACAGTGTATGGAAAGTTGTTGTCAAGTGGGCACTATCAAGGTTGGAATAAGGCAAGTTGAGACTCGGGCATATATAAAATATCACTGGTATTTACTTAATTTGTTTGCTGCTCGACTAGGTATTATCATTCCCTATTTGCAGAAACCTTTTAGTTTAAAAATGTAAGGCAGTTACTATTTTATGTTTTGAAATTAAAATGCTTGATTGGTTTCATGCAAAGCATGACAAGTTTTCAGTTGCCTAAGTTGAGATTGATACCCTGATAGAATAACATATCGATTTGGTTCTGCTATGAGGAGTTGTGTTTTTTGGTTGGTGGGTAATCATGCATCTTTGTGAAATATGTCCTTATAATCATGGATTCAAAGTATTAGTTGTTCTTGGTCACTTGATGCACAATCATGAGGGTTCAATTACATTTTGTAGCAGTGGTATTCAAGGATATTTTTATTCCATTGAAATCCTTCAGATCTAAATATGTTTATTGGTGCATTCATTATATTGAATTTTTTTCAGATAGTGTTGATGGTGCAGATTCCTTGTGTGGTCAGAGTTCAGAGTCCTCTTTCTCAAAATACATTTTCTTGACCTTTCTATTAGAAGCAATCTTCTATTTCTGGATACTTCTCTGAATCTCTAATTCTACCTAGCACAAAAAATTTGAAAGTAGTTTGACATATTGAAAATACCTCATTTGATAAAATATTCACACATGTTTTAGTTGTAATTGCTGGTAATTTTCAGAGATATCAGTCAGAAGATAAAAAGAGAGAAAAATCATTGTTTTTGTAGTGTGAGAAATGACTGAGAAAATGTGTGTGTGAAACATAGCCATTGTATTGTCTATACTGGAAAACATGTATTATTTTGAGATTGTATACCTGAAACAAGAAGAGATCAATACAAGTTGTCTTAAGATGAGACAATGACTAGAATTCTAAAGGCTCAACTCTAAACCTTGAGGATTGTAGGTATTGTTTGTTGAGAGGCACTTGTGAGAAAAGAGAAACAGAGAGACCCTCTGTATCATTGTAATTTCAATAAACAAAAAAGGGGTTGGTGCTCCTTGGAATTGGTGTTTCAAATTGAGGGCTTAGTGCTCCTTGAGTTGGTGCTCAGAAATCAACCTATAAGGCATTGTTAAAAGTGGTTGTTTTAATATGAGCCTAAAAAGGCAACAGTTTAGGAGTGGTTTTTCTACCCCAAGAGGGTTTTCCACTCGGCATATCTTGTGTCACTTTTCTCATTTGTGGTTCCTCTAATTTATTGTGTGAATGTTTTATTATGAAATGTTTCACTATCATACTTATCATTTCAGTTATATGTGATTGCATTCAATATATGGGTGAGTTAATCAAATTGATAAATGAGAGCATAAATTTGTTTTGTTTCAGTTTTAATAAAATTTGTCAAATCAGTTCATGACACTGATTCACCCCCCCTCTTAATGTCTTTTTCACTCCAACACCATTGAGGTTATCAAAGAATCCAAAAAGGCAATAGTAAGATGTAGGTCGATGAAGATTAGAGAATAGATTAGGAGTGTTAAATAATTAGCTAGTTTGGATTTCGGTTCAATTTTTGTGGGTGGTGGATTGATCCTTAAAAGGATCGCTATCTATGTAAACTGTGAGGATGCATTCAAATAAAGTCTGAATAAAGATTTTATTTCTTGTTTTTTATTTAAATGCATTTTATTAAAAAAAATTCAGTTACATGATTGGTATCTAATCAATTGTCCTAGGAAGAGATCCATCAAATTAGTGTTTGAGCGTTGATTGGGTGAGCTAGCTCTACATCAAATTGGTATCAGAGCTTGAAAGATCTGGGCAATGAGTACTTGGTGTGAAGGATGGGTATTACTATGAGAAGGCTTGTGGTAATCCCGTATTGGGATAAATATTGGGACTGTAAGGAGTGCAAAAAGCTTCGAAAGTAATTGGAAGAGATTTCAAGAAGAATATATATTTTGAAAAAGAGTTATTTTCCTGATCACTTGGTGGTGATTGCAAAAAATACAGACAAGGAATCTGAGGCAACAAAGAGTATAAAAGATGAAGATAAATGCATTCTAAAGGGAAGCATAGTAGAGGCAGAATTTCAAGGGGCGGCAAACATTCAAGGTACAGATAGATGAATTGTGGGTTCCATTTCCTAGAAGTAGACAAGAATGGCAAGAGAAGATTGACAGTGAAGGATTGAACACAAGTGAGACAATGAAAGATGAAGAAAGTAAAATTGCAACTAAATGCAAAGGTGTTGGTGTAGCAATGAAAGAAGAGGTCAATGAGAAGGACTTTTATTTGAATTTGGTTATGTATTCATTTAGTATGCTTATTAATGAATAGTTTGGACAAAAGTTTGAAATGGTGCATGGCATTGAGGTTTATTATGAGAAAGAAGGAATGCAAAATACTTTGTTGTCATATAGTTTGGTTGAGGGAAATAAAGTATATGAAATGGTGAATGCATATTCGTATAAGGTTAAGCATTCCTTTGATAAAGTTGACAGATTAATGGATAAGGTTGAAGTGTTTGGAAAAGAAAATACCGAGTTCTTCAGTTTTAGTAAATTTGGATGGAATGGTCAAGATGAACAACAATGGTGGAAAAATATGTTGAAGGCTCCAGAACGTTTGTAGAGGAAGCAGAATAAAGACAAGAGGTTGTATGTTTAATGGCTTCATGTGCGGGAGCACATGATTTTTGTTCCCTGGGGAGTTTGATGTAGGGGCATCGTACTCCACCAAATTTTTTTGCTCAATGGTTGGACAAAGAGGCTATTCAAATTATTGAATGATTTAGTAATATATCGTCATGGGTTATAGCAAAGCTGGGTCAATTTAAAAAGATAGATTTTTTTCCTTAAAAGAGAGATCTGATAGAGTAGAAGAAGGCGCAAACAGTTGTGGAAGGCAAAAGAGATTAGACAATAGATTAGGAGTGTTAATTAATCAACTATTTTGGATTTCAGTTCAGTTTTTGTGGGTGGTGGATCGATCCTTAGAAGGATCGTTATCTATGTAAACCTGTGAGGATGCATTCGAATAAAGTCTAAATAAAGATTTCAGCTCTTGTTTATGATTTAAATGCATTTTATGATTTCTTTTTCGATTACATAATTGGTATTTAATCAATTGTCTAAGGAAGAGATCCATCAAATTAGAGTTTGAGCGTCAATTGGGTAAGCTAGCTCTGCATCAAAAATGCAAATTGTATTTGAATGGAAGAACAAGGAACACTTGAAAAGGCAAAAAAGAGTATTAATGAACATGCCTATGAGAGAGGCCACCCAAGAATTATAATTGTTGTTTTTTGTAATTTTGTTTTAATGGAGAGTTCTAATAAAAACTAAGTATAGTGCTTATTGTTTGTTGCAATGTTTGTAATGTTTTGAAATTAATAGGATAAGAGGAACTACCCATAAGTAATATTGTTTTGGGAGTTTGAGTTCTTTTGGTAGAGGGAAGGACCCTCTTGCATCATCCATGATTTGAAACATCATCATTTTTTAACCATGTAGTCATTGCATGTAGATATCTAGAAAATTCTTCAAAGGATGCATATCAATGAAGGAAAAATTGGCTATGAAAAATAGAGAAAAATGGGTATTTGAAAATGACAAACTAATCTAGTCATTAAAGAGGTATGACTAAAAGAGAATTTTAAAAATAAATAATGAAAACTAAACAAACTACAAAACCATTAAAAAACACACACACTTATAAGACAAAATGACCTGTGTGAATAAATGTCGGGGTTGATTAAGGTAGTTATCCTTCTTAATCTATGATTGAATTATATGGATAAAAAAAATTCCTCCAAGAACAACATGCAAACTCCATATTTTATAAAATTAATATTATTGAAATAACACATAAAAGCTAGAAAAACTCACAAAAAGGTTTTTTTTGGAAAACTAGAATACATAAAACAAACAACTAAAAGAGAGCAAACATGTAAATACTATGAAAGATAAGTAGCATGTTCTTAGAGACAAGGTATCACTTAGATCTACAACACAACACCTTGTAGGGAGATGGCCAACAAATCTTTGAAAAAGATAATAATACAAAACTATTTCATTTTTTCTCTCATAGTCAAAAAAATCTAAAATATTGACCACATTTTTTATTTTCCCCTCTACATAATTTACAAAGCAAAGAAATACCAAAATATTACATTCTACTTTAATTTTACTTCATATGATTTGTAATTGGATAAATTATTTTGTTTGAATTATGTTAGTCAAACATTCATAAAATTAACTAAAAAAATTCTAACATACCAATTAAAAAAATGCATTGTAGCTTTTTGGGCGAAAAGAAAATCAAAGCTAAATATGAAGATTAAAAAAGCGCTACATTCCAACATAAAATTAATATACATCAATAAAAACAAAATTGTAAGTACCTTTTGTTGTATACATATGGACTAATAAAGGTTCTAAACTAACTTTAAGACATAAAAATATTTCCATATGATTTCAATTTCCCCATCAAAATATGAGCTAAACGGGAAACTAAAGCTCCTTGAGTTTTCCATTTTATCCCTATATCCTCTCCTTTTCATATAATAGGATTTTTTCTAGACGTGTTCTACTTTTTTAAGATGCATTAAACTATATACTCTTCATGGAACATTCTCAATTAAAATAATATAATATCGAAACGGTATGTGCACAAAGAGGAGGGGTCAAAAAATGACAAACTAACATTTTTTGTAACAATATGTTTGTTGCTACCATGAGAAAAAAAATAGGAGTTGGAGGAAAATTGAGAGTGTTTTGTATATTAACTTAATACCAAATTATAGGATTATTGGAACATTTTTAGGTGCCATATATTTCAAGAACAAACAACTTTTTTTCTCTCATGAATCTTAAGGTATACTGTTAGACTAATATAATTTGGAATGATCATATGATGCTTAAAGAGAAAAATTATGCCTGCAATAGTATTAATAGCCCAACCAAATGTGTTCGAACTTTTTATTTTCAGGCAATGAGGTGTGGATTACAAGATAGCAATCTAAAGACCATAACACTAAAAAAATTGACACGTCTTGTAGCATTGTGTGTGTTTCCACCACAAGAAAATCATCAAGAGATGGTGGAAACTAAGAGCCTATTTTTTATATTAACCTAATATCCAATTGTAGGTTTAAAAATATATACTTGTAGTTGCCACAAAAAGAATGTTCTTGTCAAAATTTGATTTTTTTTTAGTATGTGGGCTCTTAAGAGACATCACTAAATCTATGTAGCTCGAAAGGATTGGCATGCCTAGGCAACAACATGAGGCCTCTAGTAGCATCTTTTATCCCCTAGATGTGTTGGCATTGGCAATTCATTGCCACAAGGTACAAATTAAAAGATAGCATCCTTGAGACCATTGAATTGAAGCAAACTTATGATTTTACAATATTACATTTATATTTGTTGCCACTATGAGAAATTCATGAAGAACTGGAGGAAGCCAAAAGAATATTTTTTAGATTGACCTAATGTCCAACTATAGGTTGATACAAAACATTCATATGTGTCACTAATTGCAAGAACATTCTTATCATTTTTTTATAGATTTTTTTTGGCATAGGGATATTAAGAGACACCATCAAAATGATGTACCTTGAAAGGATTAAGATGCATGGGAAATGAAATGATTCCCCTAGTAGCATTAACTAACCAACGGATACTTGTTGGCATTGCTATTTCAAGTCATGAGGTACAAATTACCAAATAGCACTATTAAGACCCTAACACTAAAGCAAATTAATGTTTTTTTACAAAATTACACTTATTTCAACTATGAGGAAACCATTAGTATTTTAGAAAAATGAGAGAATTTTGTACATTGGCCTAATTCCTAGTTGTAGGTTTAGACAAAGCATTCCTAGGTGCAAGAATTTGAGAGAAAAATCATGTCAAATTTTTAAAAAAATTGTCTCAAGGATTTTAAGAGACTTTGTTGGAACAATTTAACATAGAAGGATTGAGATGCATGGGAAATAAAATTATTCTTATAATACATTTAACTAGCCCAACCATACGTGTTGGCATTTTTTATTTGGTGCCACAAGTTGTGGATTACCAAATAGTGGTCTCAAGATCTTAACATTGAAGCAAATTGACATTTTTATAACATCATGGTTGCTACCACTATGAGAAAACCATCAAGAGTTGGGGAAACTAGGAGAGGTCTTTATAAATTAACCCAATACCCAACTTTAGTTCTATACATAACTTTACTAGGTTCTACAATTTAAGAGACCAATCAAATCAAAAATTTGGAGCTTTTTTGGTATTGAATCTCTTAAGAGGCTTTCTTGGGCCGATCTATCCCAAAAGGTTCAAGATGCATGAATAGTGAAATGATTCCTCTAGTAGCATTAACCACTCCACTTGGATATGTTGTCCTTATCATTTTGGTGTCTTGAGTTGTGAATTGTAAGATGACACTCTTGAGAATAAAATTGAAGCAAGCTAATAATTTTTAAAACATTATGTTTGTTTCCGTAGAAATAAAACCATTAGAATTTGGTGAAATTGAGAGAGTATTTTTTAGATTCATCCAATGCTCAATTGTAAGTTCAAAAAGAAAATCTTAGGTGTCATTGTTTTAGAAAAAAAATCATGTCAGATTTTTGGCACCTTTTGATCTCAAGACTCTTATGAGACTTTGTCAGACCATTTATCTCAAAATAATTAATATCCATGAGCATATAAATGACACCTCCAGTATTATTAGCCAACCCACTCAAATGTGTTGAAATTATCGATTTGGTTCCATGAGTTGTGAAACATAAAATATCACTCTTAACACATTTACACTAAACAAAGTTGAAGCATTTTACAACATTGCATTCATTACCACCATAAAGAAATTATCAAGAGATTGGGGAAACTAAAATAATATTTTATAGATTGGCTCAATGCCCAACTATAGGTTCAAATAGAACATTCCTAGATTTCATGGCTTAAGAGAATAATTACGTCAATTTTTTGCACTTTTTGACCTCATAGCTCTTAATGGAGTATGCCACATTGATGTAGCTTGAAAGGATTAAGATTCATGGATACAAAATTTATATCTTGAGAAGCAATAACAAGCCCACCTAGATGTGTTTGTGATCTCAACTCAATGCCACAAGGTGCAAATTTTAAGATGACACTCTTGAGACCCTAACATTTGGGCAAACTTACACTTTTATGACATTGTGTTTGCTAATATTGTGAAAAAACTAATAAAACATTGGGGAAAAGTGAGAGATCATTTTGTACATTAACCTAATTTCTAGTTGTAGGTTAGATGGAACATTTCTAAGTGTCACAATTTAAGAGAGTAGTCATATCAAATTTTGGCACTTTTTGGTCTCAAGACTCTTAGGAGACTTTGTCAAACTGAAGTAACTTGGAAGTATTATGACACATGTAAGTGAAAGTATAGCTTCATTAGCATTAAATATCCCACCCAGTTGTGTTGGCATTTAATCATTCCCTTATATTATCACTTAACTACATAGTAATAATCATTACATTTCTACTTTGCTAATGTAGAGGTAAATTTCCTATTCTATAATTTTAATTATATTGAAGCTATATTGATTTAATTTTTGTTTTCATTTTCTCACCTATTAGTTTTGGTTGCATAAAAGGCTCACCAAGTTTGTATAAATAGAGAGAGGAGATAGATAGGGCTATGGAAAGAGATTGAGATAGAAGAAATATAGATATAGACGGAGGGAAAGGGAGAGGTTGGATGATAAAGAGAGAGGGGGGTAAAATAAAGCTCGATATATAGAGAGAGTGAGGAGGGAGAAAGAGAGAGGGAGGAGAGAGAGAGAGAGAAAGGGTGTGAGAGAGTGGGGACGAATAGAGAGATATAAATAGGGAGAGGGAGGGAGAGAAGGGGGAAAGAGAGATGGATAGGGGAAGGGGAGAAATAGGTAGAAAGAGTGGATGTTATAGATAGATTGGGAAAGATAGAGTAATAAAGAGATAGAGGAGGGAAAGGAAATGAGAGATAGAGAGATATAGAAATAAGGATAGAGAGGGATAGAGGGAGATAGAGGTAGAGAGAGGGAGAAGCGTGAAAATATATGGAGGAGAGTGGGGATAGAATGAGAGATATGGAGAAATAGAGGGGGGATATAAATAGAGAGATTAATGAGAAAGAGAGGGAAAAAATATATCTAGATAAAAATATAAAGAGGGGGGGAGGGAAGTGGAGGGATAGAAAGAGGTAGATATGGAGAAAAAGAGAGATATGAGAAGGAGGGAGAGGAAGAGAGATGAATAAAGATAAAAATAAAGTATGAAATTATTACTAATTGTGTATTGGTTTGAATTAATATCTTGAGGGGGAAAAAGAGAGAGGGTAGAGGAAGATAGAGAGATGGAGGAGGGAATAGAGAGAGGGGGGGAGGGAGGGGTAAAAAAAGAGAGGTATAAAAGGAAATAGAGATTGGGAGGGGGAGAAAGAGAGAGATGGAGAAATAGAGTATGGTAAGGAGGGAGAGAGATAAATAAATGGAGAGAGGGGAGAAACAGAGAGATAAAGTGGGAGAGAGGGAGAGATAGGGGAGGGGATGATAGAGATAGAGAGATAAAGAGATAGGGGTGAGAAAGAGAAAGAGGAATATATAAAGAGACAAAGAGGAGGGAGATAATAGGGGGAGAGAGAGATATAGAGATAGAGAGGGGGAGATACAAAGAGATAGGGATGGGGAGAAAGAGAGATAGACAGAGATAGAGATAATGATACAAAGAGAGATGCATACAAAGAGGGAGTGAGAGGGGGAAAAGAGATATGTGTAAAGATAAGTGGAGAAAGAGAGAGATAGAGAGAGGGAGGATAAAGAAAGAGATAGAGAGAGGAAGAGAGAGCTAGAGAGGGTAGAAATATATGGAGGGATAACAAGAGAAAGAGAGGAAAAAAGGTGTTAGGATAGTGTGGTATTTAATAACAATCCTAATATACTATTATGCATATCCAACTATCTTGGAATGGGTACTTGGGCACTCTATAGTTGAGATATATTATTATTTTTTATTTATTTTTTATTGACTTAGCATATTAGATTTGATATAATTTATGAAGGAGGTGGAGCATGATGGTGGTAGTTACAAGTTTCTTTGAATGAATTAATACCAATTTCATAGTTCTAGGTACTAGAAAAGAGAGTGGGGCATATTTTAATTTATCAATTGATTCCCATGTGAGTTGGTGAAGTCTAATGTTCAAAGGCACCATTATTTGGAAGTATTCTTATTTATTTTTAGTGGTCAAAGATGTTGTAATTATAATTTTATATTCTTAAAATCCTCTTCATGAATAGGGTCATATATTTTTGCATGATACCATGTTTTGAGTAGTACATTATTTTGGAAAACTACTTATGGTTTCCCTCTTCCATTTTATCTATATATTTGAGGCATGAGATACTTGTTTTATGAGTTATTTATAGGTACACCAGTAGCACTTGAAGGTAGTCACATAATAGACTCAAGTAACCAAAGATCACTTGTAAAACCAAAAACAACCTTCCACAAGAATTAATTTAATTTTAATCTTTCATGACCATTAATATCATTATCTTATCTTACCTTATAGCCTCAAATTTCTACCATTCGTATGGTCTAATTTTAGAAACCAAATATTTCACTATCTTAATTTTAATTTATTATTCATTAATTCTTACATTAACATTAAAGGCCACTCTAGACTAATCACTGTGCAGAAGTCGAGGCTGCGTTCATCAATATTAAATTTTCTTTGGAAAAGGGCTACTCTAAGCTTTGGGTGGAGGGATATTCACTAAACATCATTAATTGCCTATGTGGTATCCAAAATCCTAGCTGGACAATTGATCAATTGATTAAGGATGCTATTATGATGCTTAGATCTTGTGAGGAAACTTGTGTCACCCATATCTATCGAGAGGGAAACTCATTGGAGGATTTATTTGCTAATGAGGTTGTCAGAAGTAATGATTTTAAGCCATGGAAGGAGTACTCCCTCCTTCCCGGGGATGCTAAGGTTTTTTTATGAAATGATGGATACGGGTGAGCTCATTTGTTGGATTGATATTACCATTTGTACCTACATTATAGTCACATGCTTTGTGGGTATTCCTTTGCTTGTTGTCTCTCATTCGGTCGTCTCTATTCGAGGGTTTTTGCTTATGGTAATTGTGAACATGGAGGGGGATCATAGCAATATCAAGCCCCATTCATGTGCTAGATGGAGGAAGAATCGTAAAATTTGGAGGATTCTTGAGCATGGTAATTTCACGCCTTTCCTAGAAAGGCTCCATGGCCATGATCCCAAGGCCTCGGTGGAATTTGTTTCCTATTGGAATAATCGTAATCTATAGGTTAAGGGAATGGAGTTTGTGATTAATGAGGATTTTATTGCTGCCATTACTGGTTTCTCATTGGTGGGTCATAAATTTTTCAAGGAGAGGAAGAGCAATGAGGACGCCATGGACCAGTTCTTTAAGGATGATGAACGGAAAAGGCTTATCAAAATGCCATATTGGATCTATGAAAGGATGTCTCTAAAGAAAATTTGGGCTAACATTGCAGAGATCATCATGCGGCATGTTACCCTTGATGGCAGGTTTACTGTAATTTTAGGCCACCATTTCACCTTATTGAATCCTTTCAAACATCAACTGTTTATTGCGTTCCCTTTCTTTCTTTTATCTTCGTTGGAGGTGTTGGTGTATGCTCATTTGAAAATAGGAGGGTGTCGATTCTGCACGAGGACCTCATTCTGCTTATAATGGAGCATGTGAGAGCCCTCATCCTTGCTAAATCAATTAAGGGCAAGGAAAAGGCTATCAATGATGTTTCCCTCTCATCTAGGTTTGATACCAGCGCAGTTGGGGAGGAGGAATGTATTGAGGAGGATGACGGTGGGTCTTCTTCCCCTATGCTTGCCCATTATAAGAAGAGAAATAAGGGGAACCCCAAGGGGAAATGTGCTGCTAAGAAGCTTATTCTTTAGGAGTCAGAGCCCCAATCTACTGGCAAGGACATGGATGTCGTTTCTGGGGATTCCAGGTCTAAGGGTAATGTCATGTTTAATGGGTAGGATTTTGTTGCAAATGAAGGCAAGGAGGAGGGCCTGAAGGATAATGTCATGGATAGGGATGCCAAGGAAAGGCCTAAAAGGGCTTCCATGTGTATTGCTAAGTTGAGAAATTAGGTGTTGAATGATGTTTTAAAGGGTACCAAGGACTAGTGTAAGGATAAGGGTGTTGAGGAGAAGACTGTTGAAATTGATGACTCCCCATTTTGACAGACACCAATTGTGGAACTCTCTGGTGGGAAGATTGTGCATGAAGAGGTGGGGTTCAATCCGAAGCCTAGCAAGCTAGAGCCTCTTAAGGTTAACCCGTTGTCTAAGGATTTCTCATACCTTAATGATGATACCACTTCAATTTTCGAGCTCCTTGGTATGGCTCATGCAGGGGCTACTAGTACATTCAGTTGGTGAAGTGGACTCTTCAAGAATTCAACAGGGTGAATATCAAGTTAAGGGGCCTGAAAGAGAATGTGAAAAATATGCCAAAGGGTTCTTCCTTGGATATTTTGATTGAAATAATTGTGGACTTAGAGTGTTCTTTTACTAATTTCATGTACCTGTGTGAGCAGTGCAACTTTGAAATGGAGGCTAAGATTAATGACACCAACGTGGGCATCAAGAAGCCATTGCATGTAAGCCACATTTTGGTCAAGAATAGCGTTGAATCCTTGGAGGTCATATTTCGCAAGATAAGTGAGCTAAGAGAAGATCAACCTTACTTTGCTAAGCTGATGGAGAAGGACAAGGTTTGAAAGGGAAAGAGGAAAAAGGTTGGAGGAAGGGTAACCTGAGGAAATCCTTTGAGGAGGAGAAGAAATAACTGATGGACATGGTTGAACTGCATCAAAACTAGGAACTTGAGGTGGCTAACACCTTAAAGAAGATGAAATAGTGCCCCTTTCTGTGCTTTGCTCTGTTACTTTCTTTTGCTTTTGGGTCTCTATTTTTTGTTGTTGTTGTTTTGCTACTAGTTGTTGTTGATGGCTCAATATTTCTATGTTTAAGAAACATTTTGTCTGTTTAGTTGTAAAGGGTTTCAGGTCCCTTCAAAACCTGTTTTACCCATATAATCAAAACATTAAAGGCCACTTACAATTAGAAGCCCATAATTAATATGACTATGTTGGAGACCATCTATAAGCTATTTAGATCCTTTAAAAAATTGTCCCTAAATCTTATTTGTAAGAGTATGTCTAAGAAATAATTAAATGACTGGCTTTAGACATTTCAATATCCTACAAGTGTAGAGATGAAAATTTCTTACTTGGCACTTTTTCCTCTCATTTAAAACCTACTCTTAGTCTCTTTTAACAAAAATTTCATCATTTTATGACCATTTGAAATGAGAACTATCCTTGATCCCATAACCTACTTTATATTCAACCTTTCTACATGTAAACAACTTCAGTTCGACTTTGGTCATTGTTGTTTGATCACATTTAATGTCATTGCATATAGTAGAGTCCCTAATGTATGAATTTTTTTTTATCAAATTCTAATGCATGTATTTTTACTCTAGTTCATATATTTATCTTTTCAAAACTTAAATGACTATAAATAATCATGCATTTTTACAAAAGATAAGGGAGATTGCATAAACACAACAATAATAAGGGGGGAAATGAACACACTTTACACACACAACCAACAGCACTATAGGAACCATAGGTCTAAGAAACACTCATAACTCCAATGTTGTACTTCCCTAGTTGCACTTATTACAACTTGATTACCTATGTTTTTTGCAGATTTCCTATTGACCCATCCTAATATTTAAAATCTTATTTATGGGGGATAATCAACAATAAGTAAGTCTTGAAAATCCCTATTTCTCAAGACAAGCCTCTAAAGGTGCCTACAATATAACCCTATCTATAAATCAATGTTTTATTTACAAGTGGTGAAGAGTGTATAGTTCCAAAGTATAAATCTACAATTGTACAAACATTATCACATTTGTATTATAAATTCCACTATAGTTGGAGAAGACCAGTGTAGCCAAAACACTATTGTACCAAAAGGAATAAAATTGCTCATGGTCATGCCCTAATTTAATACAAAGCCTAGAGAAAGTTATGGAAAGAAGATAACATAGATTCCTAAACTTGACACAAAAATCTAAAACTAAATAATAAATTTTAACCATTAAATCAAATAAACTTTCTCATCCTCTCATTCCCCTATCTTATCAGTACTTTTCATTAAGAAATACTATTGTAATCAGAGGCACTTAATTAGTTATTAATAATCATTTTTTACAACAAATTAGAAGTATACTCAAGTATTTATCTTTTTAAAGTAGAGATGCAAGATTTATAGCTTTAAAAAAGTTTGAAACTATTTATCATGAATATGATTGGCTAAAACCTTTAAGTGCTAAGGACATGTTTATAGGAATGATTGATAGATTTTTAGTTTTTTTTGGAATAATTTTTACGTCGAAGGTGTGTCTTTATTTGAGTTTCATGAACTCATTTTGCCTGTGAACGGTTGAAAAGTCTCGAGATGCGTTGCAATACAGATAAATGAATCTCAGTTGTTCATCATTTTTTGCTCATTTTTCAATTGTTTTTAGTCACTTTTTACCGCTTTCCTCGCCACTATTGGTTTCCGCTCCTCCAAACTCTTCCTCGCTAATATTGACCATTCACTCCTCCAATTTGGTGAGCTGCAACCTGAAAATAAGGTTCTTGTGAGGGTTTTAGAGTATGTTTATTAAAATAAAAATTACGGCCAAGATCCTAACACATTTAGGTTTTACCATTATGGCATCCTTTACCCTATGTAAATTAAATTTAATATATTATGGAAATTTCAAATTTTATATAATAAAAAATAATTATAAATATATAATTATATAATTTGAACTATTATTATATATTATATTCTTTAACATAACTATTAAATATATATATAATTTTTATAATTACTAATTAATAATTATTATATTCTTTTTTAATACAAAATATAATTAATATATTATATATTTTATATAATACAGATTAAATTATATATAATATAATTATATTTATTATTATATATAATAGTATATATAGGTTATATTATTATATATTATATTCTATAATACAAAATATTAAATATAAATATGAAATTATTATAATTAATAATTAATATATTTTTATATAGATCACATTAAATTAATTTATAAAACATCTCATAGTTTAATTGATCATTGGATAGATTAGGAAAAAGAAAACTATATGTATGTTAATATGTTAGAGTATCTGGTGAATATAATAGTTTTGATTAAGGGGGAAAACAAGTTTTGAATGGACCTGAAACCATTAACAACAGGTTTTGAATGGACCTGAAACCATTAACAACAGGTTTTGAATGGACCCGAAACCATTAACAATGGGTTTTGAATTGACCTAAAACCATTAACAAGCAGGTTTTGATGGGGACCAGAAACCTGCACAAAGAGATCAAGTTGCTAAAGAATAAAACAAAGACAACCAGCAACCAACCAGCAGCAGATTACAAAATATTAACTTGAAATCTTAAATCTGCACCAAGAAAGGTTTTAATGAGAACCTTAAGCCCAAAACAACCACAAGATACAAGGTAAATGGACCCAAGAACAACCTGTATCGTCCATGCAACCATCAGCCTAAATTAGCTAGACTACAACACAATGCTTAACAACACCAACCATCAACAAACAACTAGAGATAGCCAAGTAACTAGCCTGAACAAGCTAGACAACAACACAATACTTGTCAGCACCATCCAACGAAACTAAGCTCCCCACCTCAATAGGAGAGTTATGAATCAAAGAAAAACACTGAAGAGTCTTAGCAAGAACACAACACCAGTCCACTCGTAGCAACAAACTAACCTCCACCTCAATAGGAAGGGGCTCCCCTCTACAGGAGAGGATGAAATGAGACCCAAAACCATAGAAAATAGAACTTACCACACGATCCATAGCACACCTCTCCACCTCAATAGAAGAGGGCTCCGCCTCCAAAGGAGTAGTCTCCACCTCCAAAGAAGACCATAGTTAAAAAAAATCAGAGGGAAGTAGCTACACCCATAGTAAAGACCATCATATCATCCTTTGGCAAATAAGTAAACTAGAGCAAAGAAGAGGAAACGAAGCATTCCTCAAATAGTAGCACACTCCAACCTTGAAACTGAACTTTAAGAGCCAAAAGGGGGAGGCATAGAGCTCAGCAAAACCAACAGGTAGACAACCAAATAAAAAACCTCACACCAAGAGAAACACTCCCCACCGAGAGCTGAAAGAAAACCAACACTGCAACGAAACATGAGCCAAAGAGCAGCAGACTCCCTACCCAAAAAAAAAAACTAGAACCAACAAAGAGACAATGGGCCTCAAAAGAAGGGAACGGTAAGGAAAGCCTCCAAATAGAGGGAGTAGAGAGCCGACAAGATAATGTAAACCAACCTCCAACCCTACTTTCCAGTCAGGGTTTGAAACACGCCAAAAAAAATCCACAAATAACTCCACTAGAGGTAGACCAACAACCATAACCCCAAGCAACGATAACACCCACATAGAGGCAAAGAAGCCCCAAAAAAGCTAGAGAGAGCCTAGAAAGCTTGCTGACAGAGAAAGAGGAGAGAAGGCACATCAAGAAAAATCCACTTCCAACCCAACATGGTAGTCAAGGTCTAAATTCTCCTCAACCAACCCCTCAACAAGAACTCTGAGCACCACAACAGCACCATCTTTGAGACAAAGGAACTCAAAAGGAGGACAAGGCAAGGAAAACCTCCAAGTAGAGAGTGTAGAGATCCAACAAGACAATGAAGAACAACCTCCAACCCTACATGTCAGTCAAGGTCTTAAACATGCCATAAACTGTCCACAAGCAACTCCACCAGAGGCAAACCAACAACCTAATCCTCACACAATTAAAGCCCCTACACAGAGGAAAAAAAACCCCCAAAAGGCCAGAGAAAACCAAGAAAACCTATAGATAGAGAAAGAGGAGAGAAGGCGCAACAACGAAAAACCACTTACGACCCAACATGCCAATCAAGGTCTAAGATAAGGCCACCAAACTCCTCAAAAAATCCCTCTGTAAGAGCTCTAGAAACCACCACCACCACCACACACACAGACACAAAGAGCCATTCCCCAAAGAATAGCCCTCGCCCAGCATAGAATAGCAACAGGGGAGGCCACGGGTAGAACCAACACCAAACACACAAGGGAAAGGCTCCACGAAGGAAGCGACGCCCCTAGTAGCAGCATGGAGAAACACACCAAATAACAGCTCGAGAGAAGGACCAACAGCGCCAAAAAAACCTCTTGACACCATCACAATCCTTGTCTGGGTCGTCCCCACCACCATCGCCTCCATCGTCTTCCTACGAATTCAAACTCAGACTCCCACTCCCTCTCCCGCCCGTCGTCATTTCATGGTGAATATAATAGTTAATACATAAAATAAAATAAAATATATATATACGTATTATTATATAATAAAAATATAAAATAAAATTAATAATATAATAATAGTAAGAGTAATAGTAATAGTAATAATAATATCATATTTAAAATGACACTTAAAAAAATCACTTTTTAAATGACCTACCACACCTCTTCGGCGTACCCATTGCACACCAAGGTGCCATTGCTAGTTTTAGTATTATTAACAATTGTTTGAAATATTTGGGAGAGTGATTTTTTTTGTATAGATACAAAAATAAAAAAAAATAAAAAAATAATATTTATGTATGTAATTTTTATTTTTTATTTTTTCATAGTATAGTTTTTAATAATTTTATATTAATATATTATAAAATTTTGATGTCCATATTAAAAAAATGTCTATTTTTAGAAAAAATAATATTTTTATGTTTTAATGGTGAAAGTTGTTTTAAATTCGTTTTGGTTAATAAGAGATACAATACTTGTAATTTACATTAGTGAATAAAAATGATAATAATGTAATATTAAAATAATAATAAATAAAAATTAGATTCACAATTAAATTTATTATTATTATTTTTAGACTGTAGGAATCGGTCAGTTACCCTCCCCCTTATAAACTGCAATGCGTCTGGTAAACTTTTTTCACGTGACCAGTGACACTAGCACGACACGCCCTCCGGTACCACGGGGATGGTGGGGAGACTAGACCTCATGACCTCTTGCCTAAAGGATGCTTTAGCCAATCAAACTAGGCCCACCGCCCCAATTAAATTTATTATTATAATTATATTAAATTAAATTATAATTTATTTATTTTAGATTGCAGGAATTGGTTGGGTATCCGTCCCCCTATAAATTGTAGTGCACTTGGTAAACTTTTTTCACGTGATTGGTGGTGCTGGCTTGACACGCCCTCCAATACCACGGATTTGGGGGGAGACTAGACCTCGTGACCACTTGACTGCAACGGGATGCTTTAGCCAATCAAACTAGCCCCCCTGCCCCTAGATTAAATTACAATTATAATTATATAATTTTTAAATTAAATTCAGATTATGATTAAATTAATTAGAATATATTTAATAATTATAAAATCTAATTTGATAACTTTACAATTCAAATATCTATTTTTTAGATAATATATTATTCTTAATTTATTTATTTTTTAAATAATAAAACACTATTCATTAAAGAATATATAAATATTTTTAAAGAATAAACCACAATTAAACCCAAAGAAATAATTGCCTGCTTTATAGGGTAGGAAGAGAGTACTAAAATAAAATAAAAGCACCAAAACAAAAGTGCATAACTTTTTGAAAGATTTGGTCTTGCTATGATTTTTATAGCCCTAAACTCTATACCAGAGGGGGGGTTATTATATTGTTTTATAGCCCTAAACTCTATGCCTAGGGGGGGTTATTATATTGTTTTATAGCCCTAAACTATATGCCTGAGGGGGGGTTATTATATTGTCCCCACTGAGGAATAAGAATCCATGTCTCCACTAACTCCAAACCCTCTTTGTCCATATCGACAATGCATTATATTCATCCATTATTTTTCTTAAAAAGCTATGAATATGACTTGTAAAAGTCTCTTAGAGATGATGGTGTTCCAAAGACTTTTTAGCCAATGTTCCCCTCTTCTAAGACATCTGAGATACCATCTCATCCAAATAATATCTACATTATTAAATTATTGAAACTTATCTTCCATAAGCCTATTTTTATAAAACAAAATATTTTTTTAGATTTAATATGTTAGACATATAAATCAAAATAATCAACTTTTGAATAATGAACTATGTAAATAATTTGATGACTTTAATAGAAGATTTGAAATGCATTCCAGAAAGCTTGGAGTGCACGCATACACTAAACAACAAATAAGCTTGGTGGGTAGTGTTTATCCCTTTTATTAATTTATTAATTTATATTATTTTAATATTGAAATTAATATTTTATGTTGTCATGAAATGATATATTTATGTCTTTTTATGTTTTGGATTTATGTTTAGTTTGTTTTATCTATCAATTACTATAATAGAGTGTATTTTTGTGAAAGTTGGTAAATGATATTATCCTACTCTTATCCCATCATCACTTTTTCCGAAAAAATTAATTCTTATCCTTAACTTTCTCATTGATTGTTCTACTTTAGAATTGAAAGTACAAAGTTCATCAAATATTTTCGTGCCTACAAATCAAAATCATTTTTTTGCTTATGTCATTGGCACTTCCCTCTACACTTGGAGCACACAACCATACATGCCATCCCTCTTCTTAGCTTAGCAATTTATATTATTTTAATATTAAAATTAGCATTTTATTTTGTTACAATGATGGAAATGATATATTCATAGTGTTACAATGACAAAAATGGTATATTTATGTCTTTTTATGTTTTGGATTTATGTTTAGTTTGTTTTTTATCTATCAATTATTATAATAGAATGTATTTTTGTGAAAGTTGGTAAATGATATTATCTTATTCTTATCCCATCATCACTTTTCTCAGGAAAATGATTCTTATCCTTAACTTTCTCATTGATTGTTCTACTTTAAAATTGGAAGTACAAAGTTCATCAAATATTTGTGTGCCTACAAATCAAAATTGTTTTTTTGTTCAAGGTGCTCATGTCATTGGCACTTCCCTCAACACTTTGGAGTACACAACTATACAAGACATCCCTTGTCTTAGCTTAGCAATTTATATTATTTTAATATTAAAATTAGTATTTTATGTTGTTACTATGATGAAAATGATATATTTATGGTCGTTATAATGACAAAAATGGTATATTTATGTCTTTTTATGTTTAGTTTGTTTTTAATGTATCAACTAGTGTATAAGATAGTGTATTTTTGTGAAAGTTGGTAAATGATATTATCATACCTTTATCCCATCATCACTTTTCTCAATAAATTGATTCTTATTCCTAACTTTCCCATTTATTGTCCTACTTTAAATTTGCAACTACAAAGTCCATCTAGATCATTTACATGCCTACATATCAAAATCAAAATCTTGTGGATTTTTTTCGAAATTATTATAAATTGCATACTAGGATGATGTATTTAAGATTAACCCTAGTTCAAAAAAATCATCTAAGAGTTAAAAATAAATCTATTGAACACGTCTAGAATTCAATTGCAAAGGAAATAAAAGGTTTACATTAACATTGTATCATCCTCAAAGAATATTACACACTTGCCTAGATGACAACATAAAGATGCATCTCACTTTTTTATGCAATTGCACAAATCAACATTTCAAAAAATTATATTTTTTCTATAAATTATAACAAGAAAACCATACAAAATTTGAAGATAATATAAACTAATGATTTGTGATATTGTAAATTTTATTTTTAATTTTTTTAAATAACATATATATATTACCTCGTATTTTAAATATTTATTAATAAATTATTTTATAACTCTGTCTTATTTTTAATAAGTAATTTTTTCCTTTAAAGCATAACTTGAGCGAGAAATAAAATCTACTTTTTTTAATAAATTATTAAAGTAATATTTATGGCATACATATTTTTAAAATTTTGATTTTATATTTCATTTATTATTAGTTTTTAAATGGGAACAACTATTAATTAAAACGCATATTTCTCTAGTGCACAATCCGTTATATATTTACCAAATTATCATTTTTTATTTGTTGAAATAACTTTAATATGAAGGACAAACTTTTTTTTTAAATCTTTCATTTTTGTTTTTTCACATGCATCAAACAAAGATCTTTATTTTTTATAATGCGCACACACACACATAGCCTTCAAATTAAGATTTGTTATATATATATCAAGAAATTTTAAAAGAATATAGCCTTCAAATTAAGATATATATATATATATATCTTAATTTGAAGGCTATATTCTTTTAAAATTTCATGTCATGATGACTTCTTTTGATCATGAAGAAGGTGGTTTAAATTAACATTTTTTGTCTAATTTAATCCTTCCATGTGACGCAAAGGGAAAAATATACCACACAAAATGTTTAAGGGATACACATGCAAATGTCGAGAATTCTATCTACAATGAACTTAATCTAATTTTCCTTGTGTCCCAAGATTAGAGTATAATATTTGGTATAAATTGTTAAATAAACTTGTGGCCCAAATACAAAATGCGCCTTAATGCTTCCACTTGTATGTTGTTTCTCAACCTTGCTTTAGTGTCATTGATTCAATCCATCTAGGCATCTAATTGAGAACATGACTCTCACAATTTAGTAGATTCCTTAAATATTTTTATAAATGTTGTTCATTCCTTGCTAGATTTAGAGCACATTCATTGAGATCAACATGTTTTATCTAGTAGAAATCAACTAGAAAAAAATTATGAATTGCAAGTTCAATTCTACATAGAATTTTAGATCTAGATTCATGAAAATAAGCCAAAATAGTGCATAGTGAAATTTTTAGATCAGTAACAATCATATGATAATACCTAAAATTTTGATATTATGATAGTACATTTTTAACATCTATATAGTAGCATCTTCATTAGACCTAAAGATAAGTACCCTTACATTTAACTTGATTAATTTGTATATTTATTTAGCATTCATTATAGTCTTTGATATCAATCCAAAAAATATATCTATATCAATTAATAAATAATCACTTTAATCATTAAATTAGCTTAGACATTAATGCAATTGGTGGTATTTCCCTTATAATGTTATATTAAAATAATGTCATCATATGCCCTTTTTTATAATGTTATATGTAAATGTATTTTTCTAATAAGCCTCATGAATGACGATTATGGATGAAGGTAAGGTGTTACACATTCCTCTTATGTATCCAATATTAATACTTTTGACTTATTCATTGAGATCACCAAGCCTTCATATAATCAATGTTGTACATAGAGAAGCTTTAACACTAGTGACATGTACATTCCTTATGTAATTAAGGATAATTTTATTTAACTTCTACTTTTCTAGGTGATTCCAATTTTAAGATTTCATTAATAAATGTAGACTATTATATTATTTAGACGTCAAAGTCTAGGATCAAAAAGATAAAGTTTCCTTAGTGCTTATTATGTGGTGGGCAAGTCATGGGACTTTTGATATTGACAAGGGAAACCATGGGCTTTGAAATCCATCCTTGGGTAGGAAGCCAATTAAAAAATAGGAGTTGGCCGCCATTATGGTTACTACCAAAACACCTTTAATGATTTTAAAATATAACAAACATTACATAAGCTACACAAATCTGCCAAAGCTTATTTATTTACTATTCAAAAGAATCAACAATTATTTCCTGTCTCTTCTGCCACCCCATTATTGACCATGAAATATGCATTAAAAAAGAAATGGAAATATAACATGCTCAACAAATTCCCAAAATCTCCCAAGTTTTTCTTTCAATCAGACAGCTTTTTTCAGCTTTCAATTCTCTATTGGTCAGTTTTGTATTTCATTCATTTTTAGAAACTAAGAAAATGTGGGTAGAGAAGAAAATTATTATTTTTTCTTCTGTTTTTTAAAAAAATTGTTGCTTTACTTTGTCTCCCATATAAGCTTCAATGGCTGGTACTTTTTTTTGACTTTATAATAACAAAATATTTATTTTGAAGTGTGTCAGTTTTCTACATATTTATTTATTAATTCATAATTAATATATGTCTATTGTCTTTTCAAAGTTAAAGATTATGGGTGAAGATAAAAAAAAAATGTTTTTGGCTTTCGCTTCTGAAGACTTGAGTCCTTGAATGACTCTGACATCTCTAATTGTCAAACCAAGATTGTATCATAATTATCCTTCAAAAAAAACTTAAACAAAATTCTCCTAATTATAGAAGATCCATGATCTCTTAAAAAAAAATTTAAAAAAAATTATGAATAGGCAGATATATATATTAAAATAAAAAGATAAGATACATATTCACAAAAAAAAGATGGATGGTAAGAAGGCACACCCCGAGAGTCACATGGACACCGCCCAGAAAATCAAAAACCAGAGTTATTTGGGCCTAGCCTAGAAGTCCATAATAACAGAATAAAAAAAAGGGCCATCAAGCAGCCGAAGTAGTGCCAACAGAGCTAGGAGGATCTCTGTCATCCATTTTTATTCCCCATACATCAGTGGGGTCAAGAGTGATGTCAAGAGGAGGACCCTAGCCATCATCAGTTTCATTTTTTTTTCTTTATCTTCCTCACGCTAAGGCAAGATTGCAAGCGCCAAACGCGGAAAACTCTTATCAGAGCCCGGCCAACCAGAGCCGCTACCAAGCCAACCGAAATCGCTGCCAAGAGTGGTATCAGAGGGCCACCCAGAGCAGCCACCACTGTTCCCCACAACACCTCCAAAGTGCCAGTTTTAATTTGTAATTTATATTTATTGTAAAAATCTACCTTATAAAAAAATGATTTAAACAATTAAGGGTACTGCTTCATAACCATGATTAAGTTTTTATCCACTTCACACTTCAAACCTAGTTCCACTTTGTCCCTTTAACCTATTTGTAAAATATTATACTCTAAAATATCAAATAATAGAATTTGTGTTATACTAAATAATTAAGCAAATAATCGAGGCGGGGGCCCTAGCTCAGTTGGCTAAACGCTTCCTGTTTTAGGAGGTTGGGTACAAGGTCTAGTCTCCCCCACCTCCGTGGTACCGAAGGGTGTGTCACGCTAGCAACGCTAGTCACGTTAAAAAGTTTACCAGGTGCCCTGCAGTTTATAGGGGGTCGTGCTACCCGATTCCTGCAGTCTAAAAATAAAAAATAAATAAAGCAAATAACCAAAACTAAGTTAAAAATTTATTTTTTTAGGTCTAGGCTTTGTGAAAGAGACATTTGGGATCAAGCAAATAAAACCATATTTGAACTCTATGGGGTGAATAAGAAACTAGACCCATAGAAGAAATAGCAAAGAACTAAAATTCTTGGGAAAGTTCGTGTAGTAAAGAAAATTTTACATAAATCATGAATACAGGGGAAACAAAAGGGAACTAAAAGGATATGCACATAATTGATAATACACTAGGAATTAAAATAGGTTGTAGAGAATCCTCAAAACCTACCACTAAAAAATCATTCTAACAATAAATATGAAGAATTGGGTTGTGTCGAGGCATCGACAAGTACAAGCAATGCAAACAATTTTTGAAGATTTCAAAATAAAGAATTAGAATTATATAACACTATACAAGAACAAATTATCACATCCTAAGACTAAATTATAAGCTTGATCTACTCCTAAACATCAACACTTTATGATAATTTAGATTTCAAATTCTTAACCAATAATCAAATATCAAATTTTAGTTTTTTATTCTCTATTAAAACATCTCAATAAATCAAAATTATTATTTTTAAAATATTTATATTTCTCTAAGATATATGTTTATATTTAACAAACTCAATTCCATGCAAGATTCTCAAATTCTAAAACTTTTATCCTTTCAATTTTTATTTCCTTGCAATTACATAGAAATTAGAGCGTTTATAATAATAAAGATCATATTCCTAGTGTCCCCAAAGTCCAAATATTTACTTTTTTTTAATTTTTTTTATATTACTCCTAACAATAAAAAATGGGCACCGACAAAAAAAAGAAATTGGGAGATACAAAGAAACCAAAAAATCTTACAAAATATTAAACAACAAAAAATAATGATATAAACTTAGGGTTATGTAATATATTTATAAAGTTCAAGAGTATATTTATTTTTATGTTTAATTTTATTTACATCTAATTATTTTTATTTTTAATTTATTTTTATGTTTATGTATATGCAATTTTGATTTAATTAGTTTATTTATTTAATTTTAAATTATTAATTTAATTTTATTGAACATAAATTTAATTTGATTGTTTGGTTTAGGTTATGTTTTTCAAGGGTGACATTATCCTTGCAATTGATCTTTTTAATTACAAAATGAAAATTAATGAATTAGCCCTATCTCACATTTTGATCTAAGGTCAATTTTGCACAAATATTTACAATTTATTATTATTTTATATATACAAACATGTTTATTACATACATTCTAATCATCCAAAAATCTAATATCCATTATCCAATCATTTAACATCTTCAACTATCACAAGAACAATCATTTGCACTTGCATTCAAATCAAGCTAGGAATCTAACAAATTTTGAAGCATGTTGATTCTCTAGATATTTTTAAACATTGACAACTTGATAGAGAATCCCTAAGAGTTGGACAAAGAATATTATTGTCTAGAAGTCTATGTATATGTGAATCTATAAGATAGGATCCAAAAGTTAACAAAGACCAAGTTTGTGGCTAGAGAGCAAGGTCACAACTATGAACCTAATCCAAAACTATAAAATCAACCAGCACAAATAAAAAATGAGTATTTTAATTATGATCTACACCCATAACTATCTAAGGCATATGTGGATTGCAAAGTGTACAAGTCTCATTGTCTTCGACAAATAATAATCATTCTTCACTTACACAACTAAATAATCTTTCTTTGTTAATGCATGTTACATAGTGTCATTAAAGAGTTTCGTGTTGTTATCATATACATAAAAATTGTAACTATAAAATAACTCTTAGGTAGATAAAAATAATTCTTCAAGTCAAAATGAAAGTAAACAACATAAACAAAATAAAATAATATTTAAGGAGAAATCTAAGCACTAAAAAATGAGTCTGGACAACTAGGCCTAAGGAGGTAATCAAATATAGTAAGAAGTATCTCATAAATAGAGAAAAGGAGAAGACCCTATGAAAATAAACTCCTCTGCAAAATAGAGAAATAGAAGAACAAATAAACCTCCTCAAAAGTTGTCCCTAAAAGATAGAAACGTGAAGAACTCCTAAAGCATGTAGAAGAATTGGTTTTTGGGAGAATCAATGAACCCTCCAATGAATGTAGATTAGTATAAGAGATGCATAAAGAGATACAAGAGACACAAGTACGATACACAAGTGACCATATAAACACTACTAAAGATGCATGTAGTGCTCTACATAAGTACCAAAGTCTCACGAATATTGATCAATGAAAAGTGGTGGAAACTTCTCTACATTTCTCCTTTAAAATCATGGAATTATTAGCATAATCATGTCACGATAGCCCCCATAATGATTGTTGGTGTAAATGAAGTTTTATCAAACTAGCTAGCTTTTAGCCTACCTAGGTGAGTCCTACTAACATTGCTTAAGTCTCCACTTAGGGACTTTTAGTCTTTTGTCTCACTTCATAGTATTGAGTCACGTGTCCTCATAATTTGAGACACCTACTACATGCACACTTTACACTTTCTCGCACACTTGTCAAGTGAGCTCACAAGTTTTGCATATTTGGAGGGGTGGTGAGTCATTGTCTCCTAAATTGTCACCTCATCCACCTTGCCTATATAAGCAAGGCTTTATCATTGTATTATACATTCTTCATTTTTATTTGATAGACATACTATTATGTTCATCATCTCACTTGTGGAAGGTTATCAATTCAATCTCTATGATCTTGGCATTCTCCAACATGATATCAGAGCCATGAGGGCACATTCCTTCCCATATCAAAGTGATCCCACATATAGCCCTATCAACAAAGCATCGACACCATCATTACCTTGAAATATTCGAGAATGAAAATACCTTTCATTTTATAAATATCAGTGACTTAATTTTTGCAATTTTTTAATTCCCTATACTTATTGTACCAAACAATTTTGTATAGTACGAAAAAGTAGTGGCAATTTTGTATCAATGCCATTCAGCTGACCACAAGATCAAGGACTACCCTTTGGCAGTGCCTCGTACACCATCCCCATCATGAGATGTTGAAAAGCCTCGTCAGACGAAGCCTTCTGCTAAGGCTGAAACAAAGTGGACCATTGTTACAAACCGAAAAAATAAGCCAACTGGTTCTGGGTCGACCCCCAAGGCCTTCGAACCACCCAAAGTTGTTTCAAACCCTTCAGAGAAGGGGACAACCGCTCCTTCTGGAGCTACTACTGTTTCGGTGCAGCCTAGGTCAAAGGCGACGCCTCAGCCTACGGTTGTTATGTAAACTCAGCCAAATATCCCTCCCACAATGGGGCCCCAATGACAGTCTCGCAGTTCGTCTCCATACACTAAATGATAAATAAGCTTGGTGGGTATTGTTTATCCCTTTTATTAATTTAGTAATTTATATTATTTTAATATTGAAAATTAATATTTTATGTTGTCGTGAAATGATATATTTATTTCTTTTTATGTTTTGGATTTATGTTTAGTTTATTTTTTATCTATCAATTACTATAATAGAGTGTATTTTTGTGAAAGTTAGTAAATAATATTATCCTACTCTTATCCCATCATCACTTTTTTTGAAAAAATGATTCTTATCCTTAACTTTCTCATTGATTGTTCTACTTTAGAATTGGAAGTGCAAAGTTCATCAAATATTTTCATGCCTACAAATCAAAATCATTTTTTTGCTCAAGGTGTTTATGTCATTGGCTCTTCCCTCAACACTTGGAGTACATGACCATACATGTCATCCCTCTTCTTAGCTTAGCAATTTATATTATTTTAATATTAAAATTAGCATTTTATTTTGTTACAATGATGGAAATGATATATTCATAGTGTTACAACGACAAAACTGGTATATTTATGTCTTTTTATGTTTTGGATTTATGTTTAGTTTGTTTTTTATCTATCAATTATTATAATAGAATGTATTTTTGTGAAAGTTGGTAAATGATATTATCGTATTCTTATCCCATCATCACTTTTCTCGAGAAAATGATTCTTATGCTTAACTTTCTCATTGATTGTTCTACTTTAGAATTGAAAGTACAAAGTTCATCAAATATTTGTGTGCCTACAAATCAAAATTGTTTTTTTTGTTCAAGGTGCTCATGTCATTGGCACTACCCTCAACACTTGGAGTACACAGCCATACATGACATCCCTTGTCTTAGCTTAGCAATTTATATTATTTTAATATTAAAATTATTATTTTATGTTGTTACTATGATGAAAATGATATATTTATGTCTTTTTATGTTTTGACTTTATGTTTAGTTTGTTTTTAATGTATCAACTAGTATATAAGATAGTGTATTTTTGTGAAAGTTGGTAAATGATATTATCATACCCTTATCCCATCATCACTTTTCTCAAGAAATTGATTCTTATCCCTAACTTTCCCATTTATTGTCCTACTTTAAATTTGCAACTACAAAGTTCATCTAGATCATTTACATGCCTACATATCAAAATCAAAATCTTGTGGATTTTTTTCGAAATTATTATAAATTGAACACTAGGATGATGTATTAAAGACTAACCCTAATTCAAAAAAATCATCTAAGAGTTAAAAATAAATCTATTGAACACATCTAGAATTCAATTGCAAAGGAAATAAAAGGTTTACATTAACATTGTATCATCCTCAGAGCATATTACACACTTGCCTAGGTGACAACATAAAGATGCATCTCACTTTTTTATGCAATTGCACAAATCAACATTTCAAAAAAAAAAATTATAATTAAAAATTATAACAAGAAAACCATACAAAATTTGAAGATAATATAAACTAATGATTTGTGATATTGTAAATTTTATTTTTAATTTTTTTAAATAACATATATATAATATATATATTACCTCGTATTTTAAATAATTATTAATAAATTATTTTATAACTTTGTCTTATTTTTAATAAGTATTTTTTTCCTTTAAAGCAAAACTTGAGCGAGAAATAAAATCACTTTTTTTAAATAAATTATTAAAGTAATATTTATGACATACATATTTTTAAAATTTTGATTTTATATTTCATTTATTATTAATTTTTAAATGGGAACAACTATTAATTAAAACACATATTTCCCTAGTGCACAACCCTTTCTATATTTACCAAATTATTATTTTTTATTTGTTGAAATAACTTTAATATGAAGGACAAACTTTTTTTTTAAATCTTTCATTTTTGTTTTTTTCACATGCATCAAACAAAGATCTTTATTTTTTATAATGTGCGCACACACACATAGCCTTCAAATTAAGATTATATATATATATATATATATATATCAAGAAATTTTAAAAGAATATAGCCTTCAAAATAAGATTTGTAATATATATATTACAAATCTTAATTTGAAGGCTATATTCTTTTAAAATTTCATGTCATGATGACTTCTTTTGATCATGAAGAAGGTGGTTTAAATTAACATTTTTTGTCTAATTTAACCCTTCCATGTGGTACAAAGGAAAAAATATACCACAAAAATGTTTAAGGGATACACATGCAAATGTCGAGAATTCTATCTACAATGAACTTAATCTAATTTTCCTTGTGTCCCAAGATTAGAGTATAATATTTGGTATAAATTGTTAAATAAACTTGTGGCCCAAATACAAAATGCACCTTAATGCTTCCACTTGATGCTTTAGTGTCATTGATTCAATCCATCTAGGCATCTAATTGAGAACATGACTCTCACAATTTAGTAGATTCCTTAAAGATTTTTATAAATGTTGTTCATTCCTTGCTAGATTTAGAGCACATTCATTGAGATCAACATGTTTTATCTAGTAGAAATCAACTAGAAAAAAATTATGAATTGCAAGTTCAATTCTACATAGAATTTTAGATCTAGATTCATGAAAGTAAGCAAAGATAGTGTATAGTCAAATTTTTAGATTAGCAACAATCATATGATAATACCTAAAATTTTGATATTATGATAGTACATTTTTAACATCTATATAGTAGCATCTTCATTAGACCTAGAGATAAGTACCCTTACATTTAACTTGATTAATTTGTATATTTATTTAGCATTCATTATAGTCTTTGATATCAATCCAAGAAAAATATCTATATTAATTAACAAATAATCACTTTAATAAATAAATTAGCTTAGACATTAATGCAATTGGTGGTATTTCCCTTATAATGTTATATTAAAATAGTGTCATCATATGCCCTTTTTTATAATGTTATATGTAAATGTATTTTTCTAATAAGCCTCATGAATGACAATTATGGATGAAGGTAAGGTGTTACACATTCCTCTTATATATCCAATAGTAATACTTTGACTTATTCATTGAGATCACCAAGCCTACATATAATCAATGTTGTACATAGAGAAGCTTTAACACTAGTGACATTTACATTCCTTATGTAATTACTAGATAATTTTATTTAACTTCTACTTTTCTAGGTGATTCCAATTTTAAGATTTCATTAGTAAATGTAGCCTTGGTGCAATGAACCTTAGCGAAAATATTTGTATAAATTACTTAGATCTAAAATGATGTAACAAATTCAACTAAAACATTCATATAAAATACAGATCTAAAATGCTGACATAAAATACATGGGTTTATACATATAAATTGGCTAGAATAGATTATTTCATTCAAAAGATTAAATGGATGTGCTACTACAAATATTTGTTGATAATCAAGACTAATATAATTATAAAGATATTCTTAAAATGACCAAGCTATTGAAATATATAAACACTTCAATAGTCCTCTAGTTGAAGTATTGATGCAACCTCCATATGAGGTTGACCTCTAGAAACCAAATAGTTTTTATCCTCTAACCTCTATATTAAATTATTTTTACTTAGATATTATAGTATAACATTGATAAAGTCACTCAAGGACTCAAGCTCCCAGGACCACTTGCAAAATCAGAATATCCTTCCACAATAGAGAAAAACAAGAGAATAAATCTGCAATAATGAATGCAAATATATTAGATCAAATTTGATCAATGAACATGTCTAGATGCATTACAAAATGTATATATCGGACCTTGCTTATATATAGACAAGGTTGGGAGATAAGACTAACTAGGATGATGACAAGTGTCTTGATCCTATGTCATGTGATAGCTAGGGGATAATATCACATGTCTACAAGAGATTTATAGAAGTATTCATAACTCATTAAGTAAACTTAACATGTGAACATGTGTGAATATGACCTACTAGGTGAACTAGTTAGGTAATATACCATGTTCACACCAAAAAACACTATTTATTGAGCTAGACTTTGAGTTTGTTGGTGAGATGATAGAAGATGTTCCAAGTTGATTGTTTTTTTAAATAGAGAGGTTTAAGGCCTAGCATGGGTCCACTTGTATTAAGATTCATTTGAAAGTTTCCCACTATTTTGGATTCAAATTTGGGCCCACTAATGACATCCCTAGTTGGCCCTAATGATTAGTGAATTACTTTGTTTGAATGTTGGGGATATGTGAAAGAGGATGCCAAAAGGGGGGCTTCAAGGAAACATTTTCCAACATATCAAGTAAATAATACTTGTGAGGTTTGACATTGAGGTTTTTGGAATCTATATGTGTTTAAAGGATGCAATACTATAGGGTTCAAGGATTCATACACCAGAAGGATACAATAGTTAGAGGGGGTGGGGATCAAGGGTTGGTGACATTGAGTGCCTGGGGGAGTAAAAATATGTGGGTCCACAAGTAATAAGGGATTAGAAGGCCAAGAATTGGGGTTTTGGGATATCCAATATCAACAAGGATATGAGGAATTGAAGAAAGGTATTGTTATGCCTTGCATAACCACCCCATCTTTTGCCTTGGTCAAAATGGGTCCCCCTTTTTGTTTTCTATCCTTGGTTGTTTTTCAACAAATTTTGGAGTTTTTCTTCTTCCAATACTTTGTTTTCCTTTTTGTTCTAGCGGAACCAGAACCGGAACGAAATCTAGTTTGAAACTTGTTTTGAGGATTCCCTTCTGATCCCAGTCCCGTTTGTCTCTTTGTTGGTCTCTTGGGTTTGTCTTTGTTATTTTATCGGAGCCAGAGCCAGAATGGATATTAAGTCAAAGATTTATATATAGTCTCAAACTTGTTTCCATCCCGCCTCCACCTTTTGGTTTGTTTGTTTGGACTTGAGATCGATGTTGTTTTTCTTGTTTCGATCTCGGTGTTTTTCTTTTGGTTCTTTTTTTTTTCTCTTCTTCTTTGTTGGTGGAACCGGAATCGAAATCGGAACCAAACTTGAAACTTGGACAAGGTTTCCAAATCAATTTCCATTTTGTTTCTGGTCCCGCCTTTCTTGTTGTTGTTTGACTTTACTTCGGTCGCACAATAGTCGTGTGCCTGTTCCCTCTGTGATTCCACATCCGACCTGCCGCATTAATGGAATTAATTACAGGCACCTCCCACGTATGAAATTGGATTTTAACCTTAATTAAGGTTAACTCGCTGGTTATTATCACTGTTTAAAGAGTAAAATTGAACCAGAGTTGCGGTAGAGCATTTGGAACTGCGATTCAATCGAAGGTGGGGGCATTTGCGCGCAGATTCACATCAAGGGCCAGCTTGTTGGGTTGTGTTTGGAGGTTGGGTTTTTGTTCTTCATTTTTTTTCATCATGTTTTGTTTGGTCTATTGTTCTTTGCGTGGGTTCGTAGCTCTTTGTTTTCGTTCGAATCCTTGTTGTTTGCTTTGCTTTTCTTCTCTTTTGTTCTGCTTTGTTTTCCTTGTCTTCGGTTCATCTTTTATTTTATTGTTTGTCATTTTTTCTTTTTTGTTTGTTTTTCCACGGTCATTTTCAAGTTTTCTTAGTGCTCATACCGTGGTGCCCTAAGTTTTTGGGGGTGTCGATCGTCTGCTACATTATTTTATGGTTTTTTCTTTTTGATATGTGGCTTTACCTTCCGGTTCTTTTACATATCAGCTTGTTGGTTTTGATTAGGGTTAAGTTGTGCCCTAACTATTGGAGTCGAGGGTTTTTATATACTAGGGTTTTTAAGCACATCTTGATTTAATTACAAAGTTGTGCCCTAGTTTATGTGTTTCCTCTCGATCGTATGGGGATGGTTTCATACTGTTATTTTAAGCCTCCTCGGCTTGTCAGGTGACCTCATTTTTAGGCTATGATGTAATTCATTTTCCTGTTGAAGTCCCTAATGACGTCATGGTTGTTTTTAACTGTAATCAGATCCGAGATTGATTTCATTCTCAAAACTTGGTTTGTAATGAATGTCTGACTCCGTCTTCAGGCTCGCTTCCGATGAGTTATACTTTATCAAAATGTTGTTCGCCACAATCGGAACCAAAGGTGGACCGGGATATAAGTTTGAAATTTCTTCATTGTACCAAATCAATGTCCATTCTGATCCTGGTTCCGATTACCATTCTGACTCCATCTCCGATCCTGCCATATGGTTCATTGAGAGCTCAATGTCTTTTGCCTAGTCCCACCTCTGATGTATATGAAGGGTAAGATCTCTGATCGGGTTTTTGTTATACTTCTTGTAAATCTAATATGGGGTTTTGTTGCAGAAATTAAAGAATGTCAGGAGCATCGAGGGAGGCCTCTCAGAGGAGTCAACTTGCATAAACTACAAAACCAAGAGCTAAGCCTAAAAAGGTTAAGTCTGAACAACTCCCTTATACCTTGAGGTATAATCATCGAGGTCCTATCATCACTGCTAGCAAGGTGAAGTCTGATTGGGTAGACATAACTGATACAAATTTGGGTTTGTTCCATTATGAGGAGTTGTACTCCAAAACATTTGTTGAAGAGGTAACAAGGAGGACCCAAAGAATAGTTGAATCTGGCTTGGCTCATATCACTATTTTTCCTTTTTCAATCCAATGTCCTGAACTAATAATGACAGTAGCTAGAGCCTATAATTCTGCTACTAGACAGTGTGTGTACAAGGCAATGTCATCATTGATTTAACTCCCCAAATGTTCCAGTTTATGTTCAATGTCCCCAATGCAGGGAATCCTAAGCAGCTAAATGAGGCGAAGGCTTTGAAAATGTATAGTAATCATAAGGAATCCAACAAAGCTCATTTGAATAAGAAATGGATGAGGACTGAGAAAAAGTCTCTAATTAAGCTTCCAGATCAGCCTAAAAGGGTAGAATTCTACAAAGAGGTTGGGGACATAATAATGATGTTATCTAGAGTGTTTGGAAAAAGGGATGCTTTTCACTTTAAAGAATAGATGTTTCCATTCATTCAAAAAATCTTAGATGGCAGGCAATAGTTTGATTGGCCCATGAATGTGTCTGAAAGCATACACAATTAAATGGTTAGAGTGAGTGAAACCAAGAGTTTCTTTATGACCTCTTATGTCATTTATGCAGCAGCAAGGAGAGGCATTTTTCCAAGTTTAAACAGAGTGGAAATTTTGGGAGAAGCTGATGGATAGAATAAACTATGGAACCATTATGATCAACTATCCTTGCAGATTTTTGAACTACATTACAAAAGGGTTAATGATGCATTTATGTATGTCATTATTAACCAGCTTACGAGAGATGCAAGGTATAGATTGAGCCAGGAGGCTATGGCATTCATTACAGAGTGGGGATATTGGTTTATCCAATACCCCAAGTTTACTTATTTTAGGTTGGTTGGGTTTGATGGTCATCCTCACTTACTCCCTAGATGTTGCAGCAACAAGATGGTTTTAATGGAGTTTTTTTACCAAGCCTTGGGGGTTAATGCTAAATTTGGTATAAAGCATAAGCCTAGTTGTCATAAGTTCCCCATGTGATTGCATGAATATAGTTGCCCACACCTTGTGGGAGCTAAGGTTGTTTGCAATGAACTGATGCATCTGAAATTGGGCTTGTATACCGCTAGGAAGCACTTTCATCCAAAGAAGAAGATGAATGCCTTGCTTGCTTTCATCTTTGATAGACACTTCAATCTATTGGAGGACTTCTGGAGTGATCTTCAGGATGAATATGACTTGAGGAAGAGGAATTATGAAAGGTTGCCTATCCCACTCATGGTGGAATATGGGGTTAAAGTGGAAATTCCTGAAACACTATCAGATGATGGTGTAATTTTGGATCCCTTATATGAGGCACAAAATGTAGGCACCAAGATTTTAGATCCTATAGATTGGGGCGCAGAGGAGACAATAGATATTAAGCAAATAGCAAGACCAGTGTTGGATAGAAGTATCCAATGGGTCGTGCTGAGAACCAAGGAGCCTGAGGGTCAAACCTCCAAGAAAATAAAAGTGCAAGTACCACACAAGGGTAGAAGAGAATGAAGAGAAGAATGCCTCCAAAGGAGCCCTTGGAATTCTTCCCTCTTGACATAGAGGAATTTGAACTTGAAGCTTCGGCTCAATATTTTCTTGAAGCACATGAAGAAGTCCCAACAGGACCTATGGCCTCAGCATCAGTTGTGGGTGAGTCACCATCTCAACTCCCTCCTACAGCGCAACCAAGTGGATAAATGTCTAGGGGAACCCTTCATAAGGCACAAGTTGAAGTGTTGGAAAAGCAGAAGGAAATGGATGCAAAGGCACAAGCCGATGCATTACTCCAACAACAACAATTAGAGGCCAAGCAGAAAGCTAAGGAGTTGGCCAAGCAACAACAAAGGGAGCAGGAGCTCAGAGTAAAGGAGGAAAATGACAAATTGTAGATGTTGCAAAAGATCCATGAGATGGAGGAAGAGAAGGCCAAACAAACAAGAGAAAGGGAGGCCCTTCAGGCTAAATTTAAAATGATTGAAGAGTCCTATAAGAAAAGGGAGGAAGCAAAATGCTTGCAAAAAGAAAAGGATGTTGAAGAGCTTGCTAAGTAACAACAAAAGGAAAAGGAAGCGTAGGACAAGCTCAAGGATTTGGAGGGAGAGAGAGATAAACTTCTTGAAGAAAGGAAGTTAGAGGAAGAATGGTTGAAAAAGGAACGAGAGGATAAAAGGCTACAGGATCAAAAGGATAGGGAGGAGGCTGAGAAGGTTGCACAAGAGAATGCGGAAAAGGAACAACAAAATGTGCAGGAGGTTGATTCTCAACCTAAAGTTACTTTATTGCAGCCATTATCTTCTACAATTGTTGCCTATTCCTTTATAGTAATGGCTACCACTCCTAGTACTCCTACCTGGTTAAAGCTTGATCTTGAGAAGAAGAAAATAGGTCCACCACAACCTCTTAATTGGGAAGAAATGATGAAGGAGATAGAAAAGGAAAGACCAAAGAAGAAGGCCAGAGTTCTTCATTCCACAAGGCTCACCGAGGTAGGGGAGATCATTGCAGAATGTTCAATTCTAGTGGTGGACAAGGATAGAGGAGATATGTAGGTGACCGATTATCAACTGGGCACAATCAATTTAGGGAAGCCTACAAGGAATCAACAAATGAATTTGATTGATGTTGTAGTGTCGTCCACAAAGTCTAGAATGATCAAAGACAAACAAAGAAAGGATGAGCTTGAAGCTCAATTGGATTAGCTACATAATTTCTTAAGAGATGTTTCCACCCCTAGGTCACAACAATTTTTTGCCTTGGAAATGCTAATCTTACTCAACAAAAGAGAAGTTGATGATCTGGTACAAATGAGGAGTAAGTCTGAGATGATGGATAGATGGATAGATAAGCTTAACCAGGAAGTGGGTGAGGTGTTGGTACGCAGTTTTGAAATTCAAAAGACAGCATTGGAGTTGATAGAGGAAATGGGTCACCACATTGAAACTTTAGGAAAGCAAGAAGAGGAATATAGGGGGTATGTTCAGAAAATAAAAGATATCAATAAACTACCAAAGTCAACTCTTCTTGAGCAATCAATTTTCAAAGAAGATAATGCAGATTTCTTGGAAAGAGCCTCAAGCATAATCCGGTTTAGGTTTGATTTCATATATAAGCATAGAAATGAAATTCAAGATGCTAGTAAGGATTTGAATGAGCAGTTGGATGAACTATAAGCTATTGTGGCCATTTTAGTCAATGTGGATATACCGATTAAGGAGGGCATGCCTTTGAATCAATTAAAGGAGAAATGGGACAATAGGTTTCAGGGGGTCATGTAGAAAGAGGATGATGGAGAGGACTTATTATTAGATAGACTAATGGATGTTAAAGAAGAGGTGAAGGTTACCAGGAGGGAATTGACCAAATTAAAATATATGAAGGGATTTGCCTCAGCAGAGTTGAAGAGGATTAAATCTGAAGACAATTGGGTTGATGGGCCTGATGTGGATATTCTTCAACAAGTCTTCTCCAGTTATAATGAGTACCTTCTTGAGAAAACTACGCAGGAATGATTTGGCATCAGGATGATCTATTTTGGGCACATGACTTCCCCTTTTCTCTCCTATTTCACAGGGCAATCAACGTTTGAACTAAAGATCAACCAATCTAAGTTTTTGAGGAGGTTCTAGTTCCTTGATTAGTGGATCTCAATTTTGATTGAGAGGGATTTGTGCTTAAGCATCTCTATATGTACTTTTGAGATCCATATTGTAAAGGTCGGTTGATGAAAGTAGAATTAGCCACTTGATGATAGCAGATAGAACTTTTAGCTTTGAGCAAAAGATACTTTTAAAAGTTCATGTTGAATTTAGATACACTTTTTATATAGTTTTATGTTGGAATTGAACTTCTTGGATGAGGTTAATGAATCATAATCAGTCTGTATGCCAGTGGGTTTTGATGTGCATAAATGTTTCTTATTTGATGTGAATCAATCGGGGAAACCAGATTATAAAGATTATTTCATTAAATTATCTATGAATGGAATTGTTATATGTCTGTTGATCTATATTATTGGCAACGAATGAGGAAGTTTGTTTTTGAATCTTGTGAAATTTTGATGAATGGTTGTGATGATTAAACTAAGCATTGTGAATGTATGCAATGGTATGGATTGTTCTGTGAATTGCATCATATTATGGTTTTGATATGTTAAGAAACACTCATTGTTAAGAATATATATCTGGATGTTAAAGAATTTTGTTCATGTTTTACTGATCTGTGCCTTGATCTATCTTTTTCTATTTATTTAAACCCCCCCATTAAACATAGATTGATGATCCAATACAGTTTGTATTCCTTATCACCAGCAAAGGCCCCTTGAATATTATAGTTGCATTGGCCAATTGAGTGACATCAGACAGTTGAGAACCAACTACCAGGACCTTGGAAGTTAGGCTACTATATGTTGTCTTTCTTTTTAGGAGAAATAGAGTAGAAATATTTCGTTTTACGTTGTTTGTGTCATTTTCACCATCAACAGGTATAATAGTATGAGAAAGTTTTAAATCCTACCCAAGGATAGAAAGTGACCTAAACACTCTCAAAATTAATTAAATTAGATAGGGGACATTACAATACTAGACATATAATAATATTGTTGGCATTTGCTATTAAGGTTTTAAATCCTACCCAAGGATGTTTTGTATTCTCTATTAAGGTTTTAGTAAGCATTCATTGTGGCACAATACTAGACATATAATAAGATTGTTTTGTATTTAGCATTTTTTATTAACACTCTTGAATGTGTCATAGATAGAAATAGAAATAACAAATAAACATGCTTATTATTACCATTAATTCCATGAGTATTTGCAATGGTCTTGTAATATTTATGACTTTCATTGTTCCTTCTTTGTAAGCTTTTCTCTCAGTTATGGGTATGCTACTCTGTCGTTGTGAAGCTTTAATTATATTTGAGGATTGCAATGATGAAAATGCTGAAGTTTAAGAGTTTGTGGTTAGCCTTGAACGTGCAAGTAAGACTTGATTTTATAGAAATGCTTGTTCCAGATGAACAATCTAGATTCGAATGTGAAAGATTGAAATCACCGATCGAGGTTCGTTGAGAGGGAATAGATTGGAGAGTTAACTAGCCTAATTGATTGGATAATCAATGGAAATTGGTTGATCAATCAATGGGATTGATTGATTAATTAGTGGGATTGAATAATTGGTGGAATTGATTTGCTAGTCAACATATTAGATTAAATAATCAATGGATTCGATTGATCAATCAACAAATTTGATTGAATAATCAATGGGTGTGATTGATCAGTCAAATGTGTGAGGATAATTAATTAATCTTTAGAGGGTCGTGCAAATAAAGATTGAATTAATAAACAAATGTTTATTTATTAATAGATCATGTTGAGTGAATATTGGAGAATTAAATATTTAATATAATTATTTAATCTAGAAGTAGGAAAGTGGTTTAATTAAATAATTTGTAATAATTATTTAATATAAAAAGGGTGTTTGATGTTAATTAAATAATTAATGATAACTATTTAATTAAAGAAGAAGAATTGATGAAATTAGTGACATAATTAGATAGATAAGGTTTATTTAATTAAAGGAAGATAATGTTTAATTAGGACATTAAATATGATTTATTTAATTTAGTCAGGGGTGATGGATAATCAAGACATTATTAAATAAATAGGATTTATTTAATTAGTGTGAAATGATGAATTTGAATAATTAATTAAATAATGTAAAATTACTTAATTAATAGTAAAATATGAAAATTGATAATAATTAAATAATAAGGTATTATTTAATCATTTAGGGAAGAAGAGTGAAATTTAGTAAAAAGGTGTATCTATATTTGCAATAGTCTTGTAATATTTTGTTGTAGTCATTTAATAGCTATTGCAATCATTTAGTTGTAACCATTATTGTTTGTTAGCATTCGTTCATTTGTCGTTGTTTGATAATCGTATCTTGTATTTCACAATAAATTTTCAACTTACATAATTTGACAAATTTGTATAATTCCTATAATTGTTTAAATAAAGACTACAAAAATCTCGTGCACTTTCCTTTCTCTCTAAAAATATAAAAACAATAAATTTGATTGATTTATTTGTCCAACAAGGAATTACTTTTCAAATTTATTTAAGTAAATTATTCTACATAGCATAATATTCCAAACTAGTCATAGACTATTATATTATTTAGACGTCAAAGTCTAGGATCAAAAAGATAAAGCTTCCTTAGTGGGCATTATGTGGTGGGCAAGTCATTCATCCTTGGGTAGGAAGCCAATTAAAAAACACCTTAGAAACATTACATAAGCTAGACAAATCTGCCAAAGCTTATTTATTCAAGCTTGAAAAGAATCTAACAATTATTTCTTGTCTCTTCTCCTACCCCATTATTGACTATGAAATATGCATTAAAAATGAAATGGAAATATAACATGAAATATGCATGCTCAATAAATTCCCAAAATCTCCCAAATTTTTCTTTCAATCAAACAGCTTTTTTTAAGATTAGCAAAGCATGCTTTAAATTCTCTATTGATCAGTTTTGTATTTCATTCATATTTATTTATTAATTCATAATTAATATTTGTTTATAATGTAACTTTTTGTCCATTGTTTGTTCAAAGTTAAAAGTTGTAGGCGAAGATGAAAAAAAATATATATTTTTTGATTTTTGCAAGTGATTTTCAAGATTTGAGTTCTTGAGTGATTCTGACATTTCTAATTGTGAAACCAAAATTGTATCATAATTGTCCTTAAAAGAAGCTTAAACAAAATTCTCTTGATTATAAAAAATTCATGATCTCTTAAATTTTAATTTCAATTTGTAATTTATATTTATTGTAAAAAATCCACCTTATCAAAAAAAAAAATGATTTAAACAATTAAGGGTATTGTTTCATAACCATGATTAAGCATGCTTATTGCTTCACACTCCAAACCTAGTTCACCTTCTCCTTTTAATCTATTTGTCAAATATTATAAACTCTAAAATATCAAATAATAAAATTTGTGTTGTACTAAATAATAAATCAAATAACCAAATGTAGGTGAAAAAATCAAATTTTTAACGTCTAGACCTTGTGAAAATGTTTAAACAAGGTTCATAAAATATTGGCATCCATTTTAAATGGAAACTAACTCTCGAGAAACAACTTAGACAAAAAATCATAGAGACTTAACCTGAGAAAGAGATATTTGGGATCAAGCAAATAAAATCATATTTGAACTCTATGGAGTGACTAATAAACTAGATCTATAAAAGAAATATCAAAAAACTAAAACTGTTGAGAAAGTTTTTGTAATAGAGAAATTTAAAAAAAAATCATGAAACCCAGGGGAAACAAAAAGGAACTAAAAGATGCACATAATTGATAATACACTAGGAATTAAAATAGGTTAGAGAATCCTCGAAACCTACCACTAAAAATTCATTCTAACAAAAATTAAAAGTTTGAAAAAGGGGTTCTTAGATAAGAAGAATTGGGTTATATCAAGGCATCAACAAGTACAAGCAAATGCAAACAAATTTTGGAAATTAATATAGCACTATACAAGAACAAATTGCCACATCCTGAGACTAAAATTTAAGCTTGATCTACTCCTAAACATCAGAACTTTATAATAATTTACGTTTCAAATTCTTAATCAATAATTGAAAACCAAATTTTAGTTTGTAATTCTCTATTAGATCTCAATAAATCAAAACTATTTATTTTTTAAATATTTATATTTCTCTAAGATATATGTTTATATTTAACAAACTCAATTCCATATAAGATTCTCAAATTCTAGAATTTTTATCCTTTCAAGTATTATTTCCTCTCAATTACATAGAAATTAGAACATTTATAATAATAAAGATCATATTCCTAATGTCCCCAAAGTCCAAATATCCTTGTTTTTTTTTAATTTGATTTTTTTTTTATTACTATAACAATAAAAAATGGGCACCAACAAAAAAAAATTGGGAGATACGAAGAAACCAAAAAAATCTTACAAAATATTAAACAACAAAAAAAAAATGATATAAACTAAATTGTCAAAGCTCGCCTCAAAATCAATGCCAAGGTTTAGGAGAGAGGATCACATGAAGCTTACAACAATCATTATCCATCCCTACTTATTTATAAAAAAATATTTTCCCCAACTTCCTCTTGCTTATAAACATTTTTGGTTTTTGATTTTGTTTTTTTAACTTAGGGTGATGTTGTAATATATTTATAAAGTTGAAGAGTGTATTTTTTTTTAAAAGTATGTTTGATTTTATTTACATCTAATTATTTCTATTTATATTTATTTTTATGTTTATTTTATGTTTATGTAATTTTGATTTAATTGGTTTATTTATTTAATTTAAATAATTAATCTAATTCTTATTTATAATTTAATCTCATTGAACATAAATTTAATTTTATTGTTTGATTTAGGTTATGTTTTTTGGGTGACATCATCCTTGTAAACATATTTTTGATCTTTTTAATTACAAAATGAAAATTAAAAATTTAGCTGATTAATCTCATCTCACATTTTGATCTAAGATCAATTTTATACAAATATTTACAATTTATTATTATTTTATATGTACAAACATGTTTATTACATACATTCTAATCATCCAAAAATATAATATCCATTATCCAATCATTTAACATCTTCAACTATCACAAGAACAATCATTTTTTTGCATTCAAATCTAGCAAATTTTGAAGCTTGTTGATTCTCAAGATATTTTTAAATATTATCAATTTGATAGAGAATCCCTAAGAATTGGACAAAGAATATTATTGTTTAGAAGTCTATGTATTTGAGGATCCATAAGATAGGACCCAAAAGTTAACAAAGATTGAGTTTGTGGCTAGAGAGCAAGGTCACAACTATGAATCTAATCCAAAACTATGAAATCAACCCGTCACAAAGAAAAAATGAGTATTTTGATTATGATCCACACTCATAACTATCTAAGGCATTTTTGGATTCCAAAATGTATAAGTCTCATTGTCTTCAACAAATAATAATCATGCTTCACTTACACAACTAAACAATCTCTCTTTGTTAATGCATGTTATATAGTGGCATCAAATAGTTTAATGTTGTTATCATGTACATACAAATTAAAACTATAAAATAAATCTTAAATAGATAAAAATAATTCTTCAAATCAAAATGAAAGTAAACAACATAGACAAAATAAAATAATCATAAATAATTCTAAAGTAATATCAAATAAACCTTAAGTTAAAAAATTATAAAATATTTCTTAAAGTAAAAAAATAAAAATAAAATAACATAAAATAAATCTTAAGTAAAATATAAAGTGAATTTAATAGAGTTTGATTCCTTAAAAAAAAGAAAATAAGTAAATGGAAACCTCCCCTTAAAGGTTGGTATAAAATGAATTTTGATGGAGCTTTTATAGGTAATCCTAGAGCTTCTAGAGCTAGATGTATCATAAGAAACAAAGAAGGTAAAATGATTGGAGTAAAATAAAAAAAACTAAAAGAGGGAACTAACAGCTAAACAAAGGTCCAAGTCCTCATTCTTGGATTATAAATTTGCAAGGCTTATGATTGCAACAATGTAGAAATTAAAGAACTCTATAATAATAGTGAATGTTGTAAAAAAGAAAAAATCTTAAAATAAAAAATTATTAATCTTCTACAACAAGTTTTCCCTCTCATCAACTCATTGCAGAAATATATTTTTAAATAAATTAATCAAAAAGTAGATATTATTGATAATTTTGTAATTCCAGCATGATTGAAGAAAGTGCAATCAATTCTAAAGTTGAACTATGACCAAATATTAAACTAAATCTCAAATGTAATCAATAAATGAGATGAATTTAGATTAACATTATTAACATTTATTAAATTAATTATTATTCGGTGAACAAAAGGATTTTGAAGGTGTTGATATCTTAATTTTTCATTTTAAAGATCTTGTTCATGCCAACCATGATTTTTTCTTGAAAGGGAGCTGCAAACGAGGCCAAGAGATGGTAAATATTATGATAAATTAGAAAAAAAATTGATGTAGCTGAAATCAACTTGTAAGATCAAATCATTCCAGAATTTAAAAAAATATATGCAAAATAGCAATATTATCATACAAGTCCTCTAATTAAGAAAATGTACAAAAGTCTTACATATAAAAGTAAGTCCATGAGGATGTGAGAAGGTAGGACTAAAAGTCTTACTACCCCTCCAAAAGTGAGACACATGTAGAACACTTGGGACAACTGCAGAGACACATGTAGAGTCCACATAAGGTGAGAAAAAAGGTAAATTCTATCTAAGTGAGCTTAATTTTAATGTGAATAGAACCAACAAGCTAAGATAATAACTAGTTAGGTAAAAATACTTCTCACATGAACACTCCCCTTAAGCAATACTTAAGGATAAATACTAAGCACTAAAAATGAGTCTCAACAACTAGGCTTAAGGAGGTAATCATATATAGTAAAAAGTATCTCATAAATAGAGAAAAGAATAAGACCTTATGAAAATAAACTCCTCTCCAAAATTAGAAAAATATAAGAATAAACCTCCTCAAAAGTTGTCCCTAAAAGATATAAACATGAAGAACTCTTAAAGCATGTAGAAGTTATAAACTCTATTGAAGAAGAATTGGTTTTTGGGAGAATCAACGAACCCTCCAATGAATATAGATTAGCATAACATATGCATAAAGAGCTACATGAGACACAAATATGCTACACAAGTGACCATATAAACACTACTAAAGATGCATATAGTGCTCTACATAAGTAACAAAGTCTCACGAATATTGATCAATGAAAGTGGTGGAAATTTCTCTACATTTCTCCTTTAAAATCATGGACGTATTAGCATAATCATGTCACGATAGCCCCCATAATGATTATTGGTGTAAATAGTGAAGTTTTATCAAACTAGCTAGCTTTTAGCCTACCTAGACGAGTCCTATTCACATTGCTTAAGTCTCCACTTAGGGACTTTTAGCCTTTTGTCTCACTTCATAGTGTTGAGACACGTGTCATCATAATTTGAGACACCTACTACATGCACACTTTACACTTTCTCACAAACTCGTCAAGTGAGCTCACAAGTTTTGCACATTTGGAGGGGTAGTCAATCATTGTCTCATAAATTCTCACCTCATCCACCTTGCCTATATTGGCGAGGCTTTATCATTATATTATACACTTTTCATTTTTATTTGATAGACATACTATTATGTTCATCATCTCACTTGTGGAAGGTTATCAATTCAAGCTCTGTGATCTTGGCATTCTCCAACATGATATCAGAGCCATGAGGGCACATTCCTTCCCATATCAAAGTGATCCCACATATAGCCCTATCAACGAAGCATCGACACCATCATTACCTTGAAATATTTGAAAATGAAAATACTTTTCATTTTATAAATATTAGTGACTTAATTTTTGCAATTTTTAATTCCCTGTTGTAATGTCCCCGTTTTGGAGGTAGAAATGATTTAATTAATTTAATTAATTAAGTTGTCCAATTAATAATTTATCTTATGGATAACTTAGTTGATTATTTTAATTAAAAAGTATTAAGTTAATTAATTATAAAGTTATCAAATAAATTAAAATTAAAAGGTAACTTTATATTTAATTAATTTAATAAAGTGACTTAAATTAATATTATATCATAAAAAGTCAAATAAAATAAAGTTCTAGAAGGAGGCCGACCTATTGAGGAAAAAGAATAAATAGACATCATGGGCTTCATTCTCATCATCTAGATTTGTTGTTGATATTTGATGTTTCAGTTGTGGAGCCTAGGGTTTCTGCAGTTGTTTAGTTGGCCATTGAGAACGAAAACTCTCAATTGGAAGGCAATTTTGAGGGTGTGAAATATCACTTGAATTATTGCAGTTGGAGGAAGGTATCTCAGCCTTTCTATTTGTGCTTAATTTGTGGCCAAGGGCCAAGTTCATTTGCAGATTACAAGTATTGAGGAGTCATTGTGGAATGTATTTATTGCTGGTCACTACAGTAAACGCTACAGTGTCATGCTACAATGCCACGCTACAGTACTATGCTACAATCTGATTTATTCATCAGAAAAATTTCAGGTTCTCTATGTACTGTCATTGTATTAGATAAATCATTTCTTCATTGCATCTTTTCAGTCATAGCTAACATCATTGAAAAGGGAAATATATGCATTATCATAGTTGATTTAGCATGCTGATATAGAAGCATATTGAAATCAGATTTTGGACTGTGGTGCTTGCATATTGTAGCCAAGAAATTGACATCTTGATATGTATTTAAGTCTTGGCATGATTATATCATGATGTACTTGGAGATAGCATATGCTTAATGGAGATGTAGTTGCATTTTTCACATTCATTGTAATGTTCATCATTTACCAACAACTTGGCTTTCATGCCAACTATTTGATGAAATGATAGTTGTTGTAGGTGCATGTTTCCAATTAGAAAAATCATATATGTGCATCGTAATTGTTTAAAAGGATTCATTTAGGCATCTAGATGATAATGTATGCATTGAAGTGTTGATTTACAAATATTGGAAACATTTTATCACTACTATTCAAGAATATATCAAACTGAGAACTCAGGTGCAGCAAGCTAAAGATTGTATGTGAACTATTTGACAATATTCCTTGAGGTGTATTTCATATCAGAATAGACAAGGGATATTACACCTGTACTTATTGTACCAAACAATTCTGTCCAGTATGGAAAAGTTGCAGAATTTTTTTATTAAAAAAAATAGTACCAAAATCACCCTAAGCCCATTTGCCCTTTTTTGTCAAAATTTGCTCTTTTGCAAGATTTTGGCTATTTTGGCCTATTCGGCATGTTTCTTAAAGTTTCACGAATTCAAAATTTGCAACAAATTTTTGGCCTGATCGGCCTATTTGTAAAGTCTATAGTGGCATCACCTATTTTCAAGGTCAGTTTTTTTTGGATAACAGTTTTTTGTGCAGGATTTCAAGACATTTTCTGCCTTGTTTGACCTAAATAGGCCTCACATATTTTGTCTAGTCCACTCTAGTTTTTTTGCCTCTGGTTTCTCGTTCCATTTTGTGCCATTTGCTTGCTATAGGTTTTGGATTTTCGTGAAGATTTTGTCTTGTAAGGAATTGCAATTGAATCACGACTTTGGACGGACTCATTCTACATTTGGTCTCCATTATCCAAGGCATGCAATCTAAATCTCTACTACTTGTTGGTTCCTTCCACAAGTGACACTACTTTGTCCTTGGAGCCCCACAAATTGGCTTTGCAAAGGCATGTGGATAATCACCAATGTGCCATTTGTGGAGCATATGCAGTGCAAGAGGCGTGTAGATACCACAATTTGACATGCTGTGGAAAATATTTCTTATTTATCTATTGTTTGTTGTCATCGATAAGGCATTTGGTGTGTGGTCAGAGACTAATAGTGTTTCTTTGTGGCATATCAAAACAATGGTTGAAAATAATCTTTCAAACTCAAATTGATTTGCTTTTATATGCAATGCAATGGGTTTCAAGGAGGGGATTCATGGAAATTGATCGCCATTACAAGGTTTATACAAACATTTCATTGATTCATGGTTGTTCTTTAGAATCTCAATGAAGCTAAGGAAATGGTGAAGAAAATGGCAAAACCATTGATCGAGAACCAATTCTTAGGGGATTTGATAATGAAGTCATTGCTTTTGTGGTGCAAGGCATTGGATTATACCCCTTGAACATTTTTTTTTTGGTAAACAATGGTGTTGTCAATGACCTATGTAGACCTCTCATTAAAATGATATTTTCACATAAGCAGGAAAGAAGGACAAAAAAGGCATCTAGGTGTGTAAACTTCCTAAAGCAAGTGTTGTGTCTAGTAACAATTGATGGTATTGTTTGGCTTGATACACTTATTTCTAATAGCTCTATTGATGAAAATAATATCTAGTTTAAAATGCATAAGTTGATTGTAATATAGATCATAATGATAATCTTAAAAAAAATATTAGAGGTCAAATAGTATATAAGTTGTTACATAATTTTTATAAAATTGCCCTATATTTTTTTACTATGAGATATTTTGTCAAAACCTAAAAATATTGTTAAAACTAAAATATGTATTTATTGTTATATATAATAGAAAATGAATGGTCTTCAAGACCATAATTTACTAGTAATTTATATATAAACTAAAAAAAAATTTATAATCATTAAAAAATAATAAAAATACAAATAAAATCTATGACTTATTTCCACTAAAATACATAAAAAAAAATCTCTATCTTTTTACATAAATTAATAAATATACTAATTCATTATTAGTTATAATATATACTTTTGTGTATTCCAAATATAACAATTATTTTAAATTAATTAATACTTAATTAAGTGATTTAATTGATTGACCTAAACTATAGTCTAAGCGGAATTTTCTCGTTCTCTTCCCATAACCAATCAGTCAAAAACTTCTAGAGACTCAATTTGCAAGGAGAGAATATAATATAATAAAATATGGTATTATAAATGCATTTTCTAATATTCGTCAAAACATGTGATTCCGTATAGATATTTGAAAAAGATACACCCTTTTGCTTATTTAATGCGGCCACATTATTTTCCATATGTATTTATGGATTGTGTCTATCTAAACTAATTATAACTTCTTATATTTTAAAATAAGTGTTATATAATAATACAGTATTTATCTTTTAAATATTAATAATATGTTGTATTATATATATATATATATAAAATAACAATTTTTCAATTAATTAGTATAAATATTTTTAATCAATAGGTTAAATATAATGTGAGATTTGAGTCTGAAACGAGACTAGGTTACAAACAATTGTAGAATCATCGGAAAACAAGTTTTGGATAGATAAATCAACTCCTATTTAATGGTAAAAGCCTCTAAAATATTAGGTGAAAGCTTCAAAATCTCATTTATCATGTAAAAGCTAGAGAAATATTGATTTGCCAATTGGATGGGAACATTTTATTTCTATTTGGAGTGTTTTCTTGCCAATTTGATGACAACTTTTCTTTTTCATTTGCATTTCTTTATGTTTTAAATTTGCATGTAAATATTTCAAAATCAAATAATATCTAATTTCTTAAAATAAAAAATCTAAAAATCTAAATTTGTCTAAGTGGAAAAAATCTAGATTTGTCTAAGTTTATTTCATTCCATTATTTAGCACTTATTATTAATTATTTAATCCATGTACTCTCTAACATAATTTTCTATGGGTGTTTTATCTAAGAATTAACATGTTGCTTTGCAGGTATGCCTGTGAAGCTGCTTTCCAATATGACTCTGCGGAGTCCCCTACATTGAGGTCCCTTTGGGAGAGAGTACCTGGGGGGCACCTTCTTTGCAGATCTGAGGATCTGTGAAGTGCTTGCATCCTACAGGATTTGTCCATTGTTGGTCTGCAGGCCTTCGGTGCACTTTGATCAACTTTATAGCTCTGAGGATCTACAGATGCCTTTGTTCAAACCTCCTCAAGAGAGTACCAGTGGAGTAATTTGTCTGCCCTACGCTTTTGAGTTCGTCAAATTGCAGTTTGCTTCCTCGACGGTTCAGGTATACATTTCTAAACTCTTCAATCTACTTTATTAAACATTCTTTGACACACATGCTCGCTAAAGTGGGGGCAAAATGTATAGGGGTGAATTTGCACCCCTCTCGCAAATTCCCCTTTTACACCCTCCACTTTAGAAAAATCAAACCCGACTAAATAATTCCACATCACCTCCCTGGCTCACATCCACTTGTTGCTTATCTCTTTTGTCGGTGGGGGAATTTATGTCAGGGACACGCATGCGACGCGTGGACATCTATGTGGTGTGTTGTCGTCCCTGACATATTCTTGCCTCTAGAATCCACAAGGACATTACGTTCCCCATTGGGGATGAAGCATAATGCCTCTGCGTCAACTAGTCGACCCGAGAATGGCTCTTTCCCTCCCATTTAATTCTTCAAATGCATCTATCTCATTTTCATTCCATCTTCTACACCCTCTTTGGCAATTCCATACACTAGCTTGTACTCTTGAGCATTTCTTAGCAATTTGTTGCTCCATCACCTCCATTGAGAATGTGTTGTGCTACCATAGAAGCTACAATTTTGGTGTCTTGTGAGACCTCCTCTGTCACCACTGCGGTCGTGTTGACTTTGCCAAGATCGTAGTCTTGCATTCTCCCTTCATTGGCCTTGAGTACCTTTGGGTGGAGGTAGTATTGCTTCACTATCCTTCTTTCATTGTGGTTTGATAGAGTAGCATTATGTTTTATGTAGTGTTTGATATTCTCCTTTCCAACATTTCCTTTATCGTACTTATATTTCTCTTTATCTATTTGGTTGTCCTTGGAGGTGGAAACACCAAAGCGAGGGTTTGACTGAGGCAAACTCCTATATAGCCCCAACATTTTTCCTCTCTTGGTTGTGTGTAGGTACGTGTTCATGTGGAGCTTGCTGGCAAACTAGACTCTTAGTGAGTTGATCTTCGTCACCTTCATTTTCATTATCTTCTTTATCATCTTTATAGTTAGTCAATTCTTGTATTCTATCATTTATCATTATGTTTAGTACAGTAAATTCTATTGGCTAGACTATCAATAGGTTTTTTGTACTCTGAACTATACTTTTACACTTTTTGGTCATACAGACGCCAGTGCCCCAGAGAGATGCCAACGTGTTGTTTTGTTGTCCTTGACCTGCACTATTGTCCTCGAGCAGAGAGTTGTCTGAGGTACGGTTTAGGTTCCAAAAATTGGCTCGTTTAGCCCTATTCAAATTCTTGAGTTAGTATAGTGACAAGAGAACTTGAGAGTGCTCTTTATTCTCCATCTTTTGACCTAAAACACTTATCTGACCTAAGCCAGTTTAGGGCAACCCTCCACTCTCAGCTCTTCGTGACCTAGAGCCTTGGTGTGGTTGGTCCCCCTACTCTACACCTCCTAATTTCACTTTTTCCCTCTAAGCCTATTTTCCTTAAATTTAAATATTTTAGGTTAGGTAATCTTGGCATGCCTTTCCTCTAAAGTCCATTTTTCAATCTAAATCTATTTTCCAAATTTTGGACTTTCATACTTAATTATTCTAGCATCCCTATTGGACTTTCCCTCCCTAGAGTATTGTGTGCATTTCCTTGATAGTTTATTGATTAGTTGGTTAGCCACAAGGCTATAAAATCATTTCAAATAATTTTTAATTTATCTTCTCAAGTATAAGTAAAGGAATATGCACATGTTTATTTTTGGATCATCAAGTAGACTCATATAAAGTTTTGTAATTTTAATTATTTAATTATTTACATGTGTAGAACCTAATTTAAATAATTAGATAAATTATTTAAGTATATCTTAAGGTATCCTATTTGGATTCATTTATTACATGTTTTGTATGAACCCCATACTCTATGCCCAACTAGATGTAGGCACCAACCTATGTTTTTCTCCTCAATCCATCACTTTAACACATTTTAAAACACTTTAAATAGTATAATCATTTTTATTTGTGTTGTTCTTCTTGGTTTATATGTTTATAAGTGTATAATATCAATAGGGGATTGTTATACATATTTTAAACACTTTACTTGGTCGGATTTTTTTATGCAAAGGTGTATAACCTTGTATATTTAAACTAGCATATAGGTATGTTGTGACAAATAAAATAGGGGTATATTGTGTAGTGGGTATGATTTTTAACAAGGTAATTACTCATTCTTTGTAATATCTTATAAAGCATAACCTAAAGGAAACCCCTTTTGGTTTTGCAAAATTAAAATTGGATGTTTTATCCACCTTAATAACCAGTCCTTAGTTGCCTAGCCCAAACATAGGTTTTATCATTCTCTTCCAAGGTTTGACACCCCTAGCACATGGCACACTATCCTACCTTAGGAATTTTGGGTTTGTAACTCAAATCACTAATAAAAATGGCATTATTATCAAGGAATATTTAATTTTAACACTTTGGTAAATTATCTGTCATGATGCAACTAAGAAAGTCTATCCTTGGTTGATTAATTCATATAGTTTGCTCGTATAAGATCTTACTTTTGATCCTAGGAGTGGCAAATTTGTAAAGTATAAAATCAAAGATTATTAATAGGAAAAGGAAATAAAAAATGGAGAAAAGATAGCACTCTAAAGACAAATAATGTATGAGTTGACTCCCAATGACATAAGAAGGTCGGTTAAATGGAGAACTAAGAATCCAAGTATGTCATATGTTGATGATTCTAAAAGTATTGAGTTAGTAGGAACATATGGTAGGAAAGGAACATCAAAAGAACAACATCACTATAGTTTAGATGACTGTTAACAGTATAGTTATGACTAGTAGGAGAATTATTGTACATGATCCTAATGTGCATAAATATGAAACAAATGTTATTATCAAGAATAGAGGTACACCTTGGGAGTTGCATAATGAGGTTGTAAACATAAATTTACCCCTACCTCCACATTTTAGGAATCTAAGAATAAATTTTCACCATAATTATCCTACTTCATCTCATAAAACTAAATAAGAAGTAGAAGCTCTTTTCTAGGATGCTGATATAGCTAGTCATCCATAGATTAAGTATAGGGAAAGAAAAATAGATTAAAAAAATTGATCTAATTAATCATCATAGAAAAAGACAACATGAAATAGAAATACAAATTGAGTTATTACAAGCTCAAATTGATTATTTGGCATAACAAATGAATCAAAACCAAACTATTTCTCAACAACAAAATTAAAATTATAATAATGCATAAAATATTCCAAATCAACATGCACACAATGTGCAACCAAATCAACACTACCAACAATAGTAGCATGGTATTAGTTAAAAAGATATGAGGTAAGCCTTGAAGACATGCTCAGAGGTTTCCTCTGGTAAGACAACCATGCTGATTAGAAATATACAATAAACTTGAATTTTATGGCATTCTAGGATATCCTAATCCTATTCCAAACAAGATTAGAGGAATGATGCCAATGTTCCAAGGAAATAGTGTTATCACTAGTGAGGACCATTTGAGGTATTTCATCAATGTAACGAAAGAGTATGAGGTAGAAGATGAAGATCTTTGTGTGATCATTGGAAGAAAGTACTGAGGAATGGTATAAAGGCCTTTCGAACAATAGCATAAACTTGTGGGAGGATTTTATGAAGGTTTATAGTCTATAATTGAGAAAGACAGTGGATTTGAACATTGTAATTCATGAATCGACCATAATAAAGAAAGGGGAAAATGAAACTATGATTAATTTTTTTAAATAATTTGTGATGTCTATGAGAAAAGTGCCTCTCAAATGAGCCCGTGCATGTATTATTTTGTATCGTGGATATTTTGATACTAAATCATGTCATTTCTTATGGTATAAAAATCCCCAAATATTAAGGGAGGCTTATGGAATGGTAAGTAATATAGAGAACAACATGAGAGAATTTGGGAAGGGCGTTAAAAGAGCACAAGTAAAACTTCAAAAACTAGATGCAGTAACTTCTAACAAGCATTTTACAACAGAAGATAAATTTGAAAAATTGATGGGAGCTATGAAGGATCTCTCATATAAAGTTTAAAGAAGGTTAAAGAGTACACAATAGTCCATAAGTTATGATTGGTCGAAGAAATATAGAAAAAATGATAGACAAATGGTTCCTAGGCTTTCTAACCAAGGATACTAAGAGAAAAAATCCCTTGATCCCTTGAGAAAGGATCATGTGAATCTTCAAAAATATTTAATTTGGTGTCATATATGTTATTTGGGTCATGATCCATAAAAATGTGCTATTGACATGGCACTTATATAGGGGAAATAATTATAAGATGAGGATGGAGTACTTGAGTGCTATGAAGATGAGAATGTGGATTAGTTAGATATGTATGAAGGAAATGAATTATTTTAATATGATCATGATAGTCACTAATTTTAAGATGATCTATCAAATATAGATTTTAATTGGCTTGAATAATTGATACAACAGAGGTACAAGAGAGAAAAACCCTTAGATGAATACATCAAGGCTCTCATTGAGGTGATAGTTGTGCAAGTCTAAAGTGATTACCAACAAATAAGTAGGAAATTGGGCGCCAAGAATAAATATGGAGGTGCTACTGCTCTAGATGTACTAGCTACACAAATAGGAAAGAAAAATAAACATAATAATAATGTAGGTCAGAGGACGAGTAGGATTGCAAGTCACCAAAAAGAGGTATGTCCCTAAATAAAATAATATTGATGTTTTAATCAACATATAGAGAATCCAAAGATTACTAAAAATAATTCAAAAAAGAAGCAATTTTAAGAAGTAGTGAATAAAAAACAAAGGATGCTAGGGTATTTGAAAACACGATCAACATAAAGCAAGTTGTTGCTAGTGCTTGGGCAATGCCTTTCATCTTGAACACTAGTATTGTGACTATTCCACTATTCACTCCCTTGATCACATAGCAACCTATTGACATGGCTCAAGCATTGATTCAGTTGAAAGTTCATATATCAATTAGAGAGTTGCTAAGAATCCTTGAGCATAGAGAATGGGCATTACTTTACATTAAGACCTAATTATTTTTTAATAGCTTAGTAAAGATTATAGTGATCTTAAGGAGGGTTCTAATGAAGCTAATATCTAGTAGGTTCCTAAGGTCTACTTGGGTCTAATGGATACCAACAAAAAATAGGTAATTGGTCCATTTTACACAACTTTGTCGATAAAAGATAAACTAGTACACAATTATATGCTAGATCTAGGAGAATCCATCAATGTGATATATCTAGACTTCATGAACCAATTAGGACTACAAATGTCCATGTCATATGAAAAATGCTTTTCCATACATTCTCACAAGGTAAATGTAATTGGGGTAATAAATAATGTCGAAGTGAAATTGCTACATACCTTAGTAAATATTTTTGTTGACATTATCATATTTTATTGTCCTATGAAATGGGGTATGTTGTTGTATAGAAAGTGGGAAAATTCAATTGGTCATAGCTATTATGATTAAGGTATTATCCACCTTGTAAATCCTATGTCATGGTTCAAACATCCTTGGAAAGTGTCTTTAGGAACTTGGGGTGTATTGAGAAAATATTCTATAATATTAATTCTCACCATTGTTTGTGTTATATTTGTAAGGGGTGATAGGTCCACTAGCAATGGTAAAGGTGAGTTGTGGACATAAATATTTCATATTTTTTCCTCACATGTGGATGATTATAATGGGATAATAAATGATAATCAAAAGGACAAATGAGCGACTATTATGATTCTCCAAGTGGAAGCTTGGAATGAGGCAATAGGTGTCTCTTGGTATTCCATCATCTATTGCATTTAATGTAATGTCTATCTTACATGTTTGGGCGCCTAAGTTGGAGGGAAAGTATTGAATCCAAAATTGGTGTCCTTTCACATTCCAAGGAGGTATTCCAAGGGTTTGGGATGTTTGGAATGAAAGGTCATCTTTGGGAGCCTTGTTTGGGGCTTAAGATGTCTTCACAAGTCTATAAATTTGGCCTCTTGTATGTAGAAAATATGAGCAATAGTTGAATGTAAAGTTTTACTGCAAGTATAAGGACAGGTTGAGGCATAAGGAGGTTTTTCATAGGTGCACAAGTGATTCCATGGTGAAGGAAAAGAGGAGAATGGAAATGATTGTATTGTAATCTCATTTGTTTGAAGATAATGCATAGTTGGCCTCTCTTCTTGGTGGAGTTTTTTCCCGAAAGGGTTTCTCCACGTAAATCATATGTTATGTGATGCTCTTGTGTTGTTGATTTGTGCCTCATTTATGATATTTAATGGTGATTTTATTCTTTATATATTGTTGTTATAAGTTCGCATAAGATGGTATTAATAAGCATGTTATGTTGGCTAATTTTTAGCATCATAAATAAGATGGATCTAATCATGATAATTATATATTAAGGCAGCTTAATTTTTAGATTTACATATCAGTTTTAGATTTTAATGTTGTTGTAGTCCAAGCCTTGTATCTCATCCGTTGAAGCCATATTTGGATAGAGATTGAATTTCCCAATAATTGGTGTAAGAACTTGTTTATTTCTCATAATTTGGTATTAGAGCTTAAGGTGAATTTGATTTTGGGTATTCCTTCTTTTTAATTTCTTAGCTTGGAAATCTTCTAGGAATTTGTTAGAAGGAATTTGAGGTTGTTGGAAGGCTTGTGGGGTTGCAATGAATTTTTTATGAGTTAGTTTTATTTTACAATTTTTTTTATATTGAAAGTCATGGATATTGCCAATGTGATCTATGTTGGGCATTAGAAGCTCATGATTATGGATCTTATGGAGTCATCTATGTGTTGGTAACTTGGAGCTCTTGTTTGATGATATGTGCGTATCATATTTTTCATTGGTTTTATTCCTTTAACTTATGGTAATGTGCAGTGATAAGGTGTTCATGCTGGATGAGTAGAGACATCCTAGTTACATGGAGGAACACCCTTCAATCTGGACTACATAATGGAGTTCTTATGTTGGCTTCATGGTTTTATCCCTTGGTTACATGAAGGAATTAGAAGATAAGCCACTAATATCTTTGTGAGTTGTGGATTTGATACGTTTCATATGTTATAAGCTCTTGGAGAACTTGGTTTTTCTTATTGGGTTGTACTTTACTCTTTTTTCAGTTGTGGGTTTGTAGATTTTTTCTCATTCCATTATTCATATGACATGTTTGATGTGAATGTTTGGATGTTTAAATGGATTTCAGATTTAAAAAAGATGGTTTTGCATGTTAACTAAAGTATGTGGTATGTAGATCTATGATGAGACTGTATTCAAGGTGTTTTGGGTGAAGATAGTTACAAGTTTGCATGGTTCCTTGGATGATTCCTATTGATCTATGGTTACTCCTATGTGGGTTTGTTTGGTAAATAAGATCTAGCATTGGTTCTAATGTTTGATTCTTGGAAATCCACATGTTATACCTGAATATCTTTGTTTTAAATGATATTGATGTGGGATTGAATCTATTTTTTAATTATTTGAGATTGGAGCTCTGGTTATGTATTTCTCCTTTGAGATCTTGCATATGTGTAGATCTTGTAAAATTGTCTGATGTGGATTTTGTTTGGTAGGCTATATTCATGGTCACCATTATTATATTGGTATGCTTATTGCAGTGGGAGATGGTTATTGGGAGTACCTGATATAGTTGTTTATTTGAATCTTTAGTAGTTGTTTATGGTGCATGAGAATTTTTGTTCACTTTTAAGTAGAGTTTTGGCAATGATATTGGTCATAATGCCATGTATAACTCGGTATTACTTTTAGTGAGAGATTTATGCAATTACATAATGTGTTCTATCTTTTTATTATAATATTTTGGTTCTAAGTTGTTGCAAATCATAGGGGTGATCCTGTGAAGACCTCATTTGACATTTCCACAGAGGCAAACTTGCTACCTACAAAGGTGATTATGAGGTCTATAGAGGCGTATGTGCTAGAAAACTACATGGATGTATACGCAGTCTTCAGAGGTGATCCCACAACCTCCTTGGGCGAATTTGTTCATACAGAGTTAAATATGTAAAGACAAACACTAACCTACAAAGGCGTATCCACAACATACATAAGTGAATTTGTGAAGGCTACAGAGGCGTATGTGCTCTATTCTTGGGTGATTCTACTTTGTGCATAAACAAAAATAAAAGGTATAAAAAAATCATTTTTTGGTTAAATTTCTATATCACTTTATAGGTTTGAGTCCTTCATCTATCCCCTTGTAACATATCTTTCAAATCCATTTATCCACATTGTAGGTGTGAAAGGGGTATTTTATGTAGCTAGTTATCCACTGAGGTTCTTTTCACACCTTATTAATTAAGTTTACTTAGGGTCCACATGGGATATTTATCACTTTATGTCTCATATCATAAGATTAAGACATTTGTCACAATCTTATGATACTTATCCATTTTATGTCTTATATCATAAGATTAAGACACTTGCCATAATCTTATGATATCTTATCCCTCACCTTAGCCTATATAACCAAGGGGTTCCCTTTGTAATCTTACACCATTCATTTCAATTCTCAAACTTATAGAAGCTTTGCATTCTTTTGAGAGGAATGCAGTTTATTTTTCTCACATTTTATTTATGTATTTGTTTTCCTTCAGTCATTTGAATCTTGGGTAGGCTATTTAGTAAATCTTACATGGTATCAGAGCAAGAATGAGTTGTGGGTTAGCAATATTTTAAAAAATTTGGGAGTGTAGAGCTAATTCTTTTTCAAAGCATTAAGTATGCTCTTTTCTTGCATCCTTGGATGATCTGGATAATCAAAAAAGTGTAGATAAAATATCATTTTTTAGGGGGTTCATACATTGACTTGTTAGTTACAGGTTTTTTGAAACTTCTTAAAAAAAATTGAGCTCACCATTGAGTTCAGAGTAGCTGAGAAAGTCAAATTTGCCCTTTATTTTATTTGAATCGGACACCAAAAACTAGATCTACAAGAATATGAAATGGAAGGTTCATTGTCAAATCCAACAATGAACTACCATTTTAGAGCATTCTAGGTCAAATCCGACCCTGTCATTGCGTTCAAAAGGCCCAACAAAACTAAAATTGACTATTAATTTGTCAATTTTAATTGAGTTTGCAATTTTTATTTTTTTTGTTTTAATCCAACATTTAAAAATAAATAAAAAATCATTGTTTAAAAACAAAAGCAAAAAATATATATATAAAAAAAGCTATAGATATGCAAGTACCCATATAGGGTCCCACACCCCATAAAATGTGGACCCAAGGGGACTCCCACCTTTATTTGATCACCCATAAAACTTTAAAAAAAATAAAAAATCATTTATTATAAAGTAAACTTTTCTTTATTTAAAGTCCCACATTTAACTTCAATAAAGCTTTGGCTACTACCCCCACTTTATTATAAAGTTTTAAAAAAATTTAAAAAATTAATAAAGTATTTTTTTATTAAAGTTTTTAAGTATATATTTTTTTAATATGTTTTTTTTACTAGAGTTTTTTAAATATGGTGTTCAATTAAATTTTTAATCAAAAACTTTAAAATGTTTTCTTTAATATTTTTTTTTAAATAAAATTTTGTTAATTTATTTTGAATAAAGTTTTTAAAATAAAAATTTAAACATGATTTTTCTTTATTTAATATTTTAATAAAGTTTTTCAATAATATTTTTTAATTAAATTTTAAAAAATATATTTATATATTAAATAAGCAAAATTGGATTTTATTTTTTTAAATTGATTGTTGAGCTTTGTATTGCACCATTCGTGGTGTTCCTCCATTCGGCAACCAACAAGGGTCAATTGTTTCTAACATTATGGAAACATCCCAATTGAAGGGCACATTTAATAGTCACATTTGGTCGTCAACTTTAGAGTTGATTTATGCTTGGCTTCTTCATCAGAGTTTTTAGATTTGTATTATTAATGTTGTCCAAATAACTTTTGTATGTAAAAGATGTATATGCACTAAAATAAAGTGTCACAATCTTGTCACTTCAGTGTAATCTACCGTATATATTGCTAGTTTCTAAGGATTGATCTATGTATCAAGTGTTAGTTCCTATATACACAACGAATGCAGCAACTGATTACCCATGCATTTTGGTGTGATGGACTAGATACAATATAGACAATCATGTTATGGAAGCAATCTCTTTGGTATTAAAAGGGTCAGGTTCTACATCCAAAAATTTGGTACCTATATTTTCAACTAATTTTTAGTTGGGTAGTGTCCAAAATCAGTGATACTCATACAAAATTTGCACCAAATCTGTAATTTTGAGCATTCAAAAGTATCCAGTTGATGCTCGTGTAGTGGTATCTTTGATTTTGATTTTATTCTTGTTGCAATATGAGATTCGTTAGTAGTTTTTTATCGACAGCTACAACTTCATCTATTTTTTTGGAGTTTGGTCATCAATAGTTAGGAGTTTTGTTCCCAATGGACTTTATCATTTCCTATTTTTGTAAATGGGTACATTTAGATCCTCTTGCTCCATCTTCATATTTATATGCTTTCACAGTGACATATTTTGTAGATACTCATTGGTTGACAGTTTCAACTCAATTGACATTATCTATAGTGGTAATTTTGATTCTTTATATCAGTGCTTGTCATCATTTGGCATCCTTTGGAGTAGCATTTGGAGGACTTATCATCATCTTTGGTCCATGATCTACATAATTCTTCACATTTTTCTATATTATCACCTCCTTCAATTAAGATTGAGACTCTTGACATTGTGACATTTCAGCCAATTCCAAAGAATTATTCTTTTTCAGGAATGGGAATATATCCTGCATGTATCATTTTCTTCCTAAGTGGAAGAATGTTTTTCAACGATCTTGGACCATATTTAGAGTTTTATGTCGAGCATCCACCATGAGTGTAGAATATTGTATATTCAAGGGGGTTCACTTGACCTTCTTTGTTCATTCTCTCTTATGGGGGGGACTTTTTCTTCACATGGGGTTTTGTCCTTCACATTCTATTGAGATTATTTTCACTATTTTTTATTTCTTTTGGAGAGGAGTTTTGTCCCACTAGATTTTCTCCTTTTCTCTATTTATAAGAGATTTCTATATACATGGGTACCTCAACAAATCTAGTAGTCGGAACCCATATTTGCATCTTTGCATTGTATACTTCTCCCTGAGTTGCACTTAAGGGGGTGTTGGTGTGAAAGGGGTATTTTATCTAGCTAGTTCATTTCCTAGCTAGTTATCCACTTGGGATCTTTTCATGCCTTATTACTTAAGTTTACTTAGGGTCCACATGGGATATTTATCACTTTATGTCTCATATCATAAGATTAAGACATTTGTCACAATCTTATGATACTTATATCTTGTCATAATCTTATGATATCTTATCTCTCACCTTGGCCTATATAACCAAGGGGTTCCCTTTGTAATCTTACACCATTCATTCCAATTCTCAGTCTCGTAGAAGTTTTGCATTCTCTTGAAAGGAATACAGTTTATTCTTTCTCATATTTTATTTTTGTATTACTTTATTTTAGTCATTTGAATCTTGGCTAGGCTATTTAGAAAAAAATATTACACACGTCCCTATTATCATCTATCTCCATCCACACATTTTCTAAAAATCCAAAAAATCCAAAAAAAACTAAGAAAAAATTCCAAAAAAATATAATAAAGAAAAATAATTCATCAAATGATGAAAACTTGGCAAACAAGTGCCTTGGATAAGTACCACGATGAAAAATTGGAAAACATGCATCATGTGTAAATCCTCCATCCATTTTCTCTCCACACTTGGGGGAAACTTCATGCTAAGGACCCCCTTCCTTCATCTCCTTCATCCAACCCATCGCACCTATCCTACTTATCATATCTCATTTATCCCAATCCATCCATCTTTTTTGTGGTCTTGATATAGATAGGAGAAATATATACATACTTTGGACACCTCTTGGCATACATTCCCTTCATCCATACACTGATATTCCTTATCCTCCCCATAAACCTTCCATCTTCGTGCATCTTATCCATATCCATATCCTTTCCTTCTCTACCCATCCTCCTATCTTCCATCCCTCCTACCTCATCATATGTGACATATCTAGAGTGGGGAATATCCTTCCTTTGTGAGATGGTCCTTGGAGATATAATACATCCATCTCTTCATCCCTTCCATATCACTATTATTATCTTTCCATCCTTCTTCTATTAATACTTCCATAACCTTCATCCCTTCATCCCATGATCCTTTCATATCCCCATCCTTATCTCTCTACCCTGTCATATGCTCATCCTTCCATCTTCCCCATACTTATCTTCCCATCCATCCATCCAAATGATTTCTTCCATCTTCCCCACCCTTATCTTCCCATTCATCTATCTAAAAAATCCATTCCATCTTCCAAATCCTTATCTTCCCATCCACCTATCTAACAATCCCTTATATCTCCCCAACCTTATCTTCCTATCCACCCATCCTATAATTTTTCCATCTCCACATATTTGTCTCTCCCTCCATCCATCTTACCATATTATCATCCTTTTATCCCCTAATCCCTTGTCATTGGTATCTAGATATAGGCTTCGTCCATCCCACTATCATCACTCCTATATATTTCCCACATCCTGCTAATCTCATATCAATTTTCATCACTCATCAATCCATCCCATCATCCTCCCAATTCATCTTTTGATGATTTGGATAGTTATCCCATTCTTGAGATTCATGCAATCACCATATTCTTGTAAATATGGCCAATCTTGTGTCATCATATATGTTCCATAATTGTACATATCTACTGATCATTAGGTCCCATGTTGCATCACCCATCGTTCATCATCTAGGTTGGTTGAACTTTGTTACCTTTGTGCTTTCACGTAGGTAAATTCATCATCGATGAGCCCCCAAGGCTTAGCTCTATCCTTTAGGGTTTGTCTTTGTCTTTGTCGTGTCACCAAGAGTCCCTCTCTAGCAACAAAATTCATTAGCCCCCTGAGGTTTCAACCCTTCTTAACTATCATGCATCAGGTTGATCTTACAATCTACCCCACCCATCTTCGATCTTAGTAGGATATATCATTCCTCACATCAAACCACATTAATCCATCCACCTATCATCCTCATGGAAAAGTATATTTGAGATTTATTGTGATTTATTTGTGCTTTTGCACTTTTTTTTAATCTTTTGAGCTTCCTACTATACCTACTCAAGGTTGCCACAATCCATCATATCATGGTGCACTTTGATTGTTAGAAATAGGGGCATCTCTTAGCTTTTTGTGTGATCATGTCTTCCTAGTTGTCCTGTGTGGTTCCTACCAAGATCCTTTGTAGTCTTGTGTTACGCTAGGGCATCCTTTATGTTTTTGGTTTTCCAACATCAACCCCACCAAAGCCCTTCATGACTTTGTGAGGTGTTGGACTAACCTTTTTGTTTGTTGTATCAGTTATATGCATGTGATACGAAGTCACCTTGGTTTCGTATACCCCGGTGTATAGTATCTCATGCTATATCAAATTAAGTGCTCATTACATGGCAACATAAAACATAACATCAAATTTATCAATCCCCCATCCTCTCATCTATAAAAATCCCCCATCCATTAACCCTACATCTTTCTAATCCATTCATCCTTCATCACTCTCCCTCATATATCTATCCTATCTATTTTCCTTAGTCCACTTCTTCCATCTTCTTAGGATAATATAGATGTGTTATTCTAAGCATCATTTCATCCATCTTCATCATTTCATCCTCTTGAATATTCTTAGGATAATATAGTTTTGTTATTCTAAGCATCTTTTCATCCATCTTCATCATTTCACCATCTCTTCAATATTCTTAGGATAATATAAATTTGTTATTCCAAGCATATTTTCCTCCATCATCTTCATTCATTTTAGCACTCTCACCTCTCAATCCAATCCAAATCCATTTCATATAGCACAAATCATCTAATCACATCCTTGTTCTTGTTCTTGGCCTTGCTACAAGCCTTGACTCAAATCCAATTATCATCATCGAGATGTATCCTTCCCAATCCTTGTGTTGTTTTAGGATATATCGTTCCCTCATCAAAAACACTCCCATAATTATCATCATTAGGATTTATCCTTACCAATCCTTGTGTTGTTTCAAGATATATTATTCCCTCATCAACAACATTCCCATCATTATCATCATCGAGATGTATCCTTCCCAATCCTTGTGTTGTTTTTGATATATTGTTCCCTCATCAACAACACTCCCATTATTATCATCATTGGGATGTATCCTTCCTAATCCTTGTGTTATTTTGGGATATATTGTTCCCTCATCAACAACACTCCATCCACCATCAGCCAATCTTGGCTTGTAGCTTTACTAGGGTAACACCATATTTTTCTTTGAATCCATTTGTGTTTGCTTTATTATCATCTTCTCCTTCCATTATCTCTTCCTCCTCCCATCCCGCGTTATATCCATCATTTTGCATCATCTTCCCCATCTATCCTTGCATCATCCCATCCATTTTGAGAGCACACTCATGTTCTCTTGAACCCACATGTCTTCTCAAGGGGGAATCCTCAATTGCTAATCCTCATATTCACTCCCACTATATTTCTTCCTAGTCATTTTTTTTAATGATTGGGGAATCTTCCCTAATCTAACCATTTTATCCCTAGTTCTATGTTTTAATCTTCTTTGAAATGATGTTACCTCGTAACACCATCTTAAAGAGGGGAAAAATATAGACACATAAATTTGACCACTTACGTTTGGTCAAATTTATCCCTTTTCATCTAAATATCCTCTTACCACATTAATCAAATAATATTGCTATTATTTAATTAATATCCCTAAAAGTCCTCTAAATCCCTAAGGTATTTAATTAATCAATTAAATACTTTATCCCCTTTACCACCTCTCCCCTCTAAATTAAATAAATGGACTAATTTATTTAATTTTGTCACAAATCCTATAGGAATTAAATTTAAATATTTAATTCCCTCTCCCCTTTCTCTCTCTTCTTGTCACATCCTCCATACTTTTCCTCTAATCCTAATTAACTTGCATAATCTTATCATTAGGATGTGCACATTCCTAATAATTGATTAGGGAGGTGTCACATCCTCCATAATATGTAAGTAGCCCCTAATTTCTCTCCATTATCCTAATCACCTTCTTAATCCCTCATTTGCACATTCTAATCCATTGATTATTTAGCCTAATCAAACCCCTAATAGATACTACCTGTACCCCAATGGAATTTTTAATTCTATTATAATCTACCCACATCCCCAAATAGAATTTTAAATTCCATTTTATTCATCTAACACTTTTTGAGGAACTTTTATTTCCTCGTCTCTTTCCCCAAGGAATATTAAATTATTTTTCCTTCTCCCCATGAGGATTTAAGGGAATTTTTAATTCCTTTTTTCCAAATCCATTACCTATGGTACTTCCAAGTACTCCCATCTTTTTTCATGCATCCCATGAAGACAAGTGTCATCATCTTGTGGGTTGAGGCATCTTAACCCTTGATCTCCTCTCCTCTTTGTATCTCCACTGTCCATTCTCATTTCCCTTTGCTAAATGACTAACAATTAGTCATTTTTACATTCTATCACATTCATTCAACTTCATGCAACTAAGCTCTCTCATTCAACCTCCATAGCCAAATCCTTGCATCCTTGCCATTGGGTGATCCAAAAGAAAACACAAGTCATTATGCTATGAAAATCGACATAGAGCACACATATCAAGCTATCAATAGGGGCAAACAAATCTATCAAGCTCAACAAGATGATATATTTCATTTGTTTTCATTTTCAAGTTGAGTTTCATCCTTAGGTCCTAATCTGAGTGTTTGTAGTTTTTTTTGTCTTTCACATGATTTAGTTCATTTCTTGCATTTTAGAGTAGATTAAAAACACTGGACACAATTTTAGTATTAATGTAAAATTTGCTAGTTGGCCTTGTTTGTGGTCATTTGTGCATTGGTATGTTGCATTGAGATACGAGGATGAATATACAAAGACTTGATTACATATTGAAATGGGTTGGTATGTTGATGGCATGGAGTTCTATCTATGTTGTGTATAACCTAGTTTGAGGTATGGTTAGCTTGGGTGAGTTGCAATTTGATGTGGTTGCTATTCCAGGTGGTATGAGTAAGGCAGCTACTCAGAACCTTTACTATCATTTGAATTTTATTCTTGTGTTCACGTAAATATTGGTTCAGGTTTCAATGATAGTTGATATGTTTCACCTTGGAATGTTCCTTTTTCATTTATAGGCGGTGTAGACACTAAAAATTGTCCTATGCATGCAATGAAATTTTTCTACTAATTTCCATCTAACCTAATTAGCTTTTTTTAGGATTAACCACGTTTTTCTAACCCCAATTAAATCCTTCCTCTTTCACTTGTAATTAAATAATTTTGATTATTTAATTATTTAACCTTCCTCTATAGTAATTTAATTATTTAATTACTTAATCCTTAATTTCTTATATAATTTGGGTTAGGCGGCCTAGCTCGATTGGTTAAAGCATCTTGTTGTAGGCAAGAAGTCATGAGGTCTAGTCTCCCTCATCCCCGTGGTATTAGAGGGTGTGTGGTGCTAACGTCATCGATCACGTGAAAAAAGTTTACCAGGCACACTGTAGTTTATAGAGGGGACTACCCGATTCCTACAATCTAAAATAAAAATAGAAAATTCTCTTATAATTAAATAAATATGTTACTTAATTTATTTAAATGAAAATAAATACATTTTATTTATTTATTTTTATTAAGACTTGCCATATTTCTATCTTCCATCTCTCTATTTTCTCTTCTAGATAACTATTTCTTAACTCCTCTTTTCTCTCCAGTCAACTATTTCTTTCATCATCAATTAACTTAGTCTTAATTTGGCATCTCAATCTTCCATCATCAATTAACTTTGTCTTAAATTGGCATCTCAATCTTCCATCATTGGTTAACTTAGTCTTAATTTAGCATCTCAATATTTCATCATCAACTAACTCTTCTTCATTTTAGAAAACTCCTCAATCTTCATCAGTTAACCAAGCATGAAGTTGGAAACTTCATGTGCACAATTATCCATCATTTTAACTCAAATAATTCATTATTATCCTTTCACGAATAGAAATCAATACTTTTACATTCTCTCCTCCGATATCGTCTGTTGATTTTATATCAAATCTTGACCATTGATCAAGCCTCCATCCTCTATGAATACAACTCTCATCCTCTTTCAAAGCTAACCATGGACTTCAAAATTTTGCAGTCATTATCATCTTGAGCTTCTTGTGATTGTGCACATGATTATGAGAGCAACAATAACTAATTGAAAAGTGAGATTAAGAACAATGGAGGTAAAACGATATTAATGTGAGAAGGTATAACATTTGATTTTTTTTTGTATTTCTTGCATTCTTTTTCATACTTCATTGGTAGGTTAGAATTCTTTGCTTAAATCAAATAGTTTTCATGGTTGTTGTTTAGGATTTATGCTTTGTTTTAGATTTTTTATCTTATATTTGGTGAATCTGACGTGAATCACGTCCCTCATACTAACATATTCTGTGAGAAATTGTGAGTTTGTGAATCGCGTCCCTCATACTGAATATTTCTTAACTCCTCTTTTCTCTCCAATCAACTCTTTCTTCCATCATCAGTTAACTTAGTCTTAATTTGGCATCCCAATCTTCCATCATTAGTTAACTTAGTCTTTATTTGGCATCTCAATCTTCCATAATTGGTTAACTTAGTCTTAATTTAGCATCTCAATTGTCCATCATCAACTAACTCTTCTCTATTTTAGAAACCTCCTCAGTATTCATCAGTTAACTAAGCATAAATTTGGAAACTTCATATGCATCATTATTGATCATTTTAACTCAAATAATTCATTATTATCCTTTCATGAATAGAAATAGCAACTTTCCCATTCTCTCCTTCGATCTCGTCCATCGATTTTCTATAAAATCTTGACCATTGATCGAGCCTACTTCCTTTATAAATACAACCATCATCCTCTTTCAAATCTAACCACAAACTTTGAAATCTTGCAATCATTATCATCCCAAGCTTCTTGCGATTTTGCACACGATTCTGAGAGAAATAATAACTATTTGAAAAGTGAGATTAAGAAGAACAATGGAGGTAAATGACATTGATGTGAGAAGGTACAACATTTTCTTGATTTTTTATATTTATTACAATATTTTTCATACTTCATTGGTAGTTTACGATCATTTTCTTAAATCCAATAGTTTTTGTGGTTGTTGTTTAGGATTTAGGCTCTATTTCAGATTTTTGATCTTATAGGTGGCATAATGGAGGATGTGAAGGATTTTTTTCTTGATGGTAGTTATCATGGTTGCTTTTTTACGTATCTTGTTGGATCACAAGAGCATGGTGAAGATTCAGATGGTAGATGATTGGCTAAGGGATATTTTTCCCTTGTTTGTGATTTCTATGGATGTATTTATAATGTTGATTTCAAGTAGGAGAATGTTAGGATCAAGGTGTTATCCACCTTGTAAATCCTATTTCATGGTTTCAATATCCTTGGAAAGTGTCTCTAGACACTTAGGGTGTATTGGAAAAATATTTTATAATATTAGTTCTCACCATTGTTTGTAATATATTCAAAAGGGGTGATGGGCCCACTCCTAGTGGTAAAGGTGAGTTGTGGAAAAAAATATTTAATATTATTTTCCTCACATGTGGATGCCTAGAATGGGATAATAAATGATAAAGAAAAGGAAAAATGAGTTATTGTTGGGATTTCCAAGTGGGAGCTTGGAATGAGGCAACAAGTGTCTCTTGGTATTTCATCATTTATTGCATTTAATGTAATGTTTATCTTCCATGTTTAGGTGCTCAAGTTGGAGGGAAAGTATTGGAGCCAAAACTAGTGTCCTTTTGCATTTTGAGGAGGTATTCCAAGGTTTGGGGATGTTTTGAATGAAGGGTCATCTTTGGGCTCCTTGTTTGGGACTAATTTGTCCTCACATGTCTATAAATTCAACCTCTTGGATGTAGAAAATATGAGCTACAGTTGAATGTAGATTTTTAGTGAAAGTACAAGGATAGATTGAGGCATAAGGATGTTTTTCATAGGTGCACAAGTGTTTCCATGGTTGAGGCAAAGAGGAGAATGAAAGTGATTATATTATATTCTCAGTTATTTGAAGATAATGCATACATACCCTCTCTTCTTGGTGGAGTTTTTCCCACATAAGGGTTTCTCCGCATAAATCCTATGTTATGTGATGCTCTTGTGTTGTTGATTTATGCCTCATTTCTGATATCTTATGGTGATGTTATTCTTTATATATTTTTGTTATAAGTTCACATAAGATTGTGTTAATAAGCATGTTATGTTGGATGATTCTTAGCATCATAAATAAGATAGACCTAATCATATTAATACTTTATTAATGTAACTTAATTTTCATATTTGTATATAAGTTTCATATTTCCATGTTGTTGTAGTCCAATCCTTGTATCTCATCCATTGAAGTCATATTTGGATAGAGATTGAACTCCCTAAAACTTGGTATAAGAACCTGTTTATTTTTCATTAGTAACATAATGATAGATGTTTCATATTCTACTATTTTGTTGCATGGTAAATAGAGCCAGTTACATAGAGAGAAGAAAATGATAAATATAGTTGGGAATTCAAATAAGGCCAAGAATAAAATTTGTTACTTTGATATTGGACCAAGTTACTTTATTAGATACTGTGATGATGAGTTTGAAAACCTTGTCAACCTTAATTATTTTCCCCTACATTGCTATCCAAGGGATAGAAATGTTAGGACTATGTAATTTTATGGTGTCTTCTCAAAAGAAGGTAATGATGCAAAGGTTATGTTGGTGTCACTTGTAGGCATAAACTATAAGTTCACATTCAAGTTGAAATTTCACTACACTAATAATGTGGCTAAGTATGAAGCATTGTTGTTTGGCTTGAATATGGCTTTCAAATATGGGATTGTGCCTTAGACTGCATAGTTATTTATAACTTGTCGTATCTTAGGCTAGGAGCACATATGCTACAAAATAAAAGATGTTGAATATGTATAGGAATGTTATGTGGGTAACTATTGAGATGTTTGAGGCCTTCGATATCAAATGGGTACAAAGAGAAAAATACAATAGTTGATGCACTTGTTGTATTAGCTTCCAAATTTTAGACTTCCTTTACATCCCCTCATTGTAGGTATAACACTAAATTCCTTACCGAGCCTAGTATTCTATAATTTTTTTTATAATTGGTAGGTATTCAATCACGATAAAAAAATGATTTTTTGAATTACATAGAGCTATTTGAGATTTATCTTATTGACTGGAAACCAATGGTAGAAAAAATGAAGAAGGAAAGAAGACTCTTCTTAGGAATGGGATCATACAACTCAAAATAAATACCATCCCTAAAGGTCTTGTTATATTGGAAAAAATGTTTGACCATGCTAAGTGTTGTAAAATAAGAAGTAAGCCAATAAATTAAGATGATTTTGAGGGTGTGAACCTAGAGATCAAATAAAATTTCAATATGATCTACATTGGAAAAAGATTAAAACTAGCAAAGAAACAAACATTGATAGCATTACTTAGAAAATATAAGAAATTATTTTCCTAGTCTTATGATGCTCAATAAAAGTGCTTATAAGGAATATTTATTCTGACATACCATCTCTTTGGAGCCTGGTACAAAACCTTTCATATAGAAGCAAAGACCCATCAACCCTAATCTAGCCCCTAAAATACAAGAAAGAGTTGATGAAGTTGAATGAGGTATAATCAAACTAGTCATACGTTTATAACTTGGGTTTCCAACTTGTTTCTTACGAGAAAGAAGAATGGTGATGTTAGGTTATGTTTGGATTTTTAGAATTTTGAATATCAAATCCCTCAAGGAAAATTATCTATTACCTAATATGGAGCATTTGTTACAATAAGTGATAGGATCTAAGTTGATGTTCATGAAGGATGATTTCTTAAGTTACAATTAGGCCATGATAGAAGAATCAGAGCAACCAAAAATAGGATATGAATGTTTCCTTTACTAGCCTCGTAAATTAATAATGGTTATCTACTAAGATGACTTGAATACCTACTCCAAGAATTGAAATTATCATTGCAAGTACTTGGAGTTGATCTTTCAAAGATATTTAGAGTATGAAATTTATTTTAATCCCAATAAATATATTTTTAGTGTGGAAGACGATAAACTTCTTGTGAATATTTTGTCTAAAGAGGGGGTAAGAATTGATCCAAAATGTGTCAAATCTATTGATATTATTATGTAACCTAATATAGTCAAGATTATTTAGTCATTCTTTGGGCAGATAAATTTTGTTAGGAGGTTTGCTTCCAGCTTCACATATAAAATAAATTATATTTCTAATGTTCTAAAGAAGGGGAAGTCATAAAGTTGGGACAAGGAATCAACTGATTCCTTTGTAGGACCAAAGATGTATTAGAGATAACACCAATGTTGGCAAACCCAAATTATTCAAAGCCATTTCTATTATTTTCTTTTGTATATTTTTACACTATCTTATTTTTTTATATAAAATAATAATGATGGCTTTGAGCATACGATAAATTTATTTGAAAAATCATTGAGATATGTTGAGTTAAACTTGTCCATAATGGAGAAGCATGCCTATGCTCATGTTAAGGTGGTAAAAAACTTTACAATGTATCTCATTGGAGCTAAAAATATTACCTTTATTCTACACGTAATATTCCAAAATATCTTCATGTAACAAGAGGTATCAAGAAAAAGGTGTAGATGGATCAAAAAGATCTAAGACTTTGATGTGAAGATTAAAACAACCAAGTTGGTCCAAGGTCAAATCTTAGCCAAAGTAATGATTGAGGAAAATTTGGATGCTACCAAAATCAATTAGATGAACTTTCTCTTTTTCTATAGCATCATATTCTATTTATAAAACCTGAGCTATCCACCTATGCTAAATGAAAAGCAACATGAACATTAAGATTGGAAACTCAGAGGTGCATATTACTCCAAGGCCAACTAATGTGGAGGAACCTCAACAATATTCTTTTGAAATACTTGGATGAGGATAAATCTATGAAATTTATTTATAAATGACACCAAGTATCATGGTGAGAATTTCATGTCAAAAACTACTTCTCACAAGATCACAAGAGTAGGTTAGTAGTGGTTCACATCGTTTAGGGATATGGCCAATTTTTTTACAAGTTGTGATACTTGCTAGAGGTTTTTTTGTAAGTTAAAATCTGTAAGAAAAATCCCTCTTAATACAATTTTAGTAGAGGCCTCATTGTAGTAGTGGGGCATATAATTTATAAGGGAATAACATAAAAACATAGAAATGGGTACATGTGGATATTGGTGGCCACTAATTATTTTACTAAATGGCTGTAAGAAATGCCACATCAAAAGTTGTGATTTAATTTCTACTTGACAATATAGTTACCATATTTGACATGTCATCTAAAATAGTTGTAGATAATGTGATGTGGTTTAGATCTTGAGATTTTGTTGACATGTTTTCACAATATGGTACCTCTCTAATATATTCATCCCTTTATCTCAAGGAAATGGACAAGCCAAGTCTAGTAACAAGAGTATCATAAATATTATTATAAAAAAATTAGATGCAAACAAGAAGAGATGGGATGATAAATTGAAGTTTATTATTTGGGAAGACAGGGTTACATATAAGAAGGCTATCAGAAAGAGTCTCTTTGAGCTGATATATGACATTGAGGCCAAATTACCAATCAACCTTGAATTTCCATTTTATAAATTAATTTAGTAGATCGAAGGGGAAGAAGAAGATATCATTTCCTGAAGAGTGCATGAGTTAGTCGAGATTGAAGGGTTGCATATGAGATAATATTATTGAGACAAAAAAAAGAAATTCTTGTTTGATAAAAAGATTATTAAGATAGAGTTTTAGATTGGGGATCTTGTCCTCATGTGGAATTTTAGGTTAGAAGACAAGGGAAAGCATGAAAATTTTGATGCCTTATGGATTGGGCCCTATCAAATTGTTGAAAGATGCAATCAAGGCATGTTCTATCTCGATAGCCTTGATGGAGATTTAATGGAGATACTAGTTCATAGTCAACATCTCAAGAACTATATCTCCTAAGGGCAAAGTTCTCTAAATATTTATATATGTTTTTTTGTATCACGTCTCATTTTATATTGTTATTTATCTTGTATCATGTTCTATGTCTTTATGCATTCATGATCTTAATTTGATCACGATTAAGTGTGTTTATCTTGGTATTCCCTTTATTTCTATTTTGGTCTACTGCTAGAGATCTAGATTCTCACTATGCTTCAAATAGTCACACGTCCCCAACTAGAGATAATGTTAACACTCCATTTAATGTGCCTCATTTTTTATTGTTATGCTCCTAGTCATGCATTTGACTCTATCCATCCTCCATTGATAAGTGATCCAAGAAATCTCTGGTTGAGTTTTGTGTGTTGAATAATTGTCTAAGGGTGTTCATTCAAAGTGTTTCATAAAAAATCCTTAGTAAAATTTATTAAATGGTACTTGTATGGTTGATTCCTTGTAACTTGGCCTTTTAGTAGAAGATTTTAGGTAATTTCAAACTTTCATAATTACTCATCCCAACATCTCTATTAGAATTTCCTCCATGGCATGCCTTTCCTCCAAAGTTCATTTTTTCATAAATATATTTTCCAAATTTTGGACTTTCAGGTTTACTTATCTAAACATTCCTATCAGACTTTCCCTCCTTGGCACACCTTTCCTCCAAAGTCTCCTTTCCCCTCTAAGCCCCTTATACTTAAATTTTAGGATTTTGGGTTTGGTCATCCTAGCATGCCTTTCCTCCAAAGTCCATTCCCCCCCTAAATCCATTTCCAAAATTTGGACTCTTAGTATTACTCTCTTGAAATCCCTATCAAAAAATTTGTACTCAGGCATGGCTTTCCTCCAAAGTACTATTTTCCCCTCTAAGCCCCTTTTCCTTAAGTTTCATTTGGTCATCCTTACATACCTTTCTTCCAAAGTGAAAAAGTCCACCTAAATCAAGTTTTCAAATTTTAGACTTTTATACTTACTCATCCTAACATCCTTGTTGGGATTTCAAACCATTTTTCACCTTCTTCCCCCTTTGACATGTAAAGCCTTGAAACATTGTTGTTCAAACAAAAAACTCTACCTACCTCCCTGCATGACCCAAAACATGCCATTAATATCCTAATATGATCATGTAACCACTCTAGAAAGGTTTTTTCCACCCATAAATTATTATTCATCGTGCAAATTCAAATTCACATGCTTTTCTAGTGATAGAAATGGAAAGTGTGTAGAATGTTTATAATGAAGTGAATAAGTTGGGAGACCATTTTAAACAACTTTTATAGGTTTTTTAGAAGATTGTACGTCAGATCTAACAACACTATAAATGAATGGACACTTATATATCAAAAGATGAGCATTCCTCCATATTTTTTGGGTACATACAAATGATCTTATAACATTTTTTCCAACATGATTTAGGGAAACAACATTCGATGGGTATGGGAACCCTCTATTGTGCACTAGTCAAGGGCATTTCATATTTCTTATGATTTATTATCTCTCTCTCAAGGTATTAAGGATCTAGAAGTTCTCATTTAGTGGGATGGAAAAATGGAGAGGGAATATTTGTAGAATCAATAAAAAGAGAATCATAGGAAACCCCGAGGTTTCAATTTCTAATTCTAAGTATTTTATTTTTAGATTATTTTGATGCAGGTTTATCCCAAATGTGTAATGCAATCTCTATCCTTGAAGAAAAAGTGTAACTAGTAGATCCAACATTGTTTAAGTGTCTCTAAGAGTATTGTATGTATTTCTTAACATGTTTTTGATTAGTTGGTCAACTAGAAGGCCATACAATTATTTCAAATACTTTTTAAGGCATATTATAAAGGATAAATAAAGAAATATGCATGTTTATTTATGGATCATTGAGTAGAATCACATTAAATTCTATAATTTTAGTTATTTAATTATTTACATGCATAAAACATAGCTTGCATATACATTTGAGTAGATAAAGTCTTTGGGTATATCTTGATTGAGGTATCCCATTTGGATTTAATTATTACATGTTTGGTAGGAACCCCATACTCTATGCCCAACGGGATGTAGGAACCTATATGTATTTTGTTCCTCAATCCATCACTTCAACATATTTTAAAATACTTTAAATAGTATAATTATTTTTAGTTGTATTGTTATTCGTTGCTTCCATGTGTATTTAAGTGTGTCACAATAATAGATTATTGTTTATCCATATTTTAAACATGCATTTTTCTACTATGCAAAGTCGCATAACCTTATATATTCAAACCAACATATAGGTATATTGTGTAGTGGGAATGGTTTGTAATAAGGTAATTATTCAATCTTTATAATATCATATAACTCAACACCTTAGAAAAACACCCCTTGGTCTTATAGAACCAAAAATGAAGGAGGTCTTACCAACCTCAATAATTGGTCCTTAGTTGCCTAACCTAAATGTAGGTTTTGTGATTCTCTTCCCAAGCTCAAGATATTGATACCCTTGACATTTGGGAGACTATCTTTCCTTAGGTACCTGAGACTTGCAATTCAAATCACCAACATAAAGGATAAATAAGGGAAAGTTAAGAGCTAAGAAACACATTGGAAGGGGGAAATGGGAAAATAAAATGAAATGGATAAGGATACACTAAATCTAAATAAAAGGCTACAAAGGGAATATAAACATCTAGGAAAGAGAAACACTAGAATGAGTGTAAACCATAATAAAGGGAGTTGAAAATGATGGAATTTTTGTTATCATATAAATAAATCATCATGCAATAATAAATCATTAATAAGATAATGTGAAGGAGAGAATAAAGGATATTAATTAGTTAATAAATTATCACTTAGATTCTCATTAAATAGACCATTAGAAGATTAGAAACTCAAGGATATTTTGGAAGGACCAGCATGAGTTGTACAAGGGATATCATTTTTATTATGTCTAAGAGTATTACGTGTTGGTAAAAATGAGGTATCATCATCCATAGTTGTATTAGTAGGGTAAAGGGACACACTTAGAGGCAAATAACTACCATATGCCATAAAATAAGTATCATCATCATGAGTCATATTGGAAACAATAATGATTTTGTTATAATGAAAGAGAAAGAATTCATGTTCAATGTCTAATAATAAAATCACACAAGGGTGGATTTGCACAATGAAATTAATTAAGAGGCCAAACCCTATGTAAGAAACCAAATGCATAGAAAAACAACCTAATCTAAAATATGATAGTAACTGGGGTAGTTAAAATTGAAACTCTAAAAAAAATCTACCCTGAAGGATAGGAATTTAAATATTGAGTTCATTAATGGTTCCACTTATGAGTTCAAGGCTTGCAGTTAAATACATTGCCTTAGTTCATTCTAACACACGAGAACAACATCGTGTGATTGCATAGTTGACAACAAATATAACATATTAAAAGAATTTTTACTGTGGAAATTACAAGTTCAATTTATAGCTACTCTATCTAATTAACATCTAAAAACATAATTATTTATTTATTTTGATCTCCATAGATTCTATCGAGGGGCTTAAGGAATTTCACCACTCTTCTTCTCTATCATAGTAGCTCCTACTGGTGCTTATTAGCATCACCTAATTTTTCCTTACAAATTTATACATTAGGTGAACATTATCAATAGGTGTCAAAGGTTGAATTTTTCTTAGGATTAAACCATGCCATTAGAATAAAATTGAATGCCCATTGGATATGATCATAAGTATAAAACTATCCTAGGTACCCAAACTATCAACTTTTAATTGTGTCAAGCCTTTGACATTAAATTTAGTTCCAACTTTCAATTTCTCTCTTAATCAAAATGCCACAATAACCAAAGTCTGTCTTGCATTGATTTCAAGATAAGGCATAATATCTCTCATTTATATTTAAATGCATACCTATTTCTTGTCTTAATTAGCATTCTCCCCGTATATTTAAATCTAAAATTTATCACTAATTTACTATTATTTAAATAGATATATTTGTAATATGTGTTTATTTTTTTATAATTATATAATGTAATGAAGAAGAAGCAAGAAATTTCATTCTTCTATGACATGGGTCTTAACCATTTCTTAGTGTCCATTTATAGACCATACTTAAAGCACATAAAACACACAAAAAAATCTAGAGCCTTCCTATTATACTACTTTTCTTTGAATAGAAAATTGGATAGATTTAACATATATCAAAATTAATTTTATATGGTGACATATTTATCAGTGTTATTATCCAATTTTAAAGATTATAAAGTATAGGTCCATAATATAGATACAAATGCAAGAATATCCTATTTATCAATATTAACTAGCTTAGGACTTAAGCACGTTAATATCACCATTAAATTAATATATAAATTGACATCCAATAATATGAATATGATAAAAAAAAGAACAAATAACATCTTTAGATATAATTTACTTAAATTAAATATATCTCATTTATTTGTAATTATGATTATCTTTGAATAATAATAAGTTTAACACTTATTTGAATCAATGCACTTGGAAAGCCCACTCTCATCCTAGGAAGATTTTAGAGGTCTTGGGCCTTATATCTATGGAATACTCTATAGAACCTATCTAAAAACATATGTGCCTACTTGCACCAAAGTATGTGCCTATTCATATCATGCCTACTTGCACCAAAGCCTTAACCATGAAAATCCTGAGTGTACTTTATATCTTGAATCAAGCATAATCTATGTGCCACCTCTCCAATGCCCATACCCCACCAAACCACCTTCTTCTTGCTTGAGTGATCTCCATGGCCCTTTCCAATTCTCACATTAATTCTTTATATAATCCTAAGGGGTAGTTTTCAAACCAACACACCTTTTCAAAAAGGTCACCTTTTAATAATTAGTTAAATAAATACAATTATTCCCCCTTTTAAAAGAGTTCATATAAACACTCTTTATTAATTCTCATTTTATCTAAAGAAGCATAATATATCCTTTATTTTTCTATCTCTCTTTAAATTTTAAAGGGTACTTTCATGAAAAAAAAATTCTTTCACTTTGGGGAATAAGTTTCATAACACATCTAGACCACCAAACATAAAACTTCATATAATAATGTCCATAGGGATCACCAATAGGACATTAAATAAAGGCTTCCTACAACCCAATTAATGGCACTATAATCTCACAAGTTTTGTACACCTTGTAATACTACAAGGGGAGCCACCATTAATGCTATTAAAAATAATTTATTGCCAAGAGGAGGTAGACCAAAGGATCTCTAAAGTTGCAAAAAATTACGAAGGCATACAACTTAGGTGATGTTTAATACCAACCTAGGAATTGGATTGATGAGTACAAATCATTGTAAGGGGCTCTTGGTCCACCTCAAAATTTAACATATAAAATTTAACTTTAATTCATTCCCATAATGTTAGTGTCTTATAGTCACATATTTGGTATTGATTGAGAAGGCCTAATTCACATAACATGCTTAAACTCCAATACAGGAAAATGCCCTTTGAAACTACACTAATCATTGAAAGGGATTCTTTACTAATATTTAATTATCAATTCCATGGGAAGCTACAACCACGATACTTTCTACAAGCATTTTCTATTTAGTTTCATTGTTAATTGTAACACCCAAGAAGAGGAACCCCCCATATACAAAATATCCATTGAGTTTCCAAGCATAAAACCTACATAAGCACTTCTTGAATTATCCCTATAAACCCCATTAAAGTTTAAATACATTAAATTTCCACAATCCATAATAATAAGTGCGAGTAGTTTTTGGATTCAATCGTGTAAATTCTTTTTGGTATCACTAAAAACATTTTGGATCACACTTTGTGATCCATCATCCTTTTATACTTTTTCCACCAACTCTCTAGAAGCTTCTATTTAAAAATTCACTTTTAATTAAAACTCCCCTTTAGCTTTGAAAAGGACCATTTTATTAAAATAATGATAATCTAGTACACAAGATCCTCATCTAATGTTTTCATAATTTAAACATTTAATCCCAGTTCTAACAAGCTATGACACTAAGGTGCCTTTTAAATGTTTTAATTAATGTTTGGCAACCTTAGTAAATTAATTAAAATATAGCCATTAATATTCATTTTGTGAAAATTATTGGAAAGCATCGGAATCAGAAATTAACTGCACAAGAGTGATCTCAATAAAGAATAATGATAAACAGAGTCGACCGAGCAACTTTCTATAAAGAAACTTTCTCCAAGATTCTTGGAGAACACACTAGAAGCCATAAATCACCCCAAAAAGTGGCATATGAGTCCCTCAAACCCCCTCAACTCATTGGTGACATCCAATTACCCTTCTAATCAAGTAGACACAAACCCAAAAAACCATCTCCAATTGCAAAGCAAGAGAACCCAAAAATAGGGACATTACAGTCCACCCTTCCCAAAGATTGCTTATCCTTAAGCAATGCCAAGGCACCCACCATAACATTCGACTATAACCAACTAAACCCAAGTGTAATCCCAATGTCCTAAGTCAATGATGCAGGAGCATTCGGGTGCATGGGCAATCCTGCACACCAAAATTATTTGTGTTATTTTCTCTTTGATTTTTGGCTTGTTTTTGTGTTGCAGGCATGATTTTGATCTCCTTACACCTTTCTACAACAACCTTTGAAGATATTTTTCTTCATATATTTTATTGGCCTGAAATTCCAGTGAATTAGCATGACATTTGATAAAATGAAATCCCACACGCCAGCTGGGAAATGTATTTTTTATTGCTCTTGTAACTCCCTAGATTAAATAAAAAGAAAGAGAATAAAAGTTTGTGGGAGTGGAGGTGCCGGAAGGAAGGAGTGGATAAATTTTTTAGCAAAGACTTGAATTTTTTTTTGGGAAAAACATTAAAGAGAACAATTAAGGGGTTGAATGCATGGATTTGATGCCCAAAATGAAAGAAGAGAGTTTTGACTGCAATTTTTTTGAAGGAGAATATTGTTTGGGTCGTGACTGTGAAACCCATTTTCAGTAAAAATGACATAAATTTCTCATACGGTAACGAAATTAAAAAATTCAAAATGATCTAGAAAGTTGAGAAGGAGGTGCACAAAACCCATGTTTCTATTTCAAAAGATTCATGATAATCAGGGAGCAGTGATGGAAATAAGTCATGGGTTTATGGAATTGTAGTGATTCTTGCCTGTAGAATTGATTTCAGTTTAGGTTATGAAATGCCAATAGCATATGTTGTTGTTGTGGCTGCTCATTATATGTAAAAATTAAATTATTCAATTTGAATGAAGAAGATTTGGTTATATTTTTCATTAGAAATTTGTTGCAAATGTTTTCAATTTTTTAAGTAAGATTGTTGATGGTGTTATGGCTGCTTGTATGGGTTGTTTGACAAAACCCCCCATCCTTGTATTGCATTAGTCAATCTCTATAGATGTGGACACCATGTTGTCGTTGCACTACTTTGATAAAAAACTATAAACTCATCATGATCCAGTTGTGCTCTCAACTCCTGTAACCCCAAAAAGTGAACATCACCAACACTTGTTTTGAAACACTCCAAAGAGTACCCCTCAACAAATCTCCTCATAATGTCCTAGAAGTGATATGAATCAAGCCCTAATCGGAAGTCGATAACAATAGTGTCATCCCTGAAAGCATACCTCCTAACCATGCTCTCCCAATCATAGACTGATAACTCCACATCAACACCAAATTTCCAAGTGTCAACAAACCCATAACGAGTGCACTAACTCAACCAATCGACTGCAATCACCAAAATGTGATGCAAGAGCACCTGGGCGCATGCGCAATCCGCATCGACCAAAAACATTTCCAATTTTTTTCTTCAGTTTTGGTTTGGTCTTGGTAGTCTTGAACGTTGATTGATTGACATATTTGTCATTGATTGTCAAAATCTCACACCTTTGATTTTCACTATGAGCAAACATTGCAACATTTGATGGGTTCGATTTCATTTATTCTTCATGATTTTAATTGACCTTGCGGCGTATGGTTTCTCGCTATTGTGAGCATGTAAAAAAAAGGAATCAGTTCAATTAAGCTACAGAGAGACAAAGAAATACTACAAAAACAAAAAAGAATTAAAAAAAGATAAATAAATATTAAAATGCAATCAAAGAAAATATGGAAGGTTGATGCACAGGAAGAGGAAGTGTTGTCGGAAGATAAGATGAGTCATGTCGAGCCACAATGGAATGGGAAGAGTGGAAAATTAAGGAGGAAGGGAATATGTCACACCTCATGGGAGGATATTAATTTATTTTCCAAATGAGAGTAAAGGGATGGGGCGGCCAAGATAGGGAAATACAAAGGCTGTGAATAGAGGAGATAGAGAGGCTACATAAAAATCAGGGAGAAGAAATATAAGAACTCAATTTTCATTTAGTAACCCCTGAAGGTGCAAACTGTACTATGAAGGGGAGTGTCGAGGCATGAGGAAAAGAACGAAGCAAAACTAGTTTGAAGAGATGGAGAAATAAAGCTCAATGGAAAAGGAAGGTACAGAGAGAGGCAATGAATTAAGTTTGAATACAAATTGAGTTGAGTTATAAGTGCAGAACAAAAATGGGTGAATAGGAGAAATTCAAAATTCAGAAGACTAAATAAATTTATTTGATTATAGAGTATTGTATGCCTATAATAATTCTAGAAATAAAATTGAGTTTTCTTCTTTTCAATCTGGTGTAAATTGAACTTGATGTTGGGTTGACAAATGAAATTGTCAATATAATCAATTCTTGATTATAGGAGATTATTTGTTCATGAAATTTGTGTTTGTGGTGGTGTTTTTATTTTTCCCATGCACCAATTGGTATTAGAGTCAGTAGTCCTGAGAGTGGAGAGGATCCACTAGGACCTATGAGTGTTGTGTGAACAAATCGCTGACTGGGAGGTAGTTCACACTTAGAGGAATGTGTGTGAAGTGGTAGAGAAGAAGCTCGTGAGGGTTGTTGTAGGTAGATGAGTCCTGAGCAGTGAAGAGCTTGAAATTGTGAAGGAATTTGTTTTGTAGAATTGAGTGTGATTTCATATTGCACGAGGTGAGATTGCAACAGGCAAGATAGGTTGGGTGTTGAGGAGACCCGTATAGATACTGTTTTGGGAGTAGTATTGGGAGAAAGTGGAGGATGAAATGTTTGAAGAAGTAGGAAAGATCGAGGCAAGGCTTGAAAAATTGGAAAAGAATTTTTGGAAAACTGTGAGGAAAGTGGTGAAGAGGAGTGAGATGAAGAAAGAGGACAACGAAAAAGAGTATTGCAGCTTGAGTTGGATGGATAAAGATGAGAGAGCAACCCCTACTGAAGAAGTTGTAGTGAAGACATTCCACGAGAAAGGCATGGAGGAAAAGGCAGAAAAGAATGAAGCGAGCAGCGAAGAGGTCGCAATGAATGGTGAAGGTGAAGAAGATTTGTTAGTGAAAATGTTGGCAATTGAGGAAGAATGGAGGATGAAGCTCGTTGTTGTAGTGAAGAGAGAAGAATGATAAGTTGTAGCTGATGAGGATGTGGATGTTACAACTGAGATAAACTTGTTTTCTGATAATGATATTTCATTTCAAATAAGAGTATAGAAGGAGAGATGGATAGGGGGAAAGAGCGTGTAGTAGATGTTTCATATTTTCTTATGGAGATAGTGGAAGATGTTGCAAGATTTTTGTTGAGGTGGACAGTTAGAGGTGGGTTTGAATCCACGAAGGAGCAGAAGAGAGTGCAAAGTATTTGGCAGAGGAGTTCGGGTTGTGGTGGACATGAGTCCACGAGGGGGAAAAAGAGGAAGATGCAGTGTTGCTGGAGGGAGGTGGTGTGTGTTCCAACACAATGCTAGAGGAAGAAAAAGAAAGATTGATATTGAAAACTTGATAGAGAAGGAGTTCGTTGTAGGTTGATGGCAACTTGGAAGAGTAGTGCTACTACTCAACTCCATTTTTTGAGCATATGCTCACAAAATTCTCACCCGACGTGTCTGATGTAGGAGCACCTAGGCGCATGTGTGATCCACATTGACCAAAAACATTTCCAGTTTGTTTTCTTTTGTTTTGGTTTGGTCTTGGTAGTCTTGAATGCTGATTGATTGACATATTTGTCATTGATTATCAAAATCTCACATCTTTGATTTTCACTCTGAGAAGACGTTGTGACATTTGATGGGTTCGATTTTATTTATTCTTCATGATTTTAATTAACCTTGAGGCGTATGGTTTCTCGCTATTGTGAGCATGTAATAAAAGAGGAATAAATTCAATCAAGTTAAAAAGAGACAACGAAATACTACAAAACCAAAAAAAATTGAACTTAGAAAAAGATAAATAAATATTAAAATGCAGTCAAAGAAAATATGAAAGGTTGATGCATGGGAAGAGGAAGTGTTTGCAAAAGATAAGCTCATGTTGAGCCACAATGGAATGGGAAGAGGGGAAAATTAAGGAGGAAGGGAACAGGTTGCACCTCATGGGAGGATATTAATTTATTTTCCAAATGAGAGTAAAGGGATGGGGCGACCAAGAAAGGGAAATACAGAGGCTGTGAATAGAGGAGATATAGAGGTTGCATAAAAATCAGGGAGAAGAAATAATAAGAACTCTTTTTGCATTTATTTAACCCCTGAAGGTGCAAACCGTACTATGAAGGGGAGTGTAGAGGTGTGAGGAAAAGCGCCAACCAAAGAATAGGGGCGACAGAGTAAGGAGGGAAAGAGAGAAATTGTGAGGGTTGCATGAAGATTGGTTTTGAATTTAATATAAAGGCATATTTTAGTGATAGAGAGGCAAGTGAATTTCAAATCAAAAGTTGTATTGGCATGAGGAAAATAATGAAGCAAAACTAGTTTGAAGAGATGAAGAAATAATGCTCAGCAAAAATGGAAGGTACAAGAGAGGCAATGAATTGAGTTTGAATAAAAATTGAGTTGAGTTATAAGTGCAAAACGAAAATGGATGATTATGAGAAATTCATAGTTTAGAAGACTAAATGGAATTATTTGATTATAGAGGATTGTATGCCTATAATAATTTTGAAAATAAAATTGAGTTTTCTTCTTTTTAATCTAGTGTAAATTGGACTTGATGTTAGGTTGACAAATGAAATTGTCAATATAATCAATTTTTGGTTATAGGAGAGCATTTGTTCATGAAATTTGTGTTTGTGGTGAAGTTGTTATTTTTCTCTTGCGCCAAAATGTCATTTGTAGATATATTCATCAACAACTCAAACTGATTGCAGTAACCATCACTCATACTAGTGGGAGCTAGAAATAACTGCTCAAGCTCTATAAATCCTCCCACAACATGCTACCATGAAACTTGTAAGTACTCGTAGTCTGTCTGCTCACAAACAGAAGTTGCCATAATCAACACTGAAATAGTAGGGTAGTAGTTGTCGTACAAGATTATCCCTGAACACATAGGAAATGTGAATATGGGAATGACCAATGGAACTCCTCCAATAACCACATTACCTCTACTACTCAACACCAACTAAAAATTACTCCATTGTTGGGTTGAAGGTGTTGGCCAATCCATCTATGTGATATCATTCATTGTCCTATGTAGGTTGATTGGAAAATGGACAATGGTACCAATTCTGAAGTTTTGTCCACCACTCCAATTCTGAATCAACATCTCACCCTTGAAAACCACCTTGGATCCCAAGTACTATGATTACCACCAAACATACTCACACGTACATCATCATGGCTGCTGCAACAATTGATGTCAAGAGTGTTAAGTTTGAAAATCTGATCTATATCCACCTCAAAATTGCTCCTACTATCATAAACTGGTAATGTCTCGTTAGAATTCCAATTCCAAATGCTATAGTGATAAACCCACACACACTAGTCCATACAATCAACTGCTATCATCAATGCAAGGTTTGAAAATTTCATAATCAACACAATAGAACAACCCTTATACATAAAATGTGTAAGTTGGAAACCAAAGAACCATGTCTGAACACTCATCCTCAATTTGACGCATCTTGTTGTTATGTGTTTTCATGAAGGAATAGTGAAACCATTATGAAACATCAAATCACTTGAGCCCATGAACACCATTTCATGCTTAGCCATAAAATTTTGAATACCAGCAAGATGAGGTACTTTAGCAATGCATATCCATAAAATTTTCATCTACTGGATCTTATGATGAACAAAATCATACAAGGATAATGGATTGTTTGTTCACAATCATAAAATCAACATTTGTTTCATACCTTTCACCAACGTCTTCATGGATTTCATGCATATCTTTTTCCTACTCAAGATGTTCATTATTACTTAGAAGCATATCACGACCATACAAAGTCAATAGGTTGTTATTAACACTCATAGAATCCGCATTTTCTTCATTACCTCCAAATATGTCTTCATAGGTTTCATGCACACCTTCAACCAACATTGAATTGTAATCATTATCTTCTGAATCATGACATGCATCACTTTGAAGTTTGCCTCCATTACCTATTATATTTGCTATCTCATGGTTGGAAGCTACCCTTTCATGCAAAAATTGATCCTCAAGCAGGTTCCAATCTTTATCAATATATCAAACCTCTCCAATATGGGAAGTGCTGAAATCATTATGCAACATTTCATCCTTATGAAGTTCATCGAGCCCTCCAACATTTTGATTGATCTCCATAATCATTGTGTCACTTTCTTGAACTTTGGATGTGGCAACATTAAGAATAAATTTTCCACTTTGTATAAATAAAAGTGAGCCATGCTCAATTGTAAGCAAAGATCATTAGCTTCTTTCTCTTTGTCTTCAACATACTTGACAACCAAATCCATGTCCATAAGCAATTGCAAGTAAACTGATTTCATCATTTTCAATGCTTCTTTGATAGTGTACAATTGAGTAAGAGTGATTCCACTTACATGTTCACCCTTTTCCCTCTCCTCAATTTGAGCTTCCCAAATGAGTTCTTCAACGTGTTTGTGAGTGTCATCTACCCTTGTTAACACCTGCACCACTTTCTCATATGTAACCACATGTTGGTCCTTCAAACCTTGCAACGCTAAAGGCTTATGATCAAACTCATCAATGTGACTTGGGCTGCAACACATTAATTTTTTTGATTTGCTTTCATGTGTAGGAACCATATCATTGTCAAAATCAAAATTTTCACTAGTCGATGCCTTGCAATCCTCCAACAAAAATTGATGGAACAACTTTATGATTAAACACACTATCCTCAAAGGAAGTTATCTCCTCACGGGGCTTATCAGTTACACTTTCTACATTGCCACCATAGAGACTGGTGCACATTTCACTTGAAGGTTTTTCCATGAAACTCATTATATCATTATGCTAGAAACAAAATGTGTGAGACTCATCAACTTCATTGTTTGACCATAATTCCTTAGTTGATGATTTAGTGAACATCAAATCAACAAATTGTTCATTCCCAACATTATCACGAAGATCAATGTGCTCTAAATCATTAATAGAAGCACTTAAAGAACTAGCTTCATCCTCATTCTTAGAAGCGTCATATCCCCCATGAACAACTTCTACCTCCTGTATCTCTTTTCCAACCACTTCATTTGTGACTATTTTCTCTTCCTCTAGTCTCTTCACCATTTTACCTATGCATTAGTGATTAGGTTCCCAAGGTCCTTTGCACGAGAAACAAACATTTTTTCTTCTAAGATCATTCTTACTGATTTCTCTTTTTCTTGTGTTGGTATATTTTTTTACCTTAGTAGTTGATTTCTTTTCTTCAACAAGAAGAGAGTCTAGCCTCTCAAGATGCTCTAATAACTTCGTTAAATTCCTATCATATTCTTGAAAATTTGGCATTAAATTTGATAAAAGATCCTACATAGACTTCATTATTCCCCAAAAAAAATAACCAACACCCTGCTGTAAAGAAAAGACTAAGTGCTGGAAACTCACCAAAAGCAAACCCAAAGTGAACTAACCCAACTTCTAGATACAAAGAAATGCAAGCACATTATTGGAACCCACTATTCTAATAAGGAAATTTCTACTATAACCACTTGGCATTAAAACTCACCGGCTAGTAGGATCAGTGGCTCTGATACCACTGTAAAAACCCTTACTGGTATATCCACGAATTTGAACGATTTTTGCCAGTTTGACACATAGGTTTATTTTGTCAAACTTATACTAAAATTTGCAATACATGGAACAAGAAATATTTTCAATTGCAAGAACTATGCAAATAGTTGTTCATTAAAACCGAGATTACAAATACCGTGTAAAGCTTTTTCATATACCAAAAGCACCTTGACTCAGACTACAACATAAGACCAATATAATAGACCCACTACAATACAATTTTCCCAAATTGTGAAGGTTTGCTGTTATACAATCAACAAGGCCAATTCACATGTACAACTTCAAGATAATATTATGAACAACAATATAACTTCATAGGAAATAGTTTCAGATTGAATAATAAATACTAGTGAAGCCGCCCTGTTGACAATGACTAGATGAATATGTTTCCCACAATTTGTAGATGTTGTGGTAATGGCAGAATTAAGAAATAAGCCCAGATTTGTAGTCAATCCCCAATGGAAGTCACAACCAACACCTTCTAAGACCTCCAACACTTACAAAATCACCATGAAGACAACACCAAGGTTTCCAAAGAGATCCACGACCTTGCTACTCCACACACACTAGCTACTTGGGCATTCACAACTTCAAAAAAGTAACATTTCAGACCCTCACATTTTCAAAAACACTTCATACCTGACATCAAGGATAAATGAAACAATACAACTCCTGTAAAATCCATGACTTCAGTTAAAAAGACTCATAATTCAGTCTAGAACTCATGCCTTGACTCTAGATAGGTATATGCTGTGCTAAACCTCTGAATTTTTGAAATTCCAGACACCCAACTAAACATATAAATTCCCAAAAGTTTGAACAATAAACCCTCTTCAAGCTATTTCGACCCTCATGACTGTCATATACTCATTTACTTGCAAGATGTATGATGTCCAAGATGCAATGCTAAACCCTTCAAAAATGAATGATATCCTTGGCCTCCAAGAACAAAAATGAATATCATTTACTTCCAATTTTGTCTCCACAAGAGACTCACAAAATTGTTTCAATTGCCTAATTAAAAAACCTGAATGATTTTCCCCATGAACCAACTAGGGTGGAATCATTTCACCATCGAAACCGATCTTCTTTGAGAGGGTTTATGTCCTCCCAAAGGCTAAGATGAACTAAGTTCAATCTCGAGAACCACAAAGGTTTCAATTAGAGAAATAGAATAAACTGACATCCCAAATGAGCTTTCATAACCTCTTTTTATACTTTTTCCACAACTTTGCAAAAGCTTCTATTTAAAAATTCACTTTTAATTAAAAGTCCCCTTTAACTCCAAAAATTGCCCTTTTATTAAAATAATGATAACCTAGTACACAAGGTCCCCATTTAATGTTTCCATAATTTAAAACATTTCATCCTAGTTTCGACAAGCTATAACACTAAGGTGCCTTTTAAATATTTTAATTAATATTTGGAAACCTTAGTAAATTAATTAAAATATAGCCTTTAATATATTCATTTTGCAGAACTATTGGAAAGCATTGGAATCATAAACTAACTACACAAGACTGATCTCGATGAATTATAATGATAAATAAAGCCAATCAAGCAACTTTCTATGAATAGACGCCTTCTCCAAGATTCTTGGAGAACACACTAGAAGCCATAAATCACCTCAAACAGTGGCATATGAGTCCTCCAAACCCCTTGAGCTCATTGGTGACATCCAATTACCCTTCTGATCAAGCAAACACAAACCCAAATCCAAAAACCATCTCCAATTGCAAAGCAAGAGAACCCCAAAATGAGGACATTACAGAGAGTTAGAGAAGTATAATGATTAATTGCAGACCAAGACAAGATAAAAAGAGAGGAGGGGGAAAGGTTGCATATGGTTTGAGATAGAAGGAAGAAATTATGTATATGTATGAGCACGTGCATGTGAATATGTATATGCATAGGTTTAATTAAATGAATATGAATATGAAAATAAAATTGAATAGTAAATAAAAATGTATATGAAAATGCATATGCATAAAGGACAATATAAGTATATGTGAATAAATAAAGATCATTTTGAAAATATTCTTAAAAGAAGATTCCCAACCTTTTTTTCCTTACTTCAAATTATAATCATTTAAAAACCCATTAAATTTTTTTAACCCTAAATGAAAGATTAAAATTATAATATTTTACTTTAAATATAACTTTACAACAAATAACTAATTATATTAATTTTTTTATTCTTTAATATATATTTTCTTGGTTGAATCCTGATAGCAATATCACAATTTGAGTTTGACTCGTAAAACTACATGGTTGGATCCTGATAGCAATATCACAATTTGACATGCTGTGGAAAAACACCTCCTACATTTCAATTGATGAGCTAAAGGGGCTCTATAATGAATGGTTCATAAGGCACAACACTTGCTCAAGGTTTTGCAAATGGGGTTGCAAGCTAAGTGGGCTTAACCTTGGGGAAAATTTTGTGGTTAAGTGAGATGGAGTAGTACTAGGATGGGTGACCTCCTGGTAAGGCTCAATGCTTCACCTCTGTGAGCATCACCTAGATGCAATGAGTGCTAAGTGAACCATTTACTATCATGAGAGATGGGTTCTTGTGAACTACTACTCATGAAACATGGGTCAATGAGTTTGACTCTTAAAACTACACGGTTAAATTCTAATATCAATATCACAATTTGACACGCTGTGGAAAAATACCTCCTACTTATCAATTGATGAGCTAAAGGGGCTCTATAATGAATGGTTCATAAGGCACAACACTTGCTCAAGGTTTTGCAAATCGGGTTGCAAGCTAAGTGGGCTTAGCCTTGGGGAAAACTCTGTGGTTAATCGCACTTGAGTTGGAGTAGTATTGGGGATGGGTGACCTCTCGGGAAGGCCCAATGCTTCACCTCTATGAGTATCACCTAGATGCAATGAGTGCTAAGTGAACCATTCACTATTATGAGAGATGGGTTCTTGTGAACCGCTACTAATGAAACATGGGTCAATGAGTTTGACTTGTAAAACTACACGGATAAACCCTGATAGCAATATCACAATTTGACACACTGTGGAAAAATACCTCCCACTTATCAATTGATCAGCTAAAGGGGCTCTATAATGAATGGTTCATAAGGCACAACACTTGCTGAAGGTTTTGCAAATGGGGTTGCAAGCTAAGTGGGCTTAACCTTGGGAAAAACTCTATGGTTAAGCGTGCCTAAGCTAGAGTAGTATTGGGATGGGTGACCTCCCAAGAAGGCCCAATGCTTCACCTCTGTGAGCATCACCTAGATGCAATGAGTGCTAAATGGACCATTCACTATCATGAGAGATGGATTTTTGTGAACCACAACTCATGAAACATGGGTCAATGAGTTTGACAAGTAAAACTACACGGTTAAATCCTGATAACAATATCACAATTTGACATGTTGTGGAAAAATACCTCCTACTTATCAATTGATGAGCTAAAGGGGCTCTATAATGAATGGTTCATAAGGCACAACACTTGGTGTGAAGGTTTTGCAAATGGGGTTGCAAGCTAAGTGGGCTTAACCTTGGGGAAAACTCTGTGGTTAAGTGAGCTTGAGCTGGAGTAGTACTAGGATGGGTGACCTCCCGAGAAGGCCTAGTGCTTCACCTTTGTGAGTATCACCTAGATGCAATGAGTGCTAAGTAGACCATTTGCTATCATGAGAGTTGGGTTCTTGTGAACCACTACTCATGAAACATGGGTCAATTAGTTTGACTCGTAAAACTACACGGTTGAATCTTGATAGCAATATCACAATTTGACACGCTGTGGAAAAATACCTCCTACTTATCAATTGATGAGTTAAAGGGGCTCTATAATGAATGGTTCATAAGGCACAACACTTGCTGAAGGTTTTGCAAATGGGGTTGCAAGCTAAGCGGGCTTAATCTTGGGAAAAACTCCGTGGTTAAGCGTGCTTGAGTTGGAGTAGTACTGGGATGGGTGACCTCTCGGGAAGGTTCAGTGCTTCACCTCTGTGAGCATCACCTACATGTAATGAGTGCTAAGTGGACCATTCACTATCATGAAAAATGGCTTCTTATGAACCACTACTCATAAAACATGGATCAATGAGTTTAACTCGTGTAGAACTACACGGATATCCCGAGAGCAATAACACAATATATTTTCCCATAATAAATAAAACTTACGAGTCGTCTCCTCATCTAACCATGGAGTTGAATACAAACTCCATGACTAACGGCTTTGCCTCTATATCGCACCTACACCTTCGGGGTAGTATTAGTGAGGGAAACGACAAAGTTTTGGTATTTTTTAACTTAGCTTTCCTTATCTGGAATAAAAAATGGCAATACATTGCAGTAAAGAGAATCCAGTTATGAACATATATATACGACTCTTCTGAATATTCTCGTAGTATCAAGCACTGTTTCGAAAAGGTCAGTTATACATTTTATAATCCAGTTTTCATTATACATACAGATCAATCCTAAATTTGTTACCAGATTTTCAAATGATCTCTGTTTTTTAAACGATTTTCTGCATCTAATTCATGTTATGCTAAGCCAATATGCAATGAATCGTTGGTTTTTTCTGATAATTTTTGTTACCCTATTCAGCTTATGCGTGTAAGATTAAAGTTGTATTGTAATAATTGAATCAGTTTTCAAATAATTTCTGTAATAATTTGATGTTCAGATGATTCTTTTCTACGAGTTCATGTAGTATTATGGATTCAAGAGACAAGGGTTGGGAAATCATACGATGAGAATGCATCTGATATGACCTTGTATGAAAGATATTTTGTTACAGGGAAATTTAAAAGTTGCAAAATGCTTTACATGTATAAAATGGTATACGAATATTTATCGAACTGATAAGATGATTCTTTAAAGTTTATAGGAACATCTTTCCTAATTAGCGAATCTAGTTTTTGAAATTTGTCTGAAAACACCAGTCCATTGGCAGGAACCCTTATTTTGAAGTCTTCATTAATATTATTTTTAAATTAGCCACCCAAAAATAGTTCATATAAGTCGCTCTATTGTTCGTCACTATCTCATTAAAAATTTTCCGAGTCTGCAAATGTACTGTGAACAAGGGGGTTTTCAAATTCCAATAAGTTCTGAGAAGCATCGGATACTTCAGGGATTGGTTTTTACATGCATTGGAGATTTTAAATGAAAATTTGATGTCTTATGTTTTTGTTGTCTAAATCTTAATATCTTTGGTAAGGTACGTTACTATTTTTCTTTTAGTTATCCAGCAGGCCTAGGCCTAGTTAAGGCAAAATTGCCACAATGATTATTGAAGCTCAGCTAGGCATTGTTTCTTTGTTGATGTAATCACAAGTTGGGATTTTTTTTGACAAGTAGATTCCTCTCTGATGTGGCTTCTAAACCTAATGGTATTCTTGTTGTAATGACTTTGTGCATTAAATTTGACGACGATAAGGTTTGAATGTTTCCTGTCTTTGGAAACTTTTCTTTCCCCCTTAGAGTTCTTGTAATGTGTTGAAAAATGCAGGCAAAAGGTACTGTGTATATGAGTAATCCATAATATACACAGCAAAAGATGAATAAAATATTATTATTGATTATTTGGGATGATTACAAGGTGTTGTGCAAATGCTTATAAAACATTGCATTCTTGTATTAGTCTCATACAACTTCCCAAAATACCTTAACATGTAATTAAGTTATTAACTATTAAGTCGCCAAGGTGACTTTTAAAAAATGTAAATCTTAGTTTTCCAACACCCCCCCTTAAGGTTTACATTACACACAACAAAAGTGCTGATCGAAAAAAACACAATTACATATTATTAAGAAGTTTTTATTTGAAAACAATTCTTGGATAAACGTGTAGCTTCCAAGTTGAATTCCTGAGTTCCCAAATTACCACCCCAAACTCTCAAATCCCATATGTTGTGAATTATTGGATAACAATCTATGTTGAGCTACATCCATAGTGTTTCATCAAGTTGTCTCATGACCCTTGTAAGGGTATAATTCCCAATATCCATAGACTCCCGAACTATTTGGGCAACAATCCATATTGATTTTACACTAGCTTCCCTCTTATTTTCAAAAAACAAACTTCATAGTACTTTTCAAAACTTAACCAATCACAATAAGGAACATTCAAGTAAGATCTAGCAATTAGGAACACAATGAGAACACAGATTTACGTGGAAACCCTTTTGGGAGAAAAACCACGACACAATATTGCTTATATATTATAGATTAATCTTCTTCTTGTAGGCTCCAACCTATTATCAAAGTCTCCAATCTCTATACAAACTGAGCTCCAACTCAGCAAGAGGCTCCAACCTCTATTTGATAGGCTTCAACCCTTTCAATTCTTCAATGCTGATATAATAAACTCCTTCACCAAAAACACAAATCTGATCCAACTATAAATCTGCTTCACTCTCAAATCTGATCCACAATCACATAACATGGGTTGTAACTCACCAAGAGCATGCTTGGACTCTTCCTGCCATTGGCAAACTCATCCCAAGCATGCTCCATGAATGCCTTTGCCAACTTTCCCATGACTAAGCCAAAATATGAATATCTTTTGTGTTTGAATTCCAATTTTCGTCTCATTTGATGTTTTGGACAGCTCTTTTCGTTAGCTATGCAGTGATACTAATTGAAACCTTCCAAGATGAGTAGAACATGGGAGACCAGGATTCCATAATGACTTATTAGAGGATGAAAAGCTTACAATAGACTGGAAAGAAACACCTAATCAAAAAGTTTTTGTATGGATAGTAGATACAACAATAGGAACAAAAAAAACTTACTAAATCCCCAAAAAGCTCTCCACCAATGCTCAATCCAAGCTTACAATGCCTAAAAAGTGTTACAAAGCTATAGGAAGTTGAAAATACTGAAAAGAAGTGCCAAAATTGAAGAGTTACTGAAAATTGGAATATCATGGGACATCAAAAACTATAATAACGAGTTCACCACTTAGAGTGGAATTGGAAACACTCAATGTTGGACTTTTTCTCTCTTTCCAAAACTTGCATTTTGATGTCTTGATACATTTTCCAGCATTCAAGAGTTTGATTCTAGAGGTTTAGTTCAAAGGAATGATCATGGAGGTAACACCTTTGAAGGGAAAAGCAATGTTAACATTGTTAACTATTAATTTTGAAGCACTTGGAGAACATATTTTTTACCCTGCCCAAAGGATCAAAGAAATTGACATCTTTATTAAAAGTATTAAAGAAAAAGGCATTTTATTAATGAATAAGCTAGGAAGTCACAGGTTTCACAGTTTTGTATCTGTGAATTATGTAAATCGAGTTTGTAATGTGGTTAAGTCCTTTGTTGACACTTTATCCAAAATGTAGTTGAAACTTCTGTAACTTCTTTCTGAAAGCATAAATGCTTGTTTCTAATGTACAAATAGGGTTGGAAGGAGACACTTAAAGAGTTCAACAGAGGAATTATTGTTTTATGTAATTTTTCATGGTAGACAGTTTGCTTTGTGCTGGGTTCTTTTCTAATGAAGTGCGATCATTGGATTCTGCCATTTCTGTGCTCTCAAATCACAATTTGCTTGCAAAATATTTTTTAAGAATTGTTTAATATCAAATTTCTCAGGATTTTGTTTCCTTTATGCTATTCAGTTTAGGGATGTTATTTAAATTGGTAATTTCTGGGTTATTTGATTGAATTCTATTGAAACTGTTATTAACCAACTTGTTTTAATCTTGCACAGGGTTACAGTCAATCTATAATTTTATCTTTTTGGTTGTGAAACTGTTTTCAGTTATGAACGATGGCAAATCTTACTCAGTTATTGATGTTGGTTGAATTTGTTTGAACTGACTGTGTTACATATGCCGTCGTACATATTCTTGAAATTTTTTGGTTTGATTTATGTCCACATGCCCTTAGTTTCATAGCTTTTAAATAAATTTTGTAGGTAATGCATAGCAAGATCCAAACCGGAAGGGTTGATACCCATTACTGTTGTTCTGCACATTTTGCATGGGCAGCACTGTTTAGGAGCTATTCTCAGAAACATAAATACTTAGCAAGATTTGGATTTAGACCCTGTTAGTTACAAAGTTTTTCAACCGACCATGTGTCATAGCTTTTGATAAAATGAGGTTATGTTGAAGTCCATTAATGGCATTGAAAAGCTACAAATTGACTAATTATCTAGCTGCAGAGAGGGTGCACAATTCTGCATACCAGGAGAAGCTGAGCATATGGTAAGTTACATCTGTTTAATATATTCAGAGGTAGATTTGGGTACCTGGTATTGGAGAGATTGGAAAAAATTCAGAAAGAGGAAGGATGAAGGAAACTTAGTGAAGTTTTACCCGGCTCATTGAACTCAAGAGTCAAGTTATTCCAATTAAGGGTAACAGCATTTTGGCTATGCAGTGGAATGTGTGGTGCACAGGACTTGTGGCCTGCAATCCAGGTTTGGAATGCCTGTATGTAATAGGTTTCTGCAGAATATCATGGTCTGACTAGGGATTTCTTTCTTATTGGGTTTAAGTGTGGTGTGTGGTAATTAGATGCAACTTTAGCAATGCTGATAATAGTACAGTGACTTGTACTTCTTCAAGATAATTGATTTTGGAGGTTGTTGTGGTAATTGATCAATAGATTGTATTTTATGTGTGGTTTCATAGTGAAAACTGTGAGCTATTATGCAAAAGGTTTCAAATACCATGCTTTATTTGCATTGCTTCTTTGTCCCCGATGTTAACAAATGATCTTGATTTTAATATCCCTTTACTTTATTTTGTACTTAGACCTTCCAATAGCCTTGCTGACCATTTTTGTTATGTGGATTTCAATAGTAATTCCATTTATTTCATTATTCCTTTCCATTCTTGCGCAACTCAAACACAAGTAATTGGCATTTCTCAAGCACAGATACTAATCATTTTTAGCTTTGGTTTCATGTCAGGTGTTGATACAAGAGAGTGAGAAAGAAATTCCTCAACCTTTTTTAATAGGCTTATTATGACAAGCTCAATTCCTACTATTGAGCCAGAACTGGTTCTAGCCCATAAACTACCAGAGGTTGTTTCTTCTACATAGTATTGTTTCTAACATATATATTTATTGCTAGTCATAAATCTGAATTCTACTTCTTGATGTAGATGCTTGCTTGAATTCATTAAAGGCTTGCAAAAGTGCATTGTTTCAACTTTCAACTAAACCTCAATTTTTTTTCATATTTAGCTCAACTTCACAGTAAAGGATAATAACCCTTTATAGAAAAAGCAACAGAAATGACTGAGTCTAAATATCAATTATTTAGAAATAATTATAAATGGATGTGGTTCAATTTCTTTATTTTGGGGGAAACTTGCAATGTTGATCATTATTAAAATTTGGCGTTTGGTTGTTTTTTCTGTTAAAATGAAAGAAAAAATGCAAAGTTTTTATTCCACAACATTATCTTTGAGTTAAAGCTTCCATTTTTTCTGCACTCACCTATTTTTTGCATGCATTCTTATTCATTAATAATTTCTTTATTTTTTGCATGCATTCTTTATTTTTTCAATCTACTCCTACATCTTAAAATGTAGTCAAATTAAGTCAAAGAATGCAGTTGTAGAGGCCACAGGGCAAAATATTGAGAAAAAAACGTTATGATTTTTTAGATAATTTAGCTGTGGGTTCTATTTGGGTTCACTCCCTTTTATATAAAAAACTATTACAACTGCTATATTCATACTGCTATACATATAACTGCTATTACATTTAATATCATACAAAATTTTAAATATTTAAATACATCAAAATATTATCAAAGCTAAGACAAATAACGATCACAAGACTAACCAGATCCTCTCATGCTGATTTGCTCTGCCACATCACCTGAAGTATTCCACATACTCATGACGGAGTAAGCTTTACCTTTATATATAATCAGTAATCCAGAGAGTGAGATGATGGCTGTGGGGGTGGTAAAGGCTGGTTATAATCTTGTAGAAGCAAATATTCTCTTTGCCATTTAAAGAGAACCAAACTAACTTTGGCTATGAAAGGGAGCTACTCTATCCCTTCATTTGCTAACCTGTCTGCAAGTTTGCTGCTTTCCCTAAAACAATCTATAAATTATAAGAACTGAAATTCAGGTTTCAATTTCTGCACTTCTTCTAAGGTGCAACTTAACTTCCAACTGTTAACTTGTCTTTTAATACATCCATTTATCACTGTTTGCAAATTGCCTTATACTTCTAAGCTCTCACATCCCAGCCCTTTTGCCATCTGCATTCCTTCTAGTAAAGCTAAAAGTTCTGTTTTATTATTCATCTTGTTCTCTAAGAAGAAGCAGCCACCCTTGACAAACTTCCCATTTTCATCTCTCGAAACAACAACTGCACCTGCCAACCCTGGATTTCCAATTGCTGTTTAATCAAAATTGATTTTCAGGTTGCTCTCCCTAGGCAAGCTCCATTTGTTGTTTCTTCTTTCAATATTGTTCTTCCCTTCTAACCTTTTAACAAGATGAGAAAAACATTATTGTTTACTAACCATTTTAAGTAATCTGGGTTTCACTTCAAGTTCGATTTTAGTCCTGGCAATGCTTTTGGAGGGCCACCATTTTTTCCATCATTTTTTCAGGGATCAATTTTTGGGAAATTTGTTTGATCTGAAATGCTTCTAGCAGTGCACTCTATATTTTTTGTCTTCACCATTTCTTCCTTCTTTTGCCTCACTTCAAATTGAGATGATTGAACATGAGGCATTTTCTTCTTCTTGGCCAGCTTTTGCTAGTTCTGTAGAACATCCTCTCAGTCCAATTCATCTAGTTTGAATGGCTGATAAAGGCTTGCTATTATTGTGAATGTCTGTCTTGTTTTCCTTGCAAGGATCAGTCTATTTATAATGTCCTTTGCAGTTGTCCTTTTTTTTATTTCCTCTTTTTATCTACCTTCCATCCTTATGCATGCTTTGTAGCTTCCTTCTCTTTCCTATTTCCCTTTTTGTCTAGCTCTAGCTCCTTAGGTTGGTCTCGCATAAAGATTACTATCTTCTTGGGGCAAAACACTCTGGGAATTCATACACAAAGCAATGCCCACTTTTAATGGTAAATTCTCATGATCTACCTTTTGATCCCTTTCATATTCAAGTAGTTTCTACTGATGGTTGTAGGGATGGGATTTCTTAGTTCCGTTTCCACAGATCTGAGAATATGTGAGATTGGTAAAACTGGGAGTAGCATATGATACCATTATAAAGTTAATTTAATTCCCAAGAGAATCCCTGATTTATCGAAGGGTATCCTAATTTTGAATTTTTAGAGTGAGTGCTTACATTCTAACCCACAGTGGAAAGGGTTCCTCCATTGGGTCAAACCATTTGTCTCCTAGCTCCAATGGTCCAACCTGGCTCATTATCCTTGGATCCTAAGTTGCCGAATCGGGTATGGGTACGTGGGTACAGTATGCTGGTATGGCAATTTTTTTTTGGGGTAGGTGCGTTTGGATACGTTCGTACAAAAAACATATAAGAAACATAGATATATACATATTTGCAGCCTAAAAAGTAAAAACAAGAATTAAATTTAGAATACCACATATCATGCATATGCTAAACAAAACTTAGAACTACCATAAATATAACAAATTTGAAATACAATTATACTAAATTAATTTGATACCAATTTTTCAAAACTTGAATGTTATGATTATATCGAATTCATTGTTCATTGGCTCAACATGTAAAACAAAATAATACAATTAATAGTAGGCATCATATGGGTCATCAGGAAGATTAAGATCAACATCATCATTGACATTAGATGATGTAGGTAAATTAGTAGAACCACATGCAGCCCCACTATCACTTGCACTAGAAGCATATTGGGTATCCGACTCCACAGAAAGTAAAGATTGTGTGGCAGCTGAAAAATCCAAATCAGTTCGCTTTGGATCTACATCCCACAACTTCGTGCCTCCTTCCTTATACTCATTCTTTTTATGAGTAAGAAGGCACAAGTTGGAATGCACATAACTAGCTCTTCCGCCTTACTTGCTGCCAATCGGTTGCGTTTCATTGAGTGGATAAAGGGGTATGTACTCCAATTTCGCTCAGATGAAGAGGATATAGCAACCTATTGAAACAAAGTGAGAGGAACTTATAATTATAAAATTGTAAATCAAACTTTAAATTTGAAGTTAACCATTTTATTATTTTTATTTTTAAAATAGTAAACAATATAAATTTAGAGAGTGCAATAAAAACTAAGTAACTTACTTGCGATAAAACTTTGATCGCAAGAGATTGGAGATGTGGTGATGTAAAGCCATTGAGATACCACCAAGAATGAGCATCCATCTTATACTTGTCACATAGAGCAGCAACACTTTGATTTTCGGAGGCTACAAAATCAGCAAACTCAGCTCTAACTAAATACTCCATTTCTTGATCGGGGAAGAGTCTACTAAGTGCTTTCCTACACCCCACACCAACTTCTACATCTGAATATGGTTGCACTCTTGATGGCAAAGCAAGAATCTCATCACTTTAAAATTTGGGAGTCAATGCAAATGCAAGAAGATGTAGTGGGGTGGTCATTTTGTTCCACTGCTCCACACAAATTGTTTGCACCTCTTTGAAGAAAGTTTCTTCAAGATCTTGCTCTTTTTCATTGATGACGATTTTCATTTTCTCGATCATTGAGTCAATGCCATCATATGCCTCTCCCAAACATGGCTTATCCATGTTAGTAAAATGGATCATACTCATGATGGGCTCAGTGAAACTAAGAAGATTCTGCTCGTTCCCACTAAGTGTCATCTAGGATCATCTATTTTATATTTGTTGCCCTTTCAGTATAGGATTGCCTCCATAGGGACCAACTTTGATTGATAACCATGCTAGAAAGTGGCTCCCACACCTTCACAAGTCGCTTGAAGACAATTGTGTTCGATGCAAATCTTGTTTTGGCAACCTATTCAAAAATTTAAAATAAAAATAAAAATATAAAGAAGACATGCTCGAGTTCAAAAATAAATTAGTAATTACTAAAGTGAAATGTAAAATTTAAAAGTTGAAGTGTTTCAATTACCTTCAACAACTCCAACTTTGAAAATGATCTAAAAATGGCCTATGACATTTGATGGTTTGTGATGAACTTTTGGATCTCTTCAGCCTCAGCATACATTTGTTTGATCCAATTTATTTTCGCACCCAACTTTTGTAGCATGAGGTTGAGAGAGTGAACAACACAAGGTGTCCAAAATATGTGCTCAAACCGTGTCTCAATCAACATACCTACAACTCTACAATCCTTTGCGTTGTCCATTATTACTTAGACAACATTTTCAGGACCCACATCTTGAATGCACTGTATAAGGATGTTAGCAATAAATTGTGCATCCTTCACTTGTCCCTCACAATCCATGGCTTTCAAAAACATTGCCCCTTTAGGGCACACTGCAATCACATTGATTAGTGGCCGATTTTTGGCATCCTTCCATCCATCGGAAACAATTGACACCCTTGTCTTTTTCCATGAATTTCTAATGGGAGTCAATGCATTGTTTATGCCTTTTGCCTCCTTTGCTAGTAAGGTGGTACACACCTTCTCATAACCTGGCCTTGTGTACCCTTGTGGACACTCACTTGCCTTTCTCAACATATCCTGCCAATATGGTGATCGAACGACATTAAATGACAAACCGTTTGCATATAGACATCTTGCAACGGCTTGATCTACAACCTCTCTAGCTTCAAGCTTAAATGCTCTTTCTAATGGCCCCTTGCTTCTCTTCACACTAATAGGGTCTTCTTCAATTCTACCCAAAAATGGGTGGCTCTCTACTACAACATCAGGAAAGTCACTACGTGATGGAGAAGGAGGGGGGCTCTTTGATCCCCTTCCTCTTCCTCTCATCAAAGGATGGTTTGTAGCGCGACCAAGTCTTGCATCTGCTTCCTCTTGCTCTCTAATATATGCTGCTACTTTTTGAGGATGTAAATTGTAATGCTATACCATCTTCTCCTAGACATACTTTGATTCCTTGATTGGAAATGACACATAAATGGGCTTTCACACGACTATATGAGCTAGTATACTGAACTTCACAATGATTGCATATCCAAACAAATGTTCCTCCCCCTTTAACTTGTTGCATCATTTGTACATGTTTCCACAAAGGTAAATCTGGGTCGGTTTTAAAGGTGGGTTGAGCAATAGAAGTAGTATTGGTTGCCATCTACAACAAGTTCAAAAACAATTATCAAACAATAAATGTTAAATATTTAAATAAATAAATTGATATTACCATTTAAAAAAAACAAAATAATTTAAATTAACAATTTAGCATTTAATATATTATTATTAAATTATTAATTTATTGTTTAAAATAAAAATAAAAATTAGTATAATTATAATTTATAACATAATAATCTATTAATTTAGTTTTTATAACATAATTAATAAATTAATAATATTACAAATATGTGTATATAATATTATAAATTTATAATACTAATTATATTATTATTATCATATATTAATATCATAATAATAATATATATAATTGGTATTATATAATATTATGTTATTAAATAAATTAATAATAATATTATAATATTAGCTGAATAGTGAATACCTATCTTATAAAATAAAATAAAATCTATAATTTATAAATTTATAAATTATAGATTATAAATTTATAATATTAATAAATTTTAAAATCTATAAACATATAAATTTATAACTATAATCTATAGTCTTTATTCTTTAGTTTACAAACATTACGAAAGATAAATAAGAAAAGAAAAAACAGTCAGGGAAAATTTGGAGTTTTGCCGCCACAGTAATGGAGATATCGCACTCCCTGCTGCCCGCAACCACGCCTTCCTGCAACCACTTGCAACACACCTGCTACTGCCTGGAGAAGTCAATAACAACGCCTACAGATTTGGAGGGCCAAATAAAATTGTCTACCTTAGGTTTTTTGCTTAGAAGAAAAAAAAGAAAAGCAGTAGCTGAAAATGAGAAATCAACGTGTTAGGGCTTTCTCGGGTTCTATTTCACTCGAAAAAGTTGCAAAAAGGTTTCGATTTTTGCACCAAACGCCTCGAAAGCTTTGCAAAAACACCACGTCATGATGGAAACATTTAGATTCGGCAAGGAAAATGTTGAACCGTTTCAGACGTGAAAATACCGACTCCTGTCCGTTGCCACAATGATTCCGGGAGGTATTCGTTTCCAGGACATCCCGTACCTAGAAACGACAGGTAAAATTGCCGATTCCGGTAACTTAGCTTGGATCAATAAAACACAGATCATCCTTGTTAATACAAACAAAACTTCCAAAATTATCACAGGGGTTTTCCCTTCTAATAAATTTCATGATCCTTTGGAGAAGCTTCAAACTTTTCCTTGCCCATCCACTTAATAAGCTTCTCCTGATTTTTGATTGTAAACAAAAGGGCACACAGGAACTCAATACTTTGATTTGAAACATGCTTATAGTGGGAGCAGAACCAACACTAATCCAACGAAAAATGAGATTAAACAAATAAAAAAAAGAACATAAATTATTTCATGCAGATAGTTGAAGCAAAACCAATGCCAATCCAATAGAAATAAGGCTAAAACAGATACAAAGAAAACTGAATATATTGCTAATGCAATCTCAGAGTTTGCCATGAACCCCAAAACAATCCAGTATTTCTTCTTTTTTCCATCCTGCTTTTTTGAAAACAAAGAAAATTGAAGATTATTGTTTGCAGATAATGGAAGCAGAACCAATTGCAATTCAGTAAACAACAAGTCTAAACCAAAAACAAGGAGAAACATAAATTATTGCTCATCTAATCTCCCAAAATATTGAGGTTAAAAGTGATGCTTCTGGTTGCTTGCTTGATGACCCCAGTTCCTGTGAGACCAAGGAACTCATACTCTACCATAGATCTCTTATCATGAGTACCAACCAAATCTAGTATTTCTCCTTTTTGCATCTTGCTTTTCCACATTTCTCTCTGTAGTCAGTGTATAGTGTCTATTATTATGCTTTGATAATATTAGTTATCTGACTATGTTATTAATTGTTGGTTGTCGGTTTTGGGTAGTTATAAGCATCGGTTGGTTGATGGTTGAGTTCTTCTTGGCAACCGTTGAGTCCTTTAAATACATTATGTATTGTCAAGGAGAGTGGGATGTCTAGTCGGATCAACTCTGATCCTTGGTTGACCATCTTTGGTCTTCTTCTTTAATAATTTCATGAGCAAATAAAGATATATTTCATGCATGTATCTAGTATGCATTGTCATCTCCATTATTAATTCATGTATTTAAGTTATCAGATAGAGCAACAAACATTTGGCACCATTGCCTTAAAGAAATTGGATCAGATTTGAGAAATTCATGCCCTTAGACACCAATAAAGGCGGGAAGAGACCACAATGTGGTCAAGATCAAGAGATCAAGTGATCTTTAATCATTGAACAAAGAGAATGAAGGAGATGACTGAGAGGTGAAGTTGAAGAAGGCGAAGGGTTTTTGAGGGAAAGCCTGAGTCCACCCAAGAGTAGAAGCCAAAGCGTAAGCAAAAGTCGGAGTTGGGAGAGAAAGAGAACTTTCATAACAAGAGAACCGATGAAGGGAGAGTGGGAAGAAATAGCACGACACCTACCGCTCACTGACGAAGCACACACAAACCTTGCTGACTTCTCGACCAAGATGGAGAGCCGTCCATACCATCACCGTTAGACGAAGAGGAAAGTGAAGGAGAACATATTGACTTCAAACCGTTGGGACCATCTCTTTCAGACTAAGGAGGTTCACCATTGGGTGAAAGGGAAGGTGAGGGAGAACCTGCCAACCTAGCCGCCAGAGAATTGTTTGTACCATTAAAGTGAGCTGAAGGAGAAGGTGAGGGAGAACCTACTGATGGTTTGATAGAGACCATGTGCTAGATTGAACACTGGACATTGACAAAAGAACCAAACATTAGAAGATTAGAGCCAAAAAAACTAGGACAAAGGCAGCTCCAGAAGGACCCGAAGGTAGCTTGAGAGTGACGAACATTGAAGAGGGATGAGTAGAGGATTGTGGCGTGTTTGAGAGTGTAGGGAATGCACCGAAATGTACGAATCAAAACTGTCCAAACAAGCTATTGTCACATAAGTTGCATTGGAGAGGTAAGATGGTGACAACTCCAACAAGTTCGAATGTGGAGTGGTAGAAACTTCCAAAGTTCATAGGGAACGTGTCAGAGGATCTTGTGAGACATTGCAAGACATGTAAGACAATCTAGGTAGCAAATCGTCAAGATGACAAAGCATATAGGCTGAGAGCATTTCCAGCGACTCTTAGAGGCATAGCGATCGATTGGTATACAAAATTAGACGTAGCACATAAAGTCGCATGGGATGCATTAATTAGAGCAATTAGGAAGAATTCAAACTTCTGAGAGACAATAATGAAATCGTAGTAGAGATATACAACACAAAGCAAGGAAAACATGAAAACATATGAGCCTATAATCGTAGGTTGAAGAAGTTACTGGTGAAATTTGAAATCTAGCCAGTTGATGGACTAAAGAAAAGATGGTTCATCGAAGGATTGAATCCTTCACTGAAGAAGAAAATGAAAGCAGTGCCTCCTCATCGTACACTGAAGCATACAATCGGGCAATGGTTACAGAAAGTGAAGATAAAGTGTCCTCTCATAGTGAAAGAAAAATAGAGGAAGATGGAAGTTCGGATGACAATAGTGACGATGAATCAAGAACAATACAAACACTTCAGAGGGTCATGCTTCAGATGATGAAAGAATTGAAGGTGGAGAAAGAAATCAACAAAGAAACTAATGAACTGTGGTGTACTAAGTGCAAAATGGAGGGGCACACAAAATGTAATTGTCCTAAAAGGAGGTTTTGTGAGATTTGCTAGGTTATGGGTCATTCAATAAAGGAGTGCCAATACAATTTGAAGATGAGTACACAAGTACTCTTTACCCAAGGAGAGGAATCCACTCCATTGATGCCACATAATACATCTCCATGCAGTTATCGAAATCAAAGAGGAGGACGAAGCCAAATACAATATTACCTCAAAGGACGCCCTATCATACAATGTTGACAATGTAGCGAATGGGGACACTTTGCGAGAGACTACCAGAACAAGCAGGACAAAGTGCAATTATTGTGCAAATGGTGTGGACCCAGAAACCTCAAAGACACCAAATGTTTGAAGCAAAAGGCTAGTGTCAACATGATTGATATAAGGCATAATGAAGTATTGGCCATTACTTGTGCCCAAGCAAAGAAGGATGTGTATTTGGACCCACATACAAAAAAAGAAAGGCTTCGTGAAGCAAGGGTTGAAGTGGAGAATGCTATGAAAAATGAACGACGCCACTCAATGCAAATGCAAGTACGGTAACAAAGCAATTACAATCTTTGAAAAATATTGCACAAGTACTTCAAGCTATTGCACCAGTTAAAGTAGTGGATTTATTACAAAGTATTCTTAAACTTCAAAATGCTATTATATTGGGGGAGAATGAGACGGTGCATGCTACGACCCAATTGGGATTTGGTGGGAATGAAGAACCAATAATTGAACCTCCTCTATCGGGTGAACAAGTGATTGATCCAATGCCATTGACAGTTAACATGACAAAGAAACCAGTGGTGGTGAATATGGAGATCCTTGGAAGGAATCTCACCAATACAATTGTTGATAGCGGGTTGGGTGTGAATGTACTTCCAGAAGACACTTGGAGAAGTCTTGGCAAGCTGACCATTTGTTTTGAACTTTGTGGTCATTTTATTAAGGAAGAAAGCATACGACACATTGTTAGGTCAGGGTTGGTTGGTGGTAGCCAAAGCCAATCACAACTGGAAAAAGAATACAATCTCCATTGAGAATAAGGGCCAAAAGTATATAATTGATTTGAAAAACCAAACAGCTAGTGAGGAAGTGGCCTCCTTGGACTTGTCAGATTCAAATTCCGGAGAAGAATGGACAGAGAGTCAAGGTCCAATGGAACCAAACAACAAAGAAATTTTGGAGTTACAGTCATGTTCAGACGATGAGACAAATTCTTTGTGTGGCCTATTTCACTGGCAAATGGAGGACTATGAGGTATTTCCATCAAACTTGTAATTTTCTTGAAGCTATGACTCTTAGTGAAGAGCAAATGATGAAAAATGATTGTGGAAAGTTGGATAGTTTATGTGCACAGGATGTAGTCCATAGTTGGCAAAAGAAAAAAGTTGCAACAAAGGTAGAAGAATACAAAATAACGGACAATACATGTCAGAGTACGGAAAATCAAATTAATTAACTTGGAACACACAAATATTGGTCAAAATAAATCAACTTCAAAGAAAATTTACAAAAAAAAAGCAAAAAATAAAACCTCAAAGGTGAAAAGTCAAAGTGAACATATTAAAAAGCATTAAATCATTGCCAAGACAAAACATAAGAGAAGAGATTCGTGGGCGACAGGAAGGGTCTAAGGTCACCGTACAACAATCATCACAAAACAGTATAGTCAAATCACCAAGTTCGATGCAGCGTAGTATGGTGGAGTAATGTAGGTCCACAAGGTAGTAGTGAATAGGGGAGCACCGTACAAAAGAGCAACAAACGGAAGGACATAGTACGGTTGTGCGGGAATAAGAGAAAAACCAACGTACAAAAGAACATCATCCATACTGTACGACTACGACTTACCCAACACTTATGAAAAAGAACAAAGATAGGACGACACACAAACATCCTCACCATCATACAAGGTATAAATTGGAACATATCGTGCAAGGAAAAAACCATCATCGCACAGAAGAAAGCTAATACAATACGAACCCTCTGTATCGTACGACCAAGGTTGGATGATCAGGTACGGATACCAGTAGGAATCATCGTACAACTAAGGTTGGATCATCAAGTATGGATAGTAGTAGGAATGAATGCTCAAATGATTAATACCATATGCTCTCCAAATAAGGGGACAAATCCAATCGTATGATCAGTTTTCCATACTATCGTATGGCCTAGCAAAACCTTGAAACAGTTACTCTTCGTGTAGAGGACAACGATATAGCCTTAATAATCACTGTATGGTGCATCCTACAACATAGCGTAGTATGACAAACACCACTCCACAAGGTACGGTGGAGTGTATATCCTTGCATGGTATGGCAGACCAAGGACAAAAACGTACAACTACATCTTGTACAACCCCTAGCAAATTGGACAATATAGAGAAGGAACAAACAGGATTCAGTACAATTCACTACAGAGATTAATAGAGTATAGTGGTCATTCTGGGCAAGATTGGCATGGAGGCAACAGAGAGTTTTGTCCACCCTTCAAAGACATCATTACCTTTCCATCGTACGACGTACGTGGCATATGTTGGTTAAACACTGTGAAATCTCTATTTTCTGGCTTCGTAAGTGTTGTTTCTTGCCTCTTAAAAAATCATGAAAATGAGCTACCCCTTGACCCTGTGGGGGGTGCTGCCCCTTGACTTCGCTGGGGGCATTGCTACTAGACCCCCATTGCACTCATTTGAATTGCCAAGCACACTCAATGTGCAAGTTTGCAAAGTACACTTCCAAGTTTGGTTACCGGTCCTTATCCAAAATACCATCATCAGTTTGGCACATCTTCCCTAATGTTACTTGATATTTACTTGTCATCTGGAAGATGACTTTTTCTTTGGGGGGGATGATGTAGTCGGTGTAGAATGTCTGTTATTATGCTTTGGTAATATTAGTTATCCGACTATGTATTAATTGTTTGTCGGCTTTGGGTAGTTATAAGCATCGGTTGGTTGACGGTTGTGTTCTTCTTGGCAACCATTGAGTCGTTTAAGTACATTATGTATCGTCAAGGAGAGTGGGATGATCTAGTTGGATTGACTTTGATCCTTGGCTGACCATCTTTGGTCTTCTTTTGTAATAATTTCATGAGCAAATTGTAGAGGAGGAGATTCAACACCCTCAAGACAATGAGGTCTAAAGGGGCAAATGGTCCTCAACTACCTCAGGGATTAAAGCTCAGGTGACGGGATAAAAATGATAAAAGGTGATTGTTTATATTTTATGTAGAATTAATGATGGGAGAGTTTTAGAAATTGAAAGAGTAGGTTGTAGAGGTCTTTAAGACAAATTAGCAAGCTCTCAACCAAGGATGATAGAGCGACGTGTGAACGTGACTGCGGTGCGTTGGTGTCTTGTATGGATTGAAACTCGAGTTTATGATAGAAGATGTCTAGGAACCTATTTACAGTTTGATAACTGAAATCTTGGAGTGCACTAAAATAACAGGAAATAACAGAAATGAAAGTAAACTAAACCAAATAAAAAGAAGATAAAAACGAGAGAGAAGAGAAAGACCACACAAGAGGTCCAAGAATGAAGCCTCCAACAAAGATGTATCTCTGATACCTGCACAATAAGATCGAGAAGTATGTTGGTGCTGCTTTAGGGGCTTGCCTTAGTCAAATCCCTATGTTGGTGTTTCCACCTCCATGGACAACCAAGTGTGACCAAGATAGAAAAATAGATGAGATAAAGAAAGATAGACTTGCTAGAATAATATGCTGACAAAATAAATAGACAATGCAATAAAAGAAAATTAGTTACCCTCCCCTTAGCAAAATGGTAATGCTGAAAGGAGGAGACCAAGCATGATAGAACAATGTTGAGCGCCTTATGAGAACAAGAACATGCAATAACAATGGTAGGATGAAGTTGCTATGGTGTAGGAGAGTAAGAAAGATTGAGAGAATGGAGAAAAAATTGAGATAGATTGAGAATGAATCAATGAGAGACCAAAAATGAGGAGTTTGGAGAAGGTATATGCATGCAAAGGGCCGTCTTGGCATGCTTACGAATTGCAGAGGTGTTACACTTGAGGATAGGCGGGAAGTGTAACGTCCAAACGACTATTGTAGTCGTGAATCTTTTAGGGACGTTCGCGCGATGCACAAACGCATGCGCGACACACGTTTGTCCACGACAAAAAATCACCTTAACGATCAAGAACGAAAGGGTTAAGGGTTGAATTAAGGTTGGATAAATATGAGCATTGCATTATTGAATTTATTTATCTAAAGGGGAGGTTTATGGAATCGTCATTACACAAATAAAGATATATTTCATGCCTTTATTTGGTATGCATTGTCATCTCCATTATTAATTCATGTAGTTAAGTTATCGGATAGAGCAAAAAACACTCTCATCCCATTGTACCTTCACTAAGTGATCTACATTCTGATTTGTTCGTTTCTTTAATTCTTTTTTATTATTATTCCATCTTTATTTCTCCCTGTTTGTTTGTTAGTTTAGGTTTATTTCCTTAAATTTCAAGTTTATCTAGACTCATTTTCTAGTCTTGAAGTGCAAGCATCATTTGGCTTTAGCAGGAATTGGATACAAGTCTATAGAAATGTTTATGCATTTCCAAAAAGGAAGAAAAGGTTTTCTCCTTGTTTTCAGTATTATTTGATGAGTCTCTTATTTTGTGGGACAACTTAAACTCTCTTTTCAAAGGATTTGGAGAATCTCAAAAAATGGCTAGTCTTATAGTAGCATGGTGAAAAGTTCAATTTGGTTCAACTACATAATTTTGTATCGATTGCACACAATCACCTTTAAGTCTCATGCATTCAAGAATCATAAACGTAACCTCAAAGGAAAAATTTAATGTCTTACTTTGTCAATTTTTTTGATTATGTTCTATCATCTTCTGCTCTATAGTATTGAAGGGTTTCAACAATTTTTTGGAGATCAAAGTATAAGGACATTATAGTGAAGCATCTATTGTAACTTAAAAAGCATTACTCATGACGAAGCCATTAATACAAAGAATGTTTGGATTTTTAGGCTGCGCTTGTAGAGTTGAAAATAACTCATAGATTTTTGAAGGGCATTTTGATAATTCACAATTTTCTTTCACCTAAGTAGAGATCAAACAAGATCATCATTTCATTAAATCCCCAATTAATACAATCATAGGAATTTTCAAAATTATTTAAGGCCATACTCACATTTTGTCTTGCGTTTTGGCCCAAGACATGCATTGTCAAGTAGAGATCAAATTATTAAGATAACCTTCTCTCCACAAAATTTGTCTGAGTCTCATAAACAATATTGAGAAGCACCTATTCAATCTATTGCCCAAGAGTTTTGCATAAAAAATATAATATATATTCAGCATAGCAATTGGTCTCCATGCTTAACCTAAGCCTTTTCCTCCTCTTTGTGAATCTATAATGTCCCGTCTTGAAGACAAGGAGAACAATTATAATATTTAATGTCTAAAAGTAATATTAAAGGAAGCTTAAAATAATATTAATTTAGTACCTAAAGTTAAGGGTATCTTTTGAATAATAAATATTGGTGGAAGCTGATCGATAGTCATTTTAAAAGCTGGGACATTATCATCTTATTGACTGATATCATCAAGATTAACATTGGGAATTGTAAAATGAATAAGATCACATATATCAAATTGTTAGCATTACCGTAATTTTTCTGAAGACTGCGATTGAAGGAGGACAAAGCTTAAGAGATCAGCATTTGTGTTTAATCGGTTGAGGTGACTTCTATCATTACCAACATTCTCACATTTCCAGCGACACTTACTATTCTTAGCGTTTATGAGGGGAGTCGGGAGAGCAACATCGGGTTATCAACTGAATATCTTCCACGATGACTAATGTTGAAGCATTGATGACCATTATCTAAGGGGACACGAATACACATTTTCGCCCTTGGTCAACATAGAGTTTACTAGTCATAGTTTGTAAGAGAATTGTGGGAGTATGAATACGGGAGTATTCGAGAGAGGTATCTGTGCAAAGAGAATTGGGTGCAAACTTAGAATATAAGTCTTATCTGAGCCACCATCGGAGAAAAAAGTTGTGAGAAAATTAAATATTTCTGATCGGATGATTCTATTTCACAACCGCCATCACATTCACGCATTATCACAAGACATTAATACGGGTAAATTAACCTAGGTGCATTTAAGTTGTTAAAGAAGCCATCAATTATTGTTAAGAGAATAAAGTTAGAGGTGAGATAAGTCAAAGAAGCGATCAAGGCTTGGGACTCGTCCATTCTAGAAAGACATTCCTCACGTGAATCAACACGACCTTCCAATCAAAGGGTATAAAAAGAACAACAAAGTTGCCCAAGTCATCATCATGGATTATCAAATAGTTTATGCAGATGTATATATAATACTCAGGATTTGAGTACTCTCAAAGAGACCAATTCCAGCCAATCAAGATGCATGTTTACTCAGCCAGTCAGAAATAGCATCTATCATAAATTGCATGTATAAAAGTGACAATTTCAGAAAAAGCAATCCATAGAGGGCTAACCTCTTATTCATCTCAAAGCATGAATTTAAAGTTTCAATTAGAAGCAGCTGATGATATTCACTTATTATATTTTCATTATTGAATTCTCATGGAATTAATTATTAAATGTTATAAGTAATAGTTCAATTATTTATTTATAATCTGGGAACTTAGTTCACCTAAATAATATTGGTTGACAATTTGTGTCTATCCAATAAGCCATAAGGAATAATCGGAAAATCTAATGATTTGGACCTCGGGCCATTACAGTGGTATCAGAGCTAGCGAACCTGCCAGCCTTTGGGTAAATGTTCAAAAAAACCTTGATTAATCATGGCGACAAAAGATATCAAAGCCTTTGGGTAAATGTTCAGAAAAACCTTGATTAATCATGGCGACAAAAGATATCAAACAATTGGCAAGAACACTCTATGAGGTAGGAAACAAACTTACTATGGAACTTTGATCACAAGATGATGTTTTGGACAGGCTTATATTGGTGGAAGAATGTTTAAATTAGATTAAGAGACCATGCGAAGTGTTAGTAGTTAGAACTAGCTCTAACACCTACAGTAACCACTTTAAAAGATCACAAATGTCTGAGATATCATGATGAAGAGATCAAGTTGTTAGTGATGTCTTGTATAAGTGAGATTATGAGGATCTTGGCACCTCTAATACCCTATGATGAGGACACAATGAAAGAGGTTGTACACTTGATTATAAAAAGCTTTGAAGATCTAGATGACACCAATAGTACACATTATTCAAGAAGGGTGACCATATTAAAAACATTTACGGAAATCAGGACAAGTATCCTTCTTGTGGACTTAGGGTTGCAACAACTAACCTACAATATGTTTTATCATTTCTTCATCACAATTAAGAATGTACATGATAAAGGTGTGTTTGCAGCCATGAAAGAGGTTATGATTCTTACTATCTAGGAGAGTGATATCTTCTCCTGACCCACCATATCTACACTATGGTCTGTCTAGAAACAAGAGTGGGCCCCCTCTTCATCTGCATGTGCATTGTTCCTCAATGTGTTCACACAATGTGAGGAAAAATTAAAACCTCACTTGGAATAAGAAGAGCAAGAGAGGATCAATTCAAAAGATGAATGGGAGGAAGTCCCTGTAGCCATACTTACAAAAGATGAAAGCAAGAAACTACAAGATGTGGAAGTTGTTCATGAAGAGGAAGATAAATCTTCATGCATTTCTTCTATCACAAATGAAATAAGTACCTAGTCAAAACATGTGGAAACAAAAGATGAATTATTTGAAAGAGAAAACCATTTAGTGAATAAAGATGGTGATAAAAGTTTTGAAGAAAAGTTCTATCGCACTATAGATGAGATTGAAAAACCGAGAATAACCAAAAACTTGAGCTACAGCTTCAAGATTCCAATGAATTTAATAAGGAGCTAATATATAGCCTTGGAGAATTTGAGAAGATGAATGTTGATCTAAACGTCAAATTTCAAGAGGAGTATAGTTCGAAGGCCAAATTACAAGAAGAATCTGAAAAGGTGATCAATGATTTGAAGGATCAAATATAGGAAGCAGAGCTAACAATCCTCAATTTGAAAATTCAAATTAATGAAGAGAAAAGAATTCAAGAGAAGGTAGAAATCCAATTGAAAGCAAAGGAAGAAAATTGTGAAAAGCTAGAGCGTGGAATTGTTTCGGTGAGGGAAGAATTGGAGAAGACGACCATCAAGTTAAACACAAATCTCAAGTTTGAGAAGAGCACCGAAATCCTAGATGACATCATTAATGGGCAAAGGTCATCATCCAATAAAACAAGACTCGGTTATATAGGAAATCAAACATTCAAAGATTCCAAAGAGATTCCTAAGAAGTCTAAAAGCCTTGAAGAAACTTTCAAAAGCCCTATCAGTGATAAAGGTAACAATCTGACAAAGACTTCTCCTAAAGTTGACAAGGACAATTTCAAGAAGTCTTCTCCTTTGAGGCAAGCACATACGTATAGGTTCACGAGTACCTTTAATGGCTATTGCTATTCATGCAATCATTATGGACATAAGGCAAGTGAGTGCAAAACACAAATGAGATACAATGGTAGCTATAACAAAAATAGATCCTATGAATTCTCAAGAATGAACTATAACTCCTTTGTTCCTTTAGTGGATTATAGTGTTGTATGTTACAAATGCAACAACTATGGACATATTGCACGTTATTGTAGAAATGACTTTGTGAAACCACCTAGATAGCACAAGATGGAAGGTACCATGAACAAACAAAAAAAGAAAAAGTCTACAAAGGTATGGAGAAAGAAATAGGAACAAAATGACGAGAAGAAGGACAAATCTATGATAGTGCAAACTCCACTGCATACACAAGAGATATCTCCTAGTTCATAAGGGGGAGCACAATCTCAAGAAGAGTTAAGCATGGCATTATCTTTCAGTTCATGGAAAAGAGTTAACAAATAAAGAGTACTGCAAAAACTCGAAGAGAAGAATTTACTTATGCAATAGATCGGTATCAAGGGGAAGTAATCATTGGTATCTACATAATTGCTGGATATGCTCATGATCCTAGATTAGGAAAGATTGCATGATTTCAATTCATACACAATTGTCTTCATGAGGTTGAAGACTTGGTCAAAGGGAAGATGATGCTAAAGAATTGATAAAGTGAAATTTATCTTATTTTGCTTCACATTAGAGAGAGAGAAGATATTGTTGAAAGGGAATGTTTGAAGCTCATTCCAGATAAGAAGTTTTTCATTTGCAAGATCTGGTTGTTAGCTACACAATTTGAGATACATCAGAATAACACAACATCAGCATGATGGTTTACCTCTAAGACTGTTTTGGAATCCTGGAATCATATTGCTTGAAGACAAGCAATGTTTGGGTGGGAGGACTTGTAATGTCCCGTCTTGAAGACAAGGAGAAAAATGATAATATTTAATGTCTAAAAGTAATATTAAAGGAAGCTTAAAATAATATTAATTTAGTACCTAAAGTTAAGGGTATCTTCTGAATAATAAATATTGGTGGAAGCTGATCGATAGTCATTTTAAAAGCTGGGACGTTATCATCTTATTGACTGATATCATCAACATTAACATTGGGAATTTGAAAATGAATAAGATCGAATATATCAAATTGTTAGCATTACCGTAATATTTCTAAAGATTGCGATTGAAGGAGGACAAAGCTTAAGCGATCAGCATTTGTGTTTAATCGGTTGGGGTGACTTCTATCGTTACCAACATTCTCACATTTCCAACGGCACTTACTACTCTTAGCGATTATGAGGGGAGTCGGGAGAGCAACATTGGGTTATCAACTGAATATCTTCCACGATGACTAATGTTGAAGCATCAATGATTATTATCTAAGCGAACACGGATACACATTTTTGCCCTTGGTCAACATAGAGTTTACTAGTCACAATTTGTAAGGCAATCGTGGGAGTATGAATACGGGAGTATCTGAGAGAGATATTTGTGCAAAGAGAATCGGAGCACAAACTTAGAATATAAGTCTTATCTGAGCCACCATCGGAGAAAAAAGTTGTGAGAAAATTAAATATTTCTGATCGGATGATTCTATTTCACAACCGCCATCACATTCACACATTATCACAAGACACTAATACGGGTTAATCAACCCAGGTGCATTCAAGTTGTTAAAGAAGCCATCGATTATTGTTAAGAGAATAAAGTTAGAGATGAGATAAAGTCAAAGAAGCGATCAAGGCTTGGGACACGTCCATTCTAGAAAGACATTCCTCTCGTGAATCAACACGACCTTCCAATCAAAGGGTATAAAAAGAACAACAAAGTCGCCCAAGTCATCATCATGGATTATCGAATAGTTTATGCAGATTTATATATAATACTCAGGATTTGAGTACTCTCAAAGAGACCAATTCCAGCGAATCAAGAAGCATTTTTACTCTGCCAATCAGAAATAGCATCTATCTTACATTGCATGTATAAAAGTGACAATTTCAGAAAAAAGCAATCCATAGAGGGCTAACCTCTTATTCATCTCAAAGCATGAATTTAAAGTTTCAATCAGAAGCAGCTGATGATATTCACTTATTATATTTTCTTTATTGAATTCTCATGGAATTAATTATTAAATGTTATATGCAATAGTTCAATTATTTATTTATAATCTGGGAACTTAGTTCACCTAAATAATATTGGTTGACAATTTGTGTCAATCCAATAAGGAATAATCGAAAAATCTAATGATCTGGACCTCGGGCCATTACAGAATTGGCTTAACCATGCCCCTTTCAACCTCTAGACCAAAAATCACCTACATCCATGGCTTCTTGGTACAACACCAACAAATCTTGGATAATCCATTCAATACTATGATAGGCCTTTTGAAAATTAATTAAGGCCATACTCACATTTTGTCTTGAGATTTTGGCCCAAGGCATGCATTGTCAAGTAGAGATCACATTTTTAAGATAACCTTCACTCCACAAAATTTTTCCAAGTCTCATAAACAGTATTATTGAGAAGGACCATTTCAATTTATTGCCCAAGAATTTTGCAAAAAAATTATAAGATATATTCAGCATAGTAATTGGTCTCCATGCTTAACCTAAGCCTTATACCCCTCTTTGTGAATCAGCTTAACCATGCCCCTTGCAGTCTCTAGACCCAAAATCACCTATATCCATGGCTTCTTGGTACACCCCAACAATTATTGGATAATCCAATCAAGATTAGCCTTGCAGAACTTTGCAAACAATCCATTAAACAATGGCAACTTTTCATCCTTCATCTGACAACATTTAATCTCATCAAAAGTGAGTTCACTATTGAAAAATGCAGCTTGTTCAAATTGGATACTTCTCCCACAATGCTAACGTTCTCAATATTCTCTTTAGCTTTCAAAACTCTAAAAAATTTCTTGGAATATCTATCTCCTTATTTTATTCATGTAGACTGAGACGCAATCCTAGAACCCTTGTAAAGACCCTCACCCAAGATGACAAATTTTTTACGATTGAGCCTCTTTTGACAATGCAAGCATTTTGTCAAACAGTTTGCTTACTTGTTGTTCTGAGTTAATTTCAGATGGTTTTAAATATAAATGGCATACAATAAACTCATCATAAGAGATTCTCATTAATTTCAATAACTAGTGAATGTTCATCACTTGCCAATACAAGGGAAATATGTATAAACAATAACAGCAATAAACTTTTGAGTTCTGATAATTATATTTCAGAATGGGCACTCTTAATAACATATTACAGAATTCATGAACATTATCAATGATGATTTGCTGACCTGGAAATTGCTTCAGCAGTCTTCAAGTTACAAATTTGAGCATTTAATAAATGATGCGGCTCCTCACTAAAAGCCATGGCCTGCAGTTAACACCCACGGCTTGCATAGGGGCCGGTGGCTAGAGAAAGAAGCCCGACATACTCCAAAGTCTGCTGCTGTTCTTCCTTTGACTAGTCAAACCTTCACACATCCATGTCACCCTCCAAAAACCACAACCTTCAATAAAGGTGGTGGCGTCTATGTTTCTAGGTTGGCAGCAGTATTAATGATGGTGGCTAAGGTAATGGCAGCAATCAACCACAGCAATGAAGGCTGCGCCTAAATATATGCCATGAGTTCCCTCATACAAATCCCACGACTAGCATGGTTATCACCTCTTTAATGTGTAATGACCCTTACACAGTTTGCCCTAGAATTCACTTGTTAATTAGGTTTAGGGTTTCTTCTTTCCAAATGACTGTTCTTTTTAATGAAGTAATCTTGGTTTGAAATCTGCATTCACCATATTAACAACATTTCCACATACACATTTATCTGTTAGCATTAATATCTAGATATCCAAAATATAAGCATAATCATAAATGCAATTTAACAAGCAAGAGGAGTGTCATGGATGGATCCGCCCTGAAGCCCTCATGTTAGGCACGGGAGGTTGTCTACCACAATCCTCCTTTCCCAACGGCTTAGTAGTTGCATTCTCCACTCACAGCAACACCTCAGAAGACACTCGCCCTATTAGGAGAAAGGAACCATAAGGTCCATAGTGGCCTCAAGGCCTACCACCCTTCCATGGCCGTAGCAGAATCATAGGTGGGACCCCCACCCCTCCATGGCCGCAGTGGAATACTTAAGTGGGGTTTTTAGGCACCACTCACCCATGGTTCGCCCTCCCTAATAGAGTACAAGCACGGAGAAGACAATCTTTTAAATACATATGCATTTATCATTGATTCTCTTAAGTCAATATCAACATCATTATCATCATAATACTAAAGAAAGCATTGCACCAATAATCGGATTAGCCATATCTATTTCTTATATTCAAAATATGCTAAATATTATTGCTAAGTGAATACATCACCTGAGTTGCTATATCTCTCCATGTTTCCTTACTCACCTCCTTCAACCTTATACTGAATTGATTAGAGGATGAGGACAATTCATAAATATACATAATCTACTTATGTTTATATTGAAGAATCATCATTACTTATAAGTATCATTATTGCATAATCGTGTATATATATATATATATATATACTTCATATACATATATATATAATTATTCTTTTACTTATATCCATTAGTATTCATATATATATATATATATGTTTATATAATTATTTTTTCCTTATTCATATATATTTTTTATTCATTGCATATGATTCATTATAAAATTTATCTATATCTATGCATATATATTTGTTTGCCTATTAAATAATATATATATATATATATATTAAATGGCTCTATATTCCAATGCATAACAATCATTGTTGCTGCTGTTCTGAATTGCAGATTGTATTTCCCAATGTCTTTCCCTCTTCCTTATTTTCCTTCCTTCTATTTATACCATTCAAGGTAGGTGACTCATGGGGGGAATGTATTGTTTGGTGAAGAGGTGACTTTTCATAAAATATATCCTTTTGTTAGATTTAATTGATGCCTTTAAAGGCTTATTATCACAATAATATCTATTTTTGAAAATAATATATTATTACTAATAATTATGATATTTCAGATTATAGACTTATTTTATTATTTTATTTTGATGTTTTGTTGAACATATTTTAACATTAAAGTATAATAATAAAACCAATTTGCTAATATCTTATTATTATTTTATTCTAATGTATTACAATCTTTGATGTGTAATGATTATAATATTTATTTATTATTATTATTTTTTATATTAAGTTTTTTATTTACTAGAATTTAATAACAATAATATGCCTATATATTATTATTATATTTGTTATTTCCTATTTATATATTTTTATATTGATATGGTACACATTTATTTTATATTTAATATTAATATTGCTATTTGTTTTATTTGTTAATTTATTTGTATTTTAACACTTGGTCTTTATGGTATTGCTATTTCGGGGACATGACATAATGTATCAGCAAATATACAATGTAAATCGTCCAAATCTGAATGATAAATGAGCAACCTTTGAGTGAAATATCTTTTATAATCGACCATCATTAATGAGCAAGGGTTTGTAATCGATTTGAATTGGATATATTGAAACTTTGCAAATTTGTCTCCGAAGGAAACTCTCAAATTTGGCAACGATCTGAACTCCACAGGCTAGGGTGGATAGTTTCACCACCGAACCTTGTAATCCTCAAGTTCCTTGAGCTTCACAATCAGCCATGAAAGAAATAATAAAACTCCGATGATGAAAATGAGCCTCCAAATCGAACATTTGTATCTTCCCATGAAAATCCCTCCAAATTACCTTTTCCCTCTCAAATATTAAAATTTAAATATTTGAACTTGACTTTAGGAGGGAAATAATATAAAGTGAGTTTATAAATATTATAAGTCCCATTTAAGTCACTTAAGACAATATTAATTAATTAATATTTTTTGTATTATTTACTTGAGAAGAATAATATTAAATAATCAATAATTAACTCCTTAATTTTATTTAATGGCTTATGGGAATTAAATAAGCCATTAAATCATCAAAACTATCAATTAGAATGGGACATTACAGTCCTCCCTTCCCGGAATTGCTTGCCCTCCCACATGCAATTTCAAATTGGGGTGCTGAAGGATCTGCTCACTCTCCCACATGGCATCTTCCCCTGGCAGATCCTTCCATCTAACAAGATACTCCCTGATTGTTCTGCTTCTCAACTTCCTCTCACGAATATCCAAAATCTCATCCGGGATCAATATTAACTTGCCCTCCTCATCAAGGGGTGGAAGCTTTGCTGAAACTGTAACCTGTTGTCCAAGTGCCTTCTTGAGGCATGATACGTGAAACATGTTATGTGGTAGCTCCAGCGCATACACTACCTCACCCACTCTCCTGATGACTTTGTATGGGCATTTTGAGTTTAGATGAAGTTTTTCAAAAAAATTGATTGCACTCACAAATTCTGATTGAAAATTTGATGTTGCGTGTAAATTTTCATCAAAATTGGAGAAAATTGATTTTTTAGCATTTTGGCTTGCTTGGAGGAGATTTTGGCAGTTTTTTATGTTTTCACTTTTTGGGCCCAAAACTCGTCTGTTTATTCTGTCCTTTATTTGTACCTGCAGTTTAATGGTAATGAATGGATTTCAGAACATTTATTTGGCCTTAAGCATATCTGTATCACAAAAATGATGTCAGCAACATCTTAAATGGCTGAAATGGGGCAAAATGATAATAGTGACAAGGATGAATGAGGTGGCCTTGGTAGGGATACAACAGTTATTAGATTTCACATTTTTTCTAGCTTTCTTCATTTTCAATGTGGGGTGTTCAAGTGTTCCCTAGTTCATTTGACACATCTCCTAGGATCCTTAATGGCTTCTATGCCACCCATTTGCAAATTTTGAACTACAGAGGATGCTAGAGAGCTCTTGGGATGCTACTTATCTGTCACCAGACAAAAGACTTGAGAAAAATCATTAACTGCCAAAGAAGAAAAGCATGATAACTGCACACTCTCTTATGATATTGATGAACTTGCAAAGTTGTAAGTTTACAACAAATTGTAAGACAGGAATTAGCATGTCTGATACAACTAGAGCTATATTGTAATCCTTCAGGTATTTTGATAGCTTAAATGTAGTTCCTCGTGATAGGCATTTTGGTTAGTTGTTCTTTTATGAAATTAATTTGGAGGAGGAAATTAGCAACATTATTATTTGAAGGTTATGATCCAGAGTTAACACACAAGTGAAAAAGATTGATGGAATTGATCAGGCTTTAAAATTCTCGTTTTAAAAGTTCAATATAATTTGTATATATCTCTTCTGTTGCATGTGATAAATCCTCAGAACTTAGAAGAAGCATGAGTATGCTTATCTAATGTAAGCAACAATGCAGTCCGATATGCATTGTAGTACTCTTTTTAGACAAATGTCTTTTCAATCTTAACTTCTAGAACTTGTTTATGCATACTTTTGTGCCTCCCATGAATCTTTCATACTCTTTCTCTTTACCATGTATGGATTGTTTTACATATCTTTTACATCCTCTCTGCTTGTCATTAAAATCTCATTTGATGGTTCCCATATGTCTGAATTCTTGTCACGTTGACACTATATGTGCCAATATTTTAGTTTGTGTTTTAGAACTGATAATTTCTTTCTTTTCTATGTCGATGGTGCTGGCTTAAACTCAGTCCTTTTTCGATTATACAGAAAGGTATGGAGTACTGTTATTAATGTTTTCATTGTTTTATTTAACAAGACAAATTTAGTTTATGGTAGATTTATGAAAATGTTTAAGGTAGCAGCCCTATATTTTCATACTTCTAGAATCTCATATTTCTTGTAACACCTTCCAGTGTATTGCTTACATATTTGGTTGATATTTAAGGGATGTGGCACTATATGCACTTGGTGTTGGAGCATGTGGAGCTGATGCTGTGGATGAAGAAGAATTGAAATATGTTTACCATCAATATGGGCAGTCTTACATTCAGGTTATATTCTTTCTCTAAGAAGCAACAATTATAAAAGAGAAAGAATGTCCTTTATTGAGCAATTCCTATATGTATGTCAGCATTACCTTATGGACGGTCACTTCATGAAGTGAAGTGAATACATAAGTAACATTTTGATGTTGATGTGCACTTGTTGATGTTGACCTCATTGATGTAAGTAACAACATCATTGAGATCAACATTATAATAGTACGAAAATTATTACTGATTTGTAAAATAATATGTATGATTGATTAAGAATGATCAATGAACTTTTATTTTTCTTCGCAGCAGTGAGAAACTCCTCCTAGTAATTGGACTGTTGGTAACCAAAGCTGTATAGTCTTCAATGATTACACTAATACCAATCATGGAGTTCAGGATGTTTTTTTGGGTACCATTGATGCAAACCATGTTGAATTCTCAGTCAACTATTGGTTTTAACTGTAGTACCTGACATCTGGGATGTTACATGAGCAATAAATATAACAGATAGTTTTTTCATAAACATTTTGGTTATCTCGAATAGATTATATAAATTATTTATGAGTTGTGCATTGGCTTCTAGCCAATGCTTTATTGCTTTGTAAAGCAAAAAACATCTGGGTGCAAGCACAGCTTTATGAGTGAGGTGCATGAGTATTAGTGTAGTGCTGTACCTATGGTTGAGATGCATATTATTTACTAGTCTTGACTTTGGAAGTTCTTTGTGTCAAAAAAAGCAGCTAGACGATCTTGAACTAGACTGGCTCATACAAGTAGAACTCAATAAGTGGTTCACAATGTAGTAGATACAACAGGGTGTGTTTGGAATGTGGACCTGTGTTCTAGAGTTAGAATTTCTCCATTAGTCTCAATAAATAGTATTTTTCTTATGATGAGAGCAGCTCTGCAGGTTAGCCCAAAACAAATGCATCAAGTTATGTATTTTTATGCACCTTACATGATTGGTTTCTTCATGAGACTTGTGAAGAGGATTGCTTTTTGTCTATTTACTAGGTAAAAACATAACGACTATTAGTCATTAACTTCACTAGTAATAGGTAAATGTAGAAACTATAATGGTTGTTAGTGCCCAATACACACATGGCTATTAGACCCTGCTGGGCAAGTGATCTACTCCCCTAGCCTTCATTTATTAATCGAAAAAACTCAATGCATCATGTATTTGGCAGAAATATATAAGCACATAACTCTTCTACAATTTACCCATAAACTAGAATTTTCAAGCACACATTCCTTGCCTAAGCTGATTTCAAGTCTTTCAAGCAATCAGTTTGGCAAGTTGCACTCATTCACTTTGGTAGCTTTACCCTTCCAAATTCTAGAAGCTCCTATCTCTAATTTGGATTGAATATTTATCTTTTCAGTTTGTTTTTGTTGAAGGACGCATGGATTGAAAACTCATTGAGTATTCATGAGAAAATATCATAGCCAAGTAACCCACCCATTTGCTCACCTACTTTGAGGTTTACCAAGTTAATGAACTTAAGCATTTTTTAAAATTTGTGAAGTTTTGCTGAATTGCCATGTCCAAGTCAAAATTAGGTTGTGAGATTTTTCGAGTCGTGAATTTTATAACTATGGAGGGACGGAAAAATAATTGGTAGGGAAGATGAAACAAACCACTATGTAGCCATTACAAGCTCTTGGGCATTGAGCCATAACTCAAGCTATACATTGTAAATGGATGAATTATGAAATAAGCTATATTTCCAATTTGATAATTTAACACATAGTTGGAAGATTCTGCTGGACTCACCGTGGACTCAACGGACTTGGGGGTCCTCAAGCTGGCCGAGTCGACTCGGCGTGGACTCAAGAGTTGAGTCTAGGAGAGTCCTTGCATGGGACTTGCGAGTCCGACCCCCAGGACTCGCGCGAGTCCTGGGGTCAAACTTGGGAGTCTCGTGCAGGGACTCTCCTGGATGGTTGAGATGTCAAAATGAGGTTTTAAAACCTTTGTTTTTGATTTTTTTCTTCATTTCACTCCTCTACTTTGATGCTGTTATACATTTGAAAGTTTGAAACTATGAGTATGAATGATGAAATTTCAATTATTGAGTGTTTGATGATCATATGACATGTGTAATCTTTGAATTATGACAAATTGATAATCAAATTAGGCTCTTATGTTCTCTAAATGCATTAATTTCTTCTTTTTTAAAAGAAAAACTACGGTTTTGTTTTTGCCGAGTCCTAGCCGAGTCACGAGTCCGAGTTGTATTTTGGGCTGCCAAGTCCGCGCCAAGTCTGTGCCGAGTCCGAGTTTTCCAACTTTGATTTAACACATGTCCAATGATCAACATGTGACATGCACCAGCCATCTATTGTTTATGCCCTCAACATGGTGGCTTGATTGAGTGACCACAAATTAGTTTTTTGTGTCATGGTAGAGAGACCACATAATCATTGTAAATATTGTGTTATAGGTAGGAAACTGCTGAATTAGATTAAACATTGTGTTGTGGGCAAGATATCACAAAGCATGATGTTTTCATGGCACCATTTTGTTCATCTTGAAACATTATGCAGTTTGGTAAAGAACAATTGATTCAAAGTCTGTAAATGAGAAAGTTATGATGTTTGTGAGGTATCACAGGAAAGAGACCATGAGATCAACTTCCACTCAGTTTTGCATACACACTACCACATGCCATGGGTAAATTAGTGATACCATTACATTCCTCTTGAAAAATTATGCAATTTCGAAAACAAAAATAGCACCAAATTTTGAGTTTGTAACACTAATGTCCATAATCCTGGGTGTAGGAAATAAATGTAATAATTTTATTTTTTATTATTATTACTCTGTTGAAGGTGAAGTTGAATAGTCATCTGAGGAGATGAACTGAAAGTCTATTCTTGCATGATAAATATGTACGTTGTGAAGTGTTATGGTAATACATTTCAATTTTGGTTTGCATCATTTCTATTTATGTATTCATTTTCTAGTCCATTTTCCTTGCTAGACATTGGTTTTGGAGCATAGGCAATCTTTTTCTATCCACACCATATTTTTTTGACTCTTATCCCCATAAACTATTCTACCATCACTTCTATACCTCTATATTCTCCATTACCTCCCATGGAACATCTTCCAACCTTGAACTAATGCGGCCTTTGCATGGGCTTCCATGGCATCTGAATTGTTCATCAAAATCAACCTCACAAATTTTATTGAGCTCTTTCAAAACACTGTAATGAAATGAAATAGGCACATTTCCCATAGCTTTATCTCGACTTGTCTCTATCCATCTCCAGCCTGGCTGTTATTCTGCAAGGTAAGCAAGAAGAGAACGAAGCTTCCGAGTAAAGGTTGCCCACGACCTCAACACAACTTGCAAATCAAAATGTTATCCAAAAGAAATTTTCTTGCTTAGCCCTTGCCATAACTATGCCCTTCAAATTCAAGTGTGAAATTATTTTATTAAGAACTTTTAGGTTTAAGATTTTTTAGAAACAAAATATTAATTATTGGAATCCTTTTAGCACTTCAAACCATAATAATATGGGAATGCTTGAAAACTAACATAATGCTGATACACATTTCAACCAAAAAACCCTTGCATGCATTGCACAACAAAGACCAAATATTATAAATGTAATATTCAGATCACACAGGTAGACAACAAAGTGATTAACTATTGTAATGCCACATTTGACAAAAGGTGCGATTGGTCCCAAGGCAGCACATCACTGTTGAAATCTCACAAGAATATTAGAATAGATATGCAAACAGATTAGAACAGCTAACTTCTTTGTTGATATCACTTATTACAATGAAGTGGCTTTGCCATAATAGGATATATATAAAATCTGAATGCTCATATTATTCTCCACTACAAACTAGATTCTAGAACTAGAATACTGAAATAAAAACTTATCACAATGACTAGGCACTGTGGCAGCACTGGAACTAAAATAAATTGTGAACTATTAGCACAAATGAGATTCTTGAGTGAAAGTGCCTCAAAGCACAAGAGGGTTTTCGTCCTCGAGTCCCAAATGGGAACCAAGAGGATTTTCGTTCTCCAAATTCTTACACACCAATTTCATCCTTGGATGAGAAGATGAACACAAGTGTGTGAAAAAGGATTTGATTACAAAAACATGGGCGATCCTTTTGATCTATTCACCCTCCTATAAATTTCCCTTGGGCCCTCTTTCATTTGAATTTCCTTTACCCTCCTAAAATTCCCTCCAAAAGTGTTTAAAAGCACTTCTAAAATTAAAAATTACATGAAGCCTTATGATGTCCTATTTAGATTGCCACTTCATTAAAATAATAATATTTAAGTTGTCCTTATAAAATAAAGTTATTGGGCCCAACTAAAATATTATTATTAAATTTTTCCTTAAATTTTTTTTTTTTTGAAAATGGAACATGATAGTTCGCCCTTCCCAAATTTGCTTGTCCTCAAGCAATGCAAATCCAATAGCTTTGACACTTCTTGAATGATAACCTTTATTAGACCAGGATCCCAAATCATCCTTGGGAGTTTGTATGTCCATTTTTTTAACTTATTTGATTGTGGGATGATTTCATTTTCTTTTTGTGATACAACATCCTCAAGTTGATTTGCTTGTTGATCAACGATTGTAGTCGGTCATAGTCAATCGTTGGTCATAGTTGGCCGCAGTTAATTATATTTAAATAAGACTATAGTTTATAATATTTCATATACTTTTGTACATGTTTCGGGAAGACTAATTCCTCGATTAGTGATTAGTTGTTGTCATGAAGCGTCATGACAGTTGGTTACTCAACCACCGCCAATGGCTATTTGTACTTGAGTTAGTATAGTCGGGAGACATTATGTTGGTACTTATGATATTATGTTACATGTTGTTACATTCTAGTACAACTTATTGTACATGGTTATTGTGAATAATAAATGAAGTACTATTTTGCTGTGCAATATGCATTCATGATTGTTCGTACTTGTCTTGGGAATGAATTCCAATGTACTACGAGGGTAAACGGGAATCAACAAAACATAGACAAGTACAAACAATCATGAATGCATATTGCACAACAAAATAGTACTTCATTTATTATTCATGGTAACCAAGTACAATTAGCCGTACTAGAATGTAACATTAGAATGTAACATGTAACATAATATCATAAGTACCAACATAATGTCTTTCGATTGTATTGACTCAAGTACAAATAGCCGCTGGCGGTGGTTGAGGAACCAACCATCACGACGCTTCATGACAACAACTAATCACTAGTTGGGGAATTAGTCTTCCTGAAACATATAAAAATGTATATGAAATATTATAAACTAACTATAGTCTTATTTAAATATAAATAACTGTGACCGATTACGACTATGACCGACAACTAACTATGACCAACTACAACGATCTCTTGCAAAGCTTTTGCAAACCCCTTAGATTTATCTAACTTAGTTTGTTTTGTTTTGGAAATTTCAAGCTTACTTGGTGGCTGCCTTATGTGAAAAATGAGCTTAGTGCCATGCTTTTGTTGTACTATTTTGATACAACTAGAATCTAAAAATTCTACATTAGAAGATACTTTTACAAAAATGTTTATCAAACTTCATCTTTTATTAGGTTTAGTCTCACCTGAAGGTTGCGGCCTTGGCATTGAATAAAGGGAAATGGGAAAAACAACTTCTGCCTTATCTTCTAGTACGTTATGAACTAAGGCCACAATCATGTTAGATTCATTGCCTAATATAAACTGCAAATCTTTATACTTCTCATAAGAAAATCCTCATGGTCCACACAAACTTCAATTGTCTCACCATTCTTAGATTGCTTTCCACAATGACAACAATCTTGTAACAAACAATATGAAGCAATAAATCGGTACTATTACCTTCTCTTTCGTACGTTGAATTGTAATCATAGGGATGGTCAAGTTGCTTATCTTCTTTTGCTTTAGATGTTTTTGAGAGATTTGTACTAACACAATCATTCCTGTTTCTTACTAGAACGTTCTTTACAACTATAGGTCTATCACCATGGTTATTTTTGTTGGAAATGTTGTCATTGATGTCAAAGTGAATGATTGAGATATTGTCATTGATGTCAAAGGTGCAAACACATGTTGTCATTAAGATTAAGAAGATAGTCATGAATAGACGAGAGTATAAGAACATGTTGTCATTGATGTTAAGAAGGTGCATGAACAAGATTGGTGTCACTATTGTCAAAGACATAAGACCAAGATTGTTGGCAAGAATGAAGTCTAAGAGATCATTGTGGAGATTGTTGGAATGGTTGCCATTAATGTCAAAGAAGTATGGAAGATTGTTGATAAGATTACGATCATTGATGTGAAGAAAGATGTTATTGGTGTCACAATGGAATTCATTGATACAACAAGAAGAAACCATTATAGGCCAAAGGCCATAAATCGCTATATCAAGAAAGATTCAAGAAATTGTAATAAGGCAGAATTAAATACAAGTTAAGAAGGGTGGATTAAAATTTAAAATAATATTATTCAGCCAACCTCCTTCCATATGAAGCTTCATATATATATAAGACAAAATGTCTTATTCCAAATAGAGATTATAAAGTAATTTGATGAAGGGATACAATTAAAGAAAATCATAGGGAGAGATTAAAAAAAGAAATAACTTATATGAGCTCTCCACATAAGACAAATATGTCTTATTTAAAAGATCATAAAGTGAAGAGATTAAGAAAAGACAAAAGTGCGATTAAGAAATGAAAAAGGTTTTAAATCTGGCCGACCACATAAGGATGCTATGAGGATTTAAAAGTGCAGCGAATAATTCAAAATTAAGTGCAGATATTAAAAGGTGGCGATTGAAGGCAAGTTTGTAATAGGAAATAATTTATAAAAAAGTCAAAGATTAATTAAATGTAAAAGTAAAGGCAGTGATAACTACTAAAGGTAGAAATTAAATTATGAAAGGCTGCGATTGACTTTAATGGACAGCAATTTAAGGAAGACATGACTGTTTGAAAAGACCTCATCTTTCCTAATAGATGTCTCTTTTCATAAGAGGAATAAAGATATAAAAAATAGAAGGTGGTGTGCCAAGGAAGAAAGCAATTAAAAATGATTTATTTTTCTGATTAAAAAGAGCAGAAAAATGAAGTCTAATTCTGATGTGTAAAATAATGCCATGATTATGATTGTAAAGAAGTTTGAGCAGGTTTATGAGCAGACTTGAAAGAGAGTTTGTAGCAGATCTTCAAGCAAATGTGTAGACAAATTTATAGCAGAATTAAAAAGGATCTATAGCAGATTTTTAAAGGAATTCAAAGGAAGATTTGTAAAGGAGTACATGATAGTGATCAAATTTATGAAAAGAAGAAATTGTAGAGAAGGGGGACCCGTCACCCTTGGGACTCTAGGTCACGAAAGAGGCCTAAGGAACGGGCTGCCCTAAACTACCTCAAGTTTGCTAAGCGGATCGAAAAAGGACAAGGTGCTTAGGTTGAAAAGGAAGGGCAGACTGTTTGCCACTTTCCCTCTACTAGAACCAGATGTTCATAGGGTCAGAAGAGCCAATTTCCAAGGTTCGGCCTGCTGCCTAGACAATTCACTATCTGAGGACGACAATGCAGATCTTGGACTCCAACGCGCTAGAGGTCCAGAAAGCAAGCAAAAAATCACAGGGAAATCTACTTACTATCTGATTGCTAAATGCTTTATACTTTGATAGGGAATAAAAGAGACAGAAATAGTGAATATGAAAAAATAAGATTGAGGACTAAACTATTGCAGAAATGACAAGGAAGGTGAGAAACTGTGCCTTTTCACCCACGAGTTGAATCTTTGAATAGCTCTGCTCGAAAACACTTGCACACACGGAAATGGGAAAAATGTTGGGGTTGTTTTAGAGGACTACCTCAATCAGTCCCCCGCTTTGGTGCTCCCACCTCCACAGACAGCCAAATAGCCACAAAGTGTAGAAAGCGATAAAGAAAGAAGAAGCAAAGCAAAGAACACGAACAAATAGTATGCTACTTGATAAACAAAATGATGCAAAGGGTGAGCAACAATGAACAATATCACCTTCGCAACTATGAGCACTCAAGGCAAGTAGTGGAAGGAAGAAGCTTGAGAGTCTCCAATGGTGGTGTTGCTGCAATGAGAGCGTGATGTAGGAATCAAAACCAATAGCTTGCAGCCAAGAAGATGTAGAGTGGAAGTTGGAGGATGAGCTTAGAAAGTGAGAATGAGTGAGAATTGAGCAAGAGAGAGTGGAGAGAGTGAAGAGATGTGAAAGAATGTGAGTTGATGGATTTGAACTAGCAAAAGGGAGGCAAAAGACCCGTTTTTCGTCGGTCAAGGAAGCAAGAGACGTTACGCTTCGTGACCAATGGAGAAGTGTAACGCCTCTATGGATTCCAGAGGCAGGAATCCTATCAGGACAACAACGCAGAGTGCAAACGTCTGTGCGGCGCATGCGCTTCCCCGACAGAGATTCCTCCACTGACACAAAAAGACATGGCTAGGTGGAATGAGCGAGGTGGCGGCGGTGAAATTGCATCATCGAGTTTGCACTTTCTAAAGTAGGGGTGATGAAAGTGGGAATTTGCCTAGGGGTGCAAATTTGCTCCATTACATTTTCCCCCCACTTTAGCAAGCATATGTGTCAGTGCGAATGCAAGGTAAAGTAGAAAGAGGTTGAAGAGAATATACCTTAACCGTCGAGGAAGCAAATCTCTGATCTGGCACACCCTGACGTGTAGGAGGTAGCTCTATAGGTTCTCGGTCCCACAGGGCAATCTTGATGTGAAAGAGAGATGGCTCCACAGGTACTCGGTTCTATGAAAATGGCTCCATGGGTTCTCGCTCATGCAAAAATTGAACAAAGGTTCCATTGGTTATTGGTCCTGCAGAAGTTGATCAAAGGCTCTACAAGTTCTTGGTCTTACAAAAAGAAGGAGCTTCACAAGTTCTTGGTCCTATAAAGGGGGCACCACAAGTTCTTGGTCCTGTGGGGCTTGATATGAAAGGACTCTACAGGTGCTCAGTCCTGAAGAGTTTGATGTGAAAGGCCCTTGCAGGTGCTCGGTCTCATAAGGCAAGCTTGACGAGGTGTTCGATCTTGCAAGCTTGATACTAAAAGCGGCTTTACAGGTGCTCAGTCCTGCAAAACAACATGTTAAGTTGCAGACAAAACATGTTAGGTAGAAAAGCTGAAACAAACAGACACATCACAGAGCAAGCAATTGAAGCAGAAGTTTTCAAAGGGGTCCCCTTGGGACCTCTTCAAGATAGCAAGGGGCCCACGCAAAGGGACACTCTAATTTGAAAGGCGCAACATTTTTCACAAATGCTTCTATCATCAAGTAATCCTTTTTCGTCAAGAAATCCGATAAAAAGAATGCTCCTTCTCAAAGGAAAGTTTTCAGACTTCTTCATTAAAAAGGAATACTCCTTTTTCGAAGGCAAGTTTTTAGATTCTTTTGCTACGAATTTGTTTTTGAAAGAAAATTTTCATGAAGGGGTCCTTGTTGAAGAATGCATTTTTGAAAAATGAAAGATTTTCAGTAAGGGATTTGCTGTATAGCCCCTTAGGATGGTGCGTGCAAAACAAAAGAGCAAGTGGTTCCTAAGGAGAGAAAGAAGAAGTAAGGATGTTGTCGCTCACGATACATTGTGAGATGTAGATGTGGAAATGTTGTCATGGATGCGAGGGAGAACACATAAGCACCACAACATCATTGAGTAGATAGAGAGAGACAAACAAAGGCAAAGAAAACGAGAAACAAGAAGAGACGAAGAAATCAAGAGACAGGGGGATCTCAGAGTTCGGGGTCAGATCAATTCATATATATAAATAGGTAACACTCGGTGTATGAACGAAAGATCATCAATCCTAGAAGTTCCTAGATCGTGAAGAAGAGCACATGAAGACAAATGAAAATAAAAAGAATTGGGTCAACATGGAAGAGGGCCTAAATGCTCCCAATGCTTTGCATCGTCCCCAATTGTCAAAAATCAAAGTCACAATATATAAAAGAATGATGAAACATATAGAGGAAGTTTACGGCAAATTTTCCTGGCGTGTATCCAAGCACCTACAAGGGTCCTTCAAGCAGGATCACAAACACATAAATACAAGCATAGGGGGAACACAACACACACACACAAATCTACTCTACAGATAAAGAAGAGGTACTCCCCTACTCCTCATCAACCAGCAAGTCGTCTTGCTCCAAATCTAGAACATTAAATGGGGAGGGAGGACGAGCCTACAAGGGCAAGATAGCGAGGGGATCACCTTCTGACTCTCCTGCAACAAGGGCCAACGAAGAAGGCCCCTCGAGGTTCTCTTCATTGAGCTCTTGTGAGGTGAAGGTCATTGATTTTGCAAAGATCATTTACAGAGCTGGGACATCATCCACCGAGTTAAACATGCAGTTAACTGGAGTGCCATGTGTTAATTGGGCAGGAGAAGGAGGCGCTCGAGATCCATTGCCGACCTCGTCGAAAGGGGCAATGACAAACTTAGGGGATGTTGGGGCCGCCTTCGTCAGAAGGATGACACAAGCCAAACCAGAATCAACTCTCGAAGAAGGTGAGTCGTTCTTCTGACCACCACTCAAGGTGAGGTCATCCTCTGGCTTATGCTTCATCGGAGGATGTGAGATCCCCACAGAAGAAGTGGAGGTGGAGGAAGGAGAAGATAAAGCCGCGACAGACACCGGCAACATGTTTGGCATGTCTATGGGCTGAGTGAACGAAGGGATGTCCGGAAGGGACATCAAAAGCGAAGGCTCCATGGAAGGAGCGATGAACACCTGCACCCTTTTGGGGTGAGGATCATCAGCACACGCTGGGGCAGCTGGAAGCAAAATTGAGGCGAGTGGAACTAAAGAAGGAGTAGGAGGAGGCACAACAGGAGGTGCTGAAACAGGAGCTATTGGCTCCCCCTCTACCTTTTGCAAGGTCGCTTGTTCAGCGGCCAGAGCTTTTCTCTCACGCTTGTGCTCATGTGCAAGCTAGTTACGTTGGCTTTGGGCACTAGAAGTCACAACTTGAGAAGGGACAGGAAGTTCCTGTTTTTCTATAGGAGTGTCCTCCACAACCGTTGTTGGTGGAAGGGCAACTTGCTAGACAAGAGCAAGAGCAAGAGCAGGAAGCACAGGAGCAGAAACAACAATAGGTGGAGAAGCAGACACGAGTGCCTTAGCAGTGTGCCTCTTCCCATTCACTGTCAGAGGGATAGGAGAAGGAATGGTAGGAAGTCGCAGAGGCCGAGACATGGGCGCAACTCCATGAGGGCCCTTCCCCTTGCCATAAACAACGAGTCTAGGAATCGTTGGCAAGACGAGAAGTTTAAACACTTGACGCTTAACTTTTTGCGAAGCGGGCACTATCGGGCTCCCCATGCAAGGCATAGGAGCAAGAGCTGAGGATGCCGCAACAGGGCGAGAAGCAGAAGTGGATGAAGCAGGAGATGCAGAAGAGGAACGCCCATGGTTGCGAGTAGGTTTCCCCATCCCCTTTTGCTAGGAGGAGGTAGCTTGCTGCTGCGCAATCATAGAACCTTTTACCAAAATGGTTTAGGGAGAAACTGGATAGGTCACCTTTGGCATCGTGCCCCAATCTTATACTTGACATAGGCACGATATAACAAGTTCGTCCTTGGAGGGAGCAGACTGACAGGAGCGGGCCAAAAGTGATCTAACGAGAAGCCCCTAGGTGACACCAGTGGTTTGTAACTGGTGTTGTGCACGATGTGCACAGAGCCCTCATGAGAGAACTTGAGACATTTATGGATCACTGAAGTGATGCCATTCATGGAAACCAACCACGGAATGCCCAGTTTCACCCTGAACAGGTCCGACTCCGGGATTATGACAAAAGAGGTATCTACGGCCTTGGGTCCTACCAAGACCGATAGAGTAATAGAACCAAGAGGAGGGATCGAGATTCCATCCTGTGTGCATGTAGTGGCCTTTGATTCTTTGTATTCCTCTCTATGCAAATTTTTTATCAAGAGCATTTCTTCTGTTACAACATTCACTCGGCTTGCGGGGTCAACTAGGACACCAGTCACAATGTTCCCATTGACACAAGCGGGAATGTACAAGGGAGAAGGCTCTTTGTTCATTGGTAAATCCTGCGAAGTAAAAGTTATGTTTGGTGATCTACTTGCAAATTGGGTAGAAGGAATGCGTGTGAATGAGACCATGTTAACATACACAGGCCAAACAAACTTAGCGGACATGAAAGACTGAGAGATTGGACAGTGACCTATCTAAATTCCGCTCCTAAATATCTAAGAGCCCTTCTAACTACATAGCTAGGGGTCGTAGATTGGGTTGCAAGGCTATATGCCTTGCAACACACAAATCTACAACACACCTAGGATACAAGAGAAGGTTCTTCGATACCAAGGGACAAAATCAAATAGTTCACGTCAGGTTCACCAAAATGTAGAGAAGGGAGACCTGTCACCCTTGGGACTCTAGGTCACAAAGGAGGCCTAAGGAACGGGCTGCCCTAAACCACATTAGGTTTGCTAAGCGGATCGTAAAAAGGACAAGGTGCTTAGGCTAAAAGGGAAGGGAAGACTGTTTGCCAGTTTCCCTCTACTAGAACCGGATGTTCATAGGGTTAGAAGAGCCGATTTCCAAGGTTCGGTTTGTTGCCCAAACATCTCACTGATTGAGGACGGCACCACGGATCTCAGACTCTAGTGCAATGCGCTGGCCTCTCAGGGATGCACTGGCTTCCGTATAGATAGAGGTCTATAAAGCAAGCAAAAAACCACAGGGAAATCTACTTACTGTTTGCTAAATGTTTTATACTTTAACAGGGAATAAAAGAGACAAAAATATCGAATGACAAAATAAGACAAAGGAATAAACTATTGTGAAAATGACAAGGAAGGTGAGAAAATGCGCCTTTTCACCCATGAGTTGAAACTTCGAATAGCTCCGCTCGAAAACACTTGCGCACACGGAAATGGGAAAAATGTTGGGGCTATTTTAGAGGATTGCCTCAGTTAGTTCCCCGCTTTTTTGTTCCCACCTCCATGGACAACTAGATAGCCACAAAGTGTAGAAAGTGATAAAGTAGAAGCAAAGCAAAGAGCACGAACAAACAATATGCTACTTGATAAAAAAAATGATGCAATAGGTGAGCAACAATGAACAATATCACCTTCCTAGCTACAAGCACTCAAGGCAAGTAGTGGAAGGAAGAAGCTTGAGAGTCTCCAATTGTGTTGTTGCTGCAACAAGAGCGTGATGTAGGAATGAAAACCAGCAGCTTGCAACCAAGAAGACATAGAGTGGAAGTTGTAGAATGAGCTTAGAAAGTGAGAATGAGTGAGAATTGAGCAAGAGAGAGTGGAGAGAGTGAAGAGATGTGAGTTGATGGATTTGAACTAGCAAAAGGGAGGCGAAAGACCTATTTTTTGTCGGTCAAGGAAGTAGGAGACGTTACGCTTCACGAACAATGGAGAAGTGTAATGCCTCAGCAGATTCTAGAGGCAGGAATCTTGTTAGGATGGTAGTGCGACGCGCGTCCCTAATAGAGATCCCTCCATCGACATGAAAAGACACGACTAGGTGGAATGAGCGAGGTGGCGGTGGTGAAATTGCATCATCGGGTTTACATTTTCTAAAGTAGGGGTGATGAAATGGGGAATTTGCCTAGGGGTGCAAATTCGCTCCATTACAGAAATACATGATATTGATCAAATTTATAAAAAGATAGTGCATGAAAGTAATTTGAGAGAAGTATATTGTAATTTGAAAGATAGTGATCAAACATGTAATTTGTGATCAGATTTGAGAGAAGTATATTGTATGGTGTAGTATAATAGTTAGATTTAAAAAGGAAGAGAGTGGTCATATTTGAATCAAATTTTGTGAAGGAGTTCATCATATCAGCATTGAAGAATTAAACAGGTTGGAGCCTATCAAATAGAGGTTGGAGCCTCTTATTGGGTTGGAGCTCAGTTTGTGCGTGGGGGTTGGAGCTTATCAAGTAGAGGTTGGAGCCTGTTGGTGAGTTGGAGCTCAATTTATATAGAGATTCAAAACTTTAATAGTAGGTTGGAGCCTACAAGAAGAAGAAGATTAATCTATATAAGCAATATTGTGCCGTGGTTTTCTTTCGAAAGGGTTTCCACATAAATTGTGTGTTCTCATTGTGTTCCTAATTGCTAGATTTTACTTGAATGTTCTTATTGTGATTGGTTAAGTTTTGAAAAGTAAAAGATTGTTAGATACTGATTCACTCCCCCACTCTTAGTATCATTGTGTGCTCAACTATTGGTATCGAAGCAGGTTCCTTCACAAATAGCCTAACTACTAGAAGGTAGATCATAAGAGCACATATGGGAAAAAGAAAAAGAAATAAGGGAAAAGGAAATACTAAGCAAAATGTTGATAAACATGCATCAACAAAACCAAATGAAAATGATGAGGTGACACTTGGAATACACATGGCAATAGAACCAAAGAATGTCATAACAAATGGAGATAACTTTGTGAGTAAAAGAGAAGAAGAAATGGCGATTGAAAAGGATAAATCATCTAAAGAAGAAGCAACGTTGAAATCATCAAAAAGGATGAACATTTCAAAGCATGAATCAAGCAATAGCCCAAGCAATGAATTTGATGGAAAGGAAGTCCATGTTGATAGAAAGCTCAAAGAAGAATCCAACATAGGCAAAGGTAAGTATAATTTTTTGTTGTTGTGATAAAACTAATTATTGTGTTTTTGAATGTGTATAGGTCAAAGGTGAAGACAAAAGAAAAGAAGAGAAAGATTCAATGGAAGAAATACTTTTCATGGCTATGAAAGCAAAAGGTGATAAAAATGAAAGAGATGAAGAACATGTCGAAGATAAGAAGATTGAGGTTGATGAAGAAGTGGATCTGTGATCTTTAAGGATCGTAGAGCAAAGTGAATGAAGACAAAGATTACAAGAAAAACTTGAGGAAAATAAAACCGTACAATTTCCAAGTCTGAGCCCTTCCTAAGAACACAGTCAAGTTGAAAAGTCAAGACAACCTTCTCTAGATGAGGGAAGTTGGGACACCAAGTCACATTCCTTCATAGAATTGAACAAGAGTAGCCTTTGGGGCATTGAAAGGTTGTCAATCAAAGAAGAAGTGAGTCAAGGGTGTATAAAATAAATTTTGAAGGTGAAACAAGTGTGTAGAAGGAGTTGAAGATTACTATGTGCCTGAGAGTGCGAGAAAAGTACTGGAACATCTCTATCAAACCTCCCTAGCAAGCAGATTCTAGGCGCTAGGTTTGTATCAGAAAAAAACCATGGTAAGCCCTAGTGGAGAAAAGAAAAAGTTGCCCAAACTTACAGGCAATAGAAGACCCAATCTATATGTGGTAAACATAAAAGCTTCATGCCAACATTTTAATACAAATGCAAGCTCATTGGTCCGATAGAGGTTTGTGATTAGAATTAGATTGAGTTTGTTTGCATATATCTTACTACATACCACATTCATCTCAAATGGGCCCTTCTACATGTTCCATTACTTATAGAGGTTTGTACCACCTTGTTGGTTAGCATGTAACCTTATAATTGCTTGCATTCACTATATAAACATCATTTATAATAATTGGAAGGTAGTTAGCCTTTGGTCTAGCTCTAGAATGTTGGAGTTGATGATTGAACTCCCACAACACCCCAAGGATCACGTGCAATCAAAACACCCTATCACAAGAGAGAAAAGCAATTAATTTGTTATCAAGCTTGAGACTTCATTAGATGTAAAAAGATAATTGATTACAATATACAATGAAACACTTGTTATATAGACAAGGATGAAGCTTTACATGAGGATATAATTAGATCATGAGATGTTTCCTAATCCTATGACTTAAGACAAAAAAACACATAACCTAAATAAGCTTAGGTATGCTAATGTAAATAGAACCCAAGAAGAAATAATTAGGTGATTTTCCTTTTTCACACCAACAACCCCCTTTAAGTAGGGAGTATGATAAACTACAAAGATGCATTGATGATGAATGATGGATGGGTCCTGGCTACAAGGCTTGATAAGACACCAATAGACAAACATATAAATCTCTCACAATCGGAGAAAAGGAGAAATTTTCATGGACAAAATTTCCTGTCCAAAAGAGAAAAAAAATCATGTACATATGATGGAAGAAAGGACTCAACATGAGCCCCCAAGGATTGCTTCCGTCACAAATTTACAATATTGATCCCCCTCATAGGAGAGAAAAGATGAGACTATGAATCCCCCCCATAAAGAAGTATCTCATATGCCAATGATGAGAGCCTAAGGACAGAAAGCCATCCACTACTTGCAAATACCAATTCTCCCCTTTGGAAGAAATAAATGCACTGGTGATTGTAGAAGCCATTCCAATAATCTGGATGAGTAAGGAATCAAAATCCTAATGTGTGTCTTTAAATGTGGCTTTGGTGACCTCATGTTGGAAAAAGATATCTCGTCAAAAATAGGAATTGTACACCCAATTAGAGAAGTGGAACCAAGAGAGAAATATCTGAATTGCTTCTAGAAACAACGAAGACTTGATGACATCATTGCCATCAAAGAGGAAATGCAAATCCTCAAATGAGTCCTCCATATCAACAATATGAGACTCCATAAACAAGGATGATATGTTTGATATATAGGAATCCCAATGAGGTGAAGCTGGAAGATTGAAATGATCTTGTTGAAATGAAGGAATAACAATTGATGGTGGAGTAGAGATCTCAATGCATGTCATTTGACTACATTTGATGTATTTGCAAGTGGTGGTTTAGAAGAATTGAGCAAATTGATGCCATTTGCAATGTAAAGATGTCTTAATTGATGAAGTTCCAGAAGAAGTTTCAAACCATCAAGTTCCTGCAACATGCATTAATCTATGGTATGCCTTTTCTTCTCACAATAATTACATTTGATTTTCTGTTGATTTGGAGACACGATTACAACCAACAAAAAATACATGCAGAATAGATAAGTTACAGTCTACTCAAAACAATCAATGATCTTGGAACTTTATAAGTAGTACGATTATAAACGTCAAATTTGGCCATAGAAATCAAAGTACATTTTTTTTTTTTTTTTGTAGAATGAGATCAATTTGATTACATCATTGTGATGTACATGCACTTTCAAAAAATATTACATAAAAGAATGTTACCTTATGAGCCTAAATGAAGCTCTGGAAGTTCCCAAAATGAGAACTACTTAGTAACACCTATAAGAATTTGTAATTTTTGGAAAACGCCAAAATTAAAAATGATCTACACCACTATGAAGATTGTGAAATTCTACCCCAAATAAAAAAAATGCTTTGAAAAAAGAGGTCATATGATTGAGAATGAAGCCTTTGAATTTTGAGTGCAAAATCAAAATTGTCAATGTAGTAGAGGGCAGCTTGGGAAGAGAAAAATGATGATGTCATGTTGACATCAATATGCATTGGAAGGAATATTCTCCTAGTTGAAAAATATATATTGCAAATCTAGAAGTCATTGATGGATCTTGCAAAACTACCCTAGAAAATTGAAAGCCACAATTGAAGTCAAAAAATTGCTTTCAAGGTTGAAGAAGTCTAATGGGATTTGTTAGTGGTTTTGCAGTCACCATTTTCTTTGAATGAATTGGCTGGTTTGAAAATGTCGGGAAGTAAACAGTAGCTGAGGCCACATGGCATTGACTGACAAGGTGTGTACCTTGCTTTATAGGCTTGTGGAGGGTATGACTTGTATCTTGTTGTAGGTCTGGAAAGCCTTTTTTTTATTATTTGAAAATATTAATTGGAAAAATAGATGGTGTACTAGCATAGAAATCAAATTTTTATTTGCAAAACAATTGCAGTGGCGACGTACGAATTGTACAATTGTATGATTTTACAAATGTTTTTTAACAAATTTGAAGACCCATAAAAAATTACCTTGAATTTTCTAGACTTAGATTTTGGTATTTAGACAAGTGATCTTAGGATTTTGATACCTTTTTGGATGCAATGGTGATGTACATTTTGCTTGAAGAAGCATTGTTTGAATGCTCAAGGCTGAATTTATCAAAAGTGGATAGGGAATTGCATATTTGGAGCTTTGATATCTTTTTGGAGTTGATGATTAAACTCCCACAACATCCCAAGGATTACATGCAATCAAAACCTTATATCACAAGAGAGGAAAGTAACTAATTTGTTATAAAGCATGAGATTTCATTAGATGCAAAAAGATTATTGATTACAATATATAATGAAACCCTTGTTATAAATACAAGGATGAAACAATATATGATAATGTAATGTCCCCTTCCTAGGACACTTCAATTCGGTGGACAGTTAGACTATTCAACGAATTCTTGTAGGCTAATGAGTTAGGGTTAGGGAATAGCAGTTGGCAATGACAGGTGTTTTACTGAGCTTTGGTAGGTGTAATGTGCAGAACACAATTTTCTGTGGTAGTTTTGGATGATTTTTTCTATACTCACTATTTTTAGTAAGGCAGTTTCGGGCACTGACAGAGTCAGTTGTCAGCATTTCTATTTTTAGCTATGTCAATGGAGGCATTTAATGTTGGTATCCAAATATTTAATATAGTCCAGTATTTTAATTTAAATAGCACTACTTTATAAAGTTAAATTAAATATTTAACTTTATTATTATTTAATATTATAAAGTGACTTTATGAAGGGGTACTTTTGGGAGACATAAGAAGTCATTTTAAATTTAATAAATTATTCCCTAAAGTTGGACGCATCACTTGGAGAAATAAGGGGACATTTAAAATTTAAATAAAAGTGCATTTATTGCTAAATGGGGTGTGGGTTTTGGGAGGCACACAAAAACTTTGGAGCTCATTCTTGTTTATGCTTGACTTGATATTTTGGTATTCTTCTTTGTTGGAGGAGCTGGTTCTTCTTGAAGGCTTGTGAGGACAAAATCCCTTACAGACAACATTCTCCACATTGTTGAAAGACACAATCAAGTTGGTTCTTCTTCAAGGTTTGTGAGGACGGAATCCCTTACATGCAACATTCTCCACATTGTTGAAAGACACAATTTGGATGATTACTTGGTGATTTCATATAGGGATCACAATTGGATTTCATTGCTTATTTGCACCTCAGTTTTGGAGCACCGAACATTCATTTTTTATTTAAGAGAGACAGATTGGTAGATTTTGGAAAGCTTATTGCTGGTTGTTCTTTCTCCATTCCTGGCCATATCACTTCTTTGCTAGCCATACTTGTCTGAGGGCGTGAGACTCATTCCTTGCTGGGTGCTAGGGTTTGGAGAAACTTTATTGCTGTTTGGAGGGTGTCTAGGGTTGGAGAACAAATTGACATAATTTTTGTGTATTTATGCTTAGTCTTGGAGTTGTGGTGCCCATTTTTGGGAGCTTGCAGGAGCTGGTTAATTTTCTGGGCATGTTTGAAATAGATATGTAATGTTATTTGCTGATCTCGGTTGCTCTTACATTTGAAGAAATTTGTATTTTCAAATCAGAAATCAAATTTGGAATTTTCAGCTATATGTATTCCTGAATATTGTTCTATTTTTGAGTTATTTATTTGCTGCAAGTACTTTATTATCTGCTCTTTATTATAGAAAGAAAACACCATTGGCATTTCTGTTTTCTTCTATTAAACACATCAAACAAAACAAAAAAAAAACTCAAGGCAAAACAAGGTAGCTTAGTATAATGGTATCAGAGCTAGGTTGCATCCTGCCATCTTGGAGGGTTTTGGAAAAACTATGTTATTTCAGCTAAATGAGTAATGCAATCACCCTATACACATCACTATAATTTGAGAAGGAATAGATCAAACACTAGCCTTGAGAGTCAACTAGAGGTAGATCCTTTTGCAATTGTTAAAATGGGTGACAGAGAGCAGTAGGAACCTAGCACTAGGGAAATGCTAAATGACCTAGCTAGAGGGCAGCGTGAGTTACAAGAGTTTAGCTCAAATGGTGGCCCTAATGAACCAACACATGCTCATCAATAGAGGGAACAATGGTGGTAATAATGGGGGACACAATGGTGGAAACCATGGGCACAAAAGGAATAATGGTAATGGGGATGGTTCAATGAATGATAGGGGTACAAATCAACCAGCAAGAACCATAACAACAAATTAGAAGCCTATAATGCCTAACTTTCCACCAAGGGTTAACCCTTGAATTGAAGCAGAGCCCACCCAACAAGAGTTAGAGGAACAAATTTTGCAGGATAGGAGGGATTTAGGGCTAGAGTTTCAAGCTGAAATGACTTTCCGTGACTACATGGACCTCAAATGAAACATAGACCACACAGGGGTAGTAGATAGCGTCACTAGGAATTGTAGAGAAAGGTGGTAAGCTATCCATTCCATACTATGATGGCTCTGGGAAGACTATAGCTAGAGCTTGGGTTTGGAAGCTTGACACATACTTCCAGCTCAAGCCAATGCAAGAGGATGAGGCCATCAAATATGCTACTATACATTTGGATGGTAGTGCTCATGAGTGGTGGCATCATGGGATGATCACCTTGGGTCATGACCAAGTTGACTCATATGTTGAGTTTATAGGAAGGTTGATTGAGAAGTTTGATAAGGACCTTGAGTTACATTTTAAGGAGTTAGCATAGCTCAAACGATGGGGTTTTGTAGACATATGTTGCTGATTTCCTGAGGCTTTCGTTTTTGGTCACAGATATTTCAGAGAGAAGGCTCATTGTTCTTTTCATGGATGGTCTTTCAGATCCTTTTTGAGGTTGGATTAAGGCCCTTAATCCATCTTCATTATAGGAAGCCATCAAGAAGGCTAGAGATATGGAGACATCCACTCTTAGAAACAAATTTCAGTCTAAGGGGTTCCCTGATAAGAAGGATAAGGATAAGAAATCATTTCATAGGGAATCACATCAGCCACGTAATGAGTCCAACAGATTGGATAGTGAGTAGCTTAATGACCTTCAGAGGAAGAAATTGTGCTTCCATTGAAGAGAACCTTGGGACCCATCTCACAAATGCAGTGTGAAAGCAAAGGCTAAGCAAATAGAGTATTTTTCTGTTGACGAATCTGCATCTGAAAAATCAGATCAGCAGTTTGATTCGGAGAGCAATGAGGAGGAGAGCTCATCAAAAGAGGAACCAAAGAGTGATGGTACAATTGCCCAACTCTCTAGTATACAAAAAAAGTAACATTCAAGGTTAGAGGGGCATTATAGGGGCAACAAATCATAACACTTATTGATACAGGTCCCACTCATAACTTCATTAATGAGGGTTTTGTGATTAGGAGAGGTTGCAAACAAAAGAACATGAAGGATTCAAGGTCATGGTAGTTGATGGGTACAAGCTTTCTTGTACTTGTAAGATCTCTAATTTGAGCATATAGTTGGGAGACTATGAGTTGAAGGATGAATTCTATGTGGTAAAGATTGGGGATATTGATGTGGTTTTAGGGATGCATTGGATGAAATCTCTTGTGGAGTCCTCTTTCAACTTGTAGAAAATGGAAATGAAGTTTGAATCAAATGGGAAAAAGCTAGTGCTCAAAGGTTTATCGGATGGGGGTCCTAGAGTTGTATCTTCAAGAGGATGGAGCATTTGATTAGACATGATTGGGTGGAGTGCGCAACAGAGTGTCTTATCATGCCTACAGTTGCAGATCAACAAAAGAATAACAACCATCGTGATATTCAGAAGCTGCTATCCAAGCATAGCAAGGTGTTTGAGAGTATTCCCCATGGAGTACCACCAGAGAGGGGGATAGAGCATGTCATAGAGCTGGACGAGGGTGCCAAATCAGTGATCACTATGCTATACAGACATCCTAAGAGGCATAAGGATAAGACAGAGAAAGCAAATAAGGAGTTATTGGAGATGGGGCACATTAGACCCAACAAGAGTCCATTCGCATCAACAATGGTTTTAGTGAAGAAAAAAGATGGGACAATGTGGATGTTGTAAGTGGCTAAATATCCTTAGCGTAGTCGTAGTCGGCCATAGTCGGCCAAATTAGTATAATGCAATAAAACTATAGTCTTAGTGGGAATAATTGTTGGCATGTACTTTCGGGTAATTAAGACCCGATTAGTTGTAGAGGGTTGTTATGGAACGTCACGACGGTTGGTTACTCAACCAACCGTCGAACGTTATATGTACTCAATTTTGTAGTCGGGAGGGGGGCACTACTGTTGTCATTATTATTATGATTCCATGATTGATAGCGGAGATATACTAATGATTGTACATGGTGATATTTACTAGATATGAATACAAACATCTTATGGTTTTGTCATACTGTATTATGCTGTTTTGTATGTTACATTAGTTCTGTTTACTTCCTGTGGAAAGTAGTACATTGATATAAACACTCCGCAAGGTAAACATTTGGCGTCGTTGCCTAAGCGGACCAGGGAAGCACTTGGTGTAATGGCAGCGTAATGGGCCGACCAACGAACGAACCCATAGTAACGAATGAAGAAAGAGAGGACGATTTGACACGAGATCTGACAAATCTCTGGAACATATCCCTACGAGACCACGTACGGAGGCAAGCCCTCCGGCGAGAAGTCCCTAAGGCAGTTATTTGGGTTCGCCTCGAAGTAAACGACGAGGTTGATCACCTCCTCCACTGCATGCCAAGATTGTTGGCCCGTCATTCCATCATCCTACAAGAACTTCGGGCGGAGGAGGAACAAGAACGCCAAAGGCAGCAAATCTTGCAGCGGTACGAGGAACGAACCAAACGGGAGGAGGAAGAAAGGGACACTAGTTGGAGACGTACCCCTGGCAACCATCAATGATCACGTGAAAGACTTGTAAATGCCCGTACGACCGAACAAAGACAAGAACTGAGTACCAGTCGGGCACGAAGAGGAGGAAGAAAGAATTCAGCGATCATTAAGAATACAAGAGCAAGAAAATTGGCGGTAGAGATTTAGTAAATCACATCAGCACCCTGAGGAAGAGAAGCACGAGGAACCATTCGGCACCCCGTACGTAGAAAAACATAAAAACCAAGAAAATGAGGAAGACTTGAGCAGTGAACTTGAAAATAGTATCCAACGCTTTCGGGAGTTGTCCATATCGGACGACGACGAAGGGTTAAGGACAGGGAGATCTGAGCCCAAGACCCCTTGGCAGAGGGAGCACCGGAGTGGGACCCAGGAAACCCAAGGTGTAGAGGACGCTGACAGGGGACAGGGTGACTCGGACGTGGCTGAGAGTGCAAGTGACGCACCAAAACGTACCGAAACCAGTCCAGTCAGGTGCAATACACGGGTAGGACAGCGGGGCAGGATGGTGACTCCAGAACAACAAAAGTTGTCGAAGTTTACGGGGAATGGGTCAGAGGATCCAGTACGACACTGTAAAACGTGCGAGACAATTTGGACAGCGAGCGGAGAAGATGACCGGGATAACTGGTTGAAAGCATTTCTGGCGACACTCCGAGACAGTGCCATTGACTGGTACTCGGAGTTTGACCGAACACAGAAAGCTTCATGGAGGGTGTTGAAACAGGCATTTCAAGACGAATTTAAACTGTTGAGGGACGACAGTGAAATTGTGGCCGAGATCTACAACACCAAACAAGGAAAAAACGAAAGCGTATGAACTTACAACCGGAAATCAAAAGACCTGCTGGGGAAACTAGAATCACAGCCAGTAGATGGTTTAAAGAAGAGATGGTTTATCAAAGGGCTGCTTCCCTCGTTACGTAAGAACATGAAGGTAGTACCTCCATCCTCGTACACAGAAGCATACAACCGTGCGATGGATATTGAAAGTGAGAACAAGACATCCTTTAGAGGGAAGAAACATGATGATGAAGAAAGCGCGGGGGAAAGCGAGGATGAATCAAAAACTGTACAAGCACTCCGTCGCGACATGCTAAGGATGATGAAGGAACTGAAAGCAGACAAGGAAGGGTCAAAAGACCCAACCGAACTATGGTGTACGAAATGTAAAATGGAAGGCCATACAAAAGCAAACTGCCCAAAGAAGATGTTCTGTGACATCTGCCAAGTGATGGGACACTCGGTCAAAGAATGCCCGTACAATTTGAAAACACGGAGTGCGCAAGTGTTCTTCACACAAGGGGAACAATCCACTCCCCCGACCACTCCACCAAAGTATCAGAATAACAACGCATCCCCCGACGGCTATCACAACAACCGAAGAAACACCACACCAAGAAGCAAAATCCAATATGACAGCAAAGGTCGGCCCATGATCCAATGTCGGAGATGTAGCGAATGGGGCCACTTTGCCAGGGAATGCCAGAGCAGCCAAGGTGCCGGAGGGAAGCTGTGCAAGTGGTGCGGTCCGGGTGATCACAAAGACACCGACTGTCCCAAACAAAAAAGTGTCAACATACTAGAGGTAGCCGATGAAGAAGTTTTGGCACTTACAAGGGCGTAGACGAAAAAAGCTAACTACCTGAACCCCCGTACGGAGAAAAAACAACTCCGAGAAGCCAGGGCAGAAGTAGAAGAAGCAATGGCAAATGAACAGAGAACTACCAAAGCGGCAAGTACGTCGTTGCAATTAGAGTTGGAAAAGAACATTGTACAACAAGTACTTCACACAACTATACCAGTCAAGGTAACCGACCTTCTGCAAACCATGCCGCAACTAAGAGTAGCACTCACAAATATCATGACAGACAACACACAAATGGGTCCGATTGCAGACACCAGAGAACTGACAGGAGCAACCACTGATCCAACACTACTCGCAATAAGCGGTGGGAGGAAACCGACCGTCGTACAGATGGAAATCCTAGGGATGAAACTCTCTAATACCATCGTCGACGGAGGATCGGGAGTTAACGTACTACCCGAGGACACATGGAAGAGCCTCAGGAAACCCACACTCTGGCCACTGACATTTCAACTGGTGGGTGCCGATCAACATAATATCAAACCAATCGGTACGCTGATGGCACAAAAAGTGGTGATAGGTATGCAACAATTTCAGTTGAATTTTGTCGTCATCCCACTAGAGAGAAAAGCGTATGATGCATTACTTGGACGCGGATGGCTGATTGCCGCCAAGGCAAACCATAATTGGAAGAAGAATACTCTCTCCATCGAGAGCCATGGGAAGAAGTATATCATCGACTTGAAAAATCAAGCGGTCAATGAGGACTTGGCGTCTTCAGAATCTGACGAGGGATCAGATGGCGATGAAGAAAGGGAAACCATGGAGCCAAATGAGGAAGGCGTTCTAGAAATTGGAAGTTGTTTAGAAGATGAAACCAGTTCACTAGATGGCAATGAAGAAAGGGGAACCATGGAGCCAAACGAGGAAGGCGTTCTAGAAATTGGAAGTTGTTCAGAAGATGAAACCAATTCACCGAACGGGTTATTTCACTGGCAGATGGAAGATTATGAAGTCTTCCACCCAGATTGCAACATGCTGCAGATCAAAGGAGGAGGAGAAGGCGAAGATAAGAGCCCCGTTAGTGAGGCATTCCCGCCAGAGTATGGCGACTATAAGGAAGGCATGGCAGAGTTAGATGAGACGCCAGACCATACGCTTGAACAAGATAAACCCATCAAGTACGAGGAACCGACAATCAAAAGAGTGAATCTGGGAGAACAAGAGAAGCCTAGGGAGATCCTCGTCGGTGATGACTGGGACCCAGTACTAAAGGCAACGACATTCAAAATATTTATAGAGTACAAGGACACCTTCGCTTGGACGTACAAAGATTTGAAAGGAGTACCGCCAGAACTGTGTGTACATCGGATTCCGCTCACACTAGGAGCCCAACCTGTATGGAAGAGACCTTATAGAATGAATAAGAGCTATGTCGCAAAAGTACAAGGGGAGATCGAGAAGATGTTGGAGGCTGGCATCATTTTCAAAGTAAATGTCAGCGAATGGGTGTCATCGATCGTCATTTCCTTAAAGAAAGAATCAGAGCAAATCCGAATATGTGTTGTCTTCCGATGTTTGAATGCAGTGACGGTCAAGGACCCGTTTCCAATCCCCTTCATCGATACCATCTTAGAGGAAGTCGCTGGGCATGAAATGTACCCATTCTTAGATGGGTTTTCCGGATATAACCAAATTTGTATTGCTGAAGAAGACAAGTTAAAGACAACTTTTGTGGTCGAAGATGGAGTATACGCGTACCACCGGATGCCATTTGGGTTGTGTAACGCACCAGCCACATTCCAAAGGATAATTCTGCATTTGACAAGATGTCGGTGGCAACTTCAGAGCATTTCTAGATGACAGGTCTATTTTTAGTGACAAGGAAAAACATCTCAAAGCCCTTGGAGAATGCATGGAAAGATGTTGAGCAACACGTCTAGCATTGAACCCGAAGAAATGCAGGTTCATGGTACCGCAGGGGAAGTTGCTAGGCCATATTGTATGCAAAGCAGGGCTAAAGACCGATCTTGACAAGATAAGGGTCATCGTACATATGGAGGCTCCGGAAAATGTCACGGGAGTGAAATCCTTCCTCGGCCATGTTGGATACTACCGGAGGTTCATTAAGAATTTTGCACAAGTATCATACCCGCTGGACTTATTGACAAGGAAGGGACAACCTTTCCTACGGACGAAAGAACAAGAAAAAGCATTCAAGGAACTAAAGGATCGGCTAATCAGTTCACCCATCCTGGTGTACCTGGACTGGGACAAAGAATTCCACGTACATGTGGATGCCTCAAACTTTGCCATAGGAGCAACACTCGCACAAGTTGGAGCACATGGGTTGGACCAACCAGTATTCTTTGCTAGTCAGCTACTCTCGAAGGCAGAGAAGAACTATAGTACGACCGAGCGAGAAGCACTGGGGATGGTGTACTCCGTACAGAAATTTAGGCACTACTTGCTAGCAACGCCATTCACTTTCTACGTGGACCATCAATCTCTGATGTATCTCGTGAACAAGCCTATAATCCAAGGTAGAGTGAGTAGGTGGTTGCTATTACTTCAGGAGTTCACGTTCACTATCATAGTACGGCCAGGGAAGAGTCACGTGATTGCCGACCAATTGTCAAGAATACGGTCAGGTGAACCTGCGGAAGGAGGCGTGAACGAAGATCTCCCCGATGCACACCTGTTTCAGATTGCAATACTTCCGTCATGGTACGAAAAGATCGGAGAGTACTTGTCCACCTCCTTATTCCCCAAGGAAATGACACCAGCAGAGAGGAGAAAGCTCATACTAAAAAGCAAAACCTTCCAGCTAATTAATGGCTTGCTATACAAAATGGGGTCTGATCAGATCCTCTGAAGATGTGTTATAGAAGAAGAAATACCAGGGGTACTGAAGGAGGCACATGAGGGTTTGGCTGGCGGGCATATGGGACCAGATGCCACGGCGAGAAAAATTCTTCTAGCAGGACTATGGTGGCCGACGATGCACATAGACGCACGAGAGTGGGTGATAGGATGTGATACCTGCCAAAGAGTAGGAAAACCTTTGAAGCGAGACTTTATGCCACTCTATCCATCCTAGCCTAAGGAATTGTTCGAGCGATGGGGACTGGACTTTATCGGACCACTGAAACTAAGTCACCTACACTGGTGTCGATACATCGTGGTGGCGACAAAATATCTCACGAAGTGGGCTGAAGCACGAGCATTGCCAGATAACACAGCCCAGAGCACAGCCAGATTCATCTACGAACAGATAGTGACACGGTATGGGATCCCTATCCAAATTACAAGTGATCGAGGACACTTTGTGAATCACGTCATCCGACTGATGACAACAGAGTTTTGGATATTCCACAACCTATCTAGCCCGTACTACCCACGAGCCAACGGCCAAGCAGAATCAACGAATAAGGTACTAGTGGCAATTATTCACAAGTCTTGTGGTATAGAGGAAGCCGATTGGGAGGAGAGGTTACCGGCCGTTCTGTGGGCATACCGTACGACATACAAAGTAACAACAGGATACACACCCTTCTAGCTGATGTACGGCCAAGAAGCAGTAGTACCAATGGAATACATGGTACCTAGCCTGTGGATAGCCATCGAGAATCGGTTAGGAGATATGTAGAGTTTGAAAGATGGGTTGTACGAACTCAACAAATTGGATGAGCGGAGAGTGATGGCACAATGGGTCACAGAAAATATGCAACGGAGAAGGAAACATTGGCACAACAAACACCTCCGATGGATGAACTTCCGACCAGGACAATTAGTTTTAAAATATAATGGCCGTAACGAGATCAAACCTGGAAAGTTCAGAGTAAGGTGGTTAGGACCGTTCAACATCAAGGAGATATGCGACAATGGATCTATAAAAATCAAGAATTTGGATGGATCACCCCTACCAAGTGCAATCAACGGATCTAAGCTAAAGATATATCAAGAGAGAAAAGAGAAGGAACATGTCATAGCAATCAACATGCTAGGATACGCCACTAAGGAAGATTGGCTTGTGCAGACAGAGGCACCTAAAGAACAAGACTGGGGTTTGGGACGCCCCGGATACGTAGGAGAAGAAATTTGGGTAGGCAGAAGCCAAATAATGGAAGAGAGATTGGTAGAAAAAAGAGTGGAAGGAATTGCAGTGCCATGAATAAATAAACACCTAACCAATGCAGTGTTCGGGACACCTGCGCTATGGAAACGAATGGGCAGGCACTGGAGCTATGTCGCACCATACGAAGGCATATGGAAAGGATATCTCGCCAAAGAAATAGATAAAGAGGCACAAAAGGAGAAGGAAGAACAGCTGACAAGAGAACTCGAACTTGAAGAAAATTACGAAGAAAGGGAAGATTGGGACAATGACCAATGGGAAGAATACTTCGAAAAAATGGCCCCTTGCCTCAAAACAGTGATTATGACAGAGGACAAGTTCCTATCGCATGTCGACTGATTCACGGAGGAAATACTACACCTAATGAGAAGAGATAGAAGGAAGATGCCGAGGGTAACGGAGATCGCAACAAAAGACGGACTCTGGAAAATAATACCAAACCCAACCAGACCTCCCACAGTAGAAGGAGAAGAAGTTACATGGTACCAACAGGACGGATGAAGGTATGTCGAAGGCCAATATAAAGGTATTGGTCCGGCCCCCTTGCTTGATAAGTGGTTTGATGTTCAATTCATAGGGACTTGTTGTGAAGAAGAATGTTATAAAAAACCCCCGCATACGTGTAAATGGTATTATGCATCCAAATTAAAAGTTAGAGAAAATGATAGAGTACGAGGAGAGAAGAGAAAAGAAGATAAAAATGAAGAGAGAAAAGATGATGGAAATAGGAAAATATTAAAAATAGCAAAGAATAAAATAAAAGAAAAGTGGAAAAAGAGGAATAATTAAACAAGAAGAAAGTGGAAAAAGAGAAAAACCAAAAAGAGAATTGTCAAATGAAATTAAAAGAATTGAAAAAACAAAAACAAAGCCGACCAAGGAGAAAGTAACAAGTTCGGCCAAAATAGAGACCATACGGAAATATAAAGCACTCGAATTCGTACGACAATCACATTGGAGTCTCAAGCAAATTCGAGAGCAAGGGTTTGGTACCGTACGACGTCCACAAAGTGCGACAGTGGAAGACATTCGCACCATACAACAAACATACCTCAAGGAATATTACAACGTACGGCTGGTGAAGAAGTTGGAATTTTTCAACGTACGGATCTCCCTTCAAATCGTACGCACTAAAGGTGACATTGTACAGTCTTCCATCCCAGTCATACGGCAGATCACAGGAACAAGTGTAGGTACGAAGGCTTACATCGTACAACCTGGAGGAGGCTCGAATACTAGAAACGTACGATGTGAAGGTACAACCAGTTGCACCGTACGGCCAGAGGGAAGCTGCCAAATTGACATCGTACGGCCTTATATTCAAATCGCACGATCCTCTATTGTGGGCATCGTACAGCCTATTCAAAGGAAGGTTTGCCACATCGTACGGCCTACACTGGAGGAGGATGGTAACACCGTACGACATTTCTGTTTACTGACAGTCGTACGGCATTGTTGTTCACTGGCAGAAGTTGGCCAGATCATACGACATTTTTATTCACTTGCAGTTGTACGACATTGTTGTTCACTGGCAGAAGTTGGCCAAATCGTACGACATTCTTATTCACTTGCAGTCGTACGACATTTTTGCTCACTGGCAAAAGTTGACTAGATCCTACGACATTTATGTTGATTGGTAGGTGTACGACAAGTTTGTTCACTGGCAGAAGTTGGCTACGGCGTACGGCCCTTTTGTCCGTTGGGAGAGTTCCAGAGAAGTTGGCAGTTACTACAGCCGGACAGTTTCAGCAACCGTTTCGAAGCATATAAAGGTGGCCGAGATCACCAAGCCGGTAATACAATGGACAAGGGAAAGAAAGTTGCCTAGCCCAAGCCAAAGACAACCTCGGCAGGAAAGAAAAAAATGGATGCAGACATTGAACCGATGTCTTGGGAGAACCTAACTGGTAACGAGTGCAAACAGTGGTGGCGGCGCACAGCCGACGACCACCCCTTGAAGATTGCACTACAACATGCTCGAGTGGATAAAGCCATATTGGTGCCATTTTTTAACTCACGAGAGTTTGAACCTTGGCTGTGAGCCATGGTAGAAAATTATTGCAGGCACACTCACAAGTCGGTGATAGATTACAGAGGCTGTTCGGTTATAGTCTCATTCTGGCCATAGGATTTTGAGCGAGTCTTTGGCGTTTCAGCCACAGGGATTGGAGTTAATAAGCCAAAGAAGATGACACAGCAACATAAGGAAGTCCTAATTAAGCAAGTGTGCCGAAGCAATTTGACACCAGAGGAGAAAGACACTATATGGCATACTAACAATCGAGGCCTTCGGAAACATTATTTGGCTACAGCCGAATGGAAGTACATATTGGATTTGATGAAGTGCCGACTTACAGGTGCCTGCCGAGCATCTGACATTGCCATATGGATGGTAGACTACATGGTGGGATTGAGCATTGACCGAATATATAATTCGGCATGGTTACTTGCAGAGCGGATGCGTGAGTTTGTCTCAGCGGCACAAAGCATTTTATATGACCCAGCATGCCATTGCTCTATTCTTGGACGCTGTGCACACACAAGTACCTGAAGGCAGGTGGGGTCGATTGCAACCTCTTACCCATCTGGACCCAGGCCTTCCAATGGTATTCTATTGGACTGTGTTAGAACTCAAGCAGGTGGGTGAAGGCTCTACAGCAAGAAAAAAAAGGAAAGGGTGCGAAGCCTCTGTAGAAGAAGAAACGTTAGCACAGAGTGGGGAAGAAGGAGAAGGGGACCACATTGAGTTATCTTCCTCGACATCAGCAGAAAGTTCGCCAGAGGACGAGGAGGTATCAGTGGCTGGGGATGCGCAAACTAGAATACAAGTGGACGAAGCAATGATACCACCCTTCCAGCCAGCAGGGTTCACCTTGCCAGCACCACCAACGGGGCAGAAGAGTTCGCCGACTGTTACCTTCACATTGCCAGCATCGTCCATTGGCGGCGGACGGACATTGAGAGTGGGAGCCTCAGCACCTGGCGCATTGCCAAGGTGGGCACCATTAGTAGACGTGACAACCATATCAAGTCTAGCAGCCTCAGGCGACACTGTGCCACTGCCAGGCTTCGCACCTACTCTACCAGAGTCGGCAACTACACAGCCAGGGTTGGCAACAACATCGACCAGGGAAGGTCCGCCAGGGACATCAACAGGGGTTTCTACCGAGCCGCTAGAATCCCCAAGGACGTGGGGATCCATCACTCCGCAGGAACCAGTTCCCTCTACCACACCACCAGGAGTGCCAAGGGTAGCCCAGATTGATAACTGGCTAGGGGAATATGGCTTGAGAGTGGAGGTGGCCGACACACCAGAGGAGAATTCGCCAGAAGGATTGACTGGCGATATAGATGTGGTGGGATCAACCATTCAGACATAGGGGAGTGATATGGCTAAAATACCAGAGGGGGATGGGGATGCAGTAAGAGAGCCAGTGAGGGAGTAGCCAATGACAGAGGGGGTGTACTAGCAGTCACCAGTGGCCACAGAGGGGATGGGACCAGTGGAGGAGCAGACAGGGGCAAAGAACCTCCCTCTCGACGAGGATGACATACCTGATGAGGAGGATGATGAGGACAACACGTCTGATGGATATGTAGTAGAAATATCACAACCAGATCCATTAGACCCCTTGGGGACAGTGCAGAAGTACGTAGAGGAACTCCAGCACATGGGGCGAATAATGATGCAGGTGGGACACATATCGAAAGACCTCAAGATTGGTCGATCCTCATTGGTGGGCCAGGAGGTACAGCGTCTCAGGGGTTTTGTACAGTTGGGGTGCGAGGCAGAGTTCGCTCATATCTTCACTAGCCAAGGGTGGCCCGCAAGTGAAACTGTAACAATGCTCAGGAACTGGAGAGGCAGGCCACCTAGGATGGCAGGAAGAGATGCTGGGGTCATAGAAAACCTTTACCACATCGAGCTCGCATTTCGAGATGTATTCTACAATGTGAAGAGGCAAATATTGTTGGTTGAGTTGGCGGTAGCTTGGAAGGTGGAGGCCTATCGCATGTTACAGAAGGTAAAAGAGGAATCTGCCATAACCATACAGAATTTGCAAAACCAGTTGGCAGATCAGGCTCAGGTAACAGGGTCACAGGCGAACCAAATAGCCACCTTGGAGGCTAAGGTGATGAGTTTGGAGGAAGGGAATCGCTAGAAGGAGGAGGCAATTAGGCGGAAGGAAGAGGAGATTCAGCAGCGAGAACAAATGTGGGGTGAGAGGATCAAAAAGCTAGAGGAGCAGTTGGCAACTACGAGCTTAGAGACGAACAAAGCCAAGAGCCAATTGATGGAGGCAACTCACATGGTGAAAGTTGCCAGGGAACGTGAAATCCTTGCCGATCGCCAACTTCGAGTACGCATAGAGGAAGTCAAGCGATTGAAGGACCAACACTCTTCTGCTGCTACTCCCACCTCATCAGTTCATCCAGGGACGTCCTCACTCCCCCCTTCCTCTCAATAAAATTTTGTACAGCATCATTTCCTATTTTTGTTATCTTGTCGCCTGGAAGGCGACCTATTTTGTGGGGGGGATGATGTAAGTGGCTAAATATCCTTAGTGTAGTCGTAGTCGGCCGTAGTCGGCCATAGTCGGCCAAATTAGTATAATGCAATAAAACTATAGTCTTAGTGGGAATAATTGTTGGCATGTACTTTCGAGTAATTAAGTCCCGATTAGTTGTAGAGGGTTGTTATGGAACGTCTTGACGGTTGGTTACTCAACCAACCGTCGAACGTTATATGTACTCAGTTTTGTAGTCGGGAGGGGGGCACTACTGTTGTCATTATTATTATGATTCCATGATTGATAGCGGAGATATACTAATGATTGTACATGGTGATATTTAGTGGATATGAATACACACATCTTATGGTTTTGTCATAGTGTATTATGCTGTTCTGTATGTTACATTAGTTCCGTTTACTTCCTGTGGAAAGTAGTACATTGATATAAACACTCCGCAAGGTAAACAGATGTGTATTGTGTATAGGGCATTGAATAAGAAGACAATTTAAAACGAGTATCCCGTTCCTCAAATAGATGATTTGATTGACGAGTTGCATGGAGCTTGCTATTTTTCAAAGATAGACTTGAGATCAGGGTATCATCAGATTTAGATGAGGAGAGAGGACATAGAGAAGACAACTTTCAAATGTTACTTTAGACATTTCAAGTTCTTGGTGATGCCCTTTGGGTTGACAAATGTACCAGCACTTTCCAGAGTTGTATGAATCAGGTATTTCGGAAACAATTGAGGAAGTTTGTATTCATAGTTTTTGATGATATCCTGATTTTTAGTAAAACTTGGGAAGAACACATGAGGCATGTTGAGGAGGTTTTGAGCATATTGGAGAGTGGGTCCTTGTATGCTGAGTCCAAATATGATTTTGGCATGACAAAGCTTCTCTATCTTGGACACATTATCAGTGCAGAGGGAGTGAGAGTTGATTCGGAAAAGATCAAGGCTATAGTTGAATGGCCTACCCCTATGAATCTCACTTGGGATTCTTTGGTCTGTGCGGTTTCTATAGGAGGTTTGTTAAGGGCATTTCATAGATTGTAGCTCCACTTACAAACTTGACAAAGAAGGGAGCTTTTGAGTGGTCCGATTCAGCACAAAGGTGTTTTGAGCACTTCAAACAGTTGATGTCTTCATGTCCTGTGTTGGCAATATTGAATTTCTCCAAACCTTTTGAGTTGGAGTGTGACGCTTCAAGAGAAGGGATTGGAGTTGTCTTGATGTAGAAAAAGCTCCCCATAGCATTTGAGAGCAAAAAGCTAAGAGGTGTGGAGAGGAGTTTATCTATGATAGAGAGATGTTGGCCATCATGCATGCCTTGGCCAAATTCAGACCATACTTTGTAGGGGGTAAATTTATTATCAAAACGGATCACAATAGCATCAAGTACTTCATGAACCAGAAGGGTCTTAATGACAAGCAACAAAAGTGGGTTAGTAGACTACAATGATATGATTTTGACATTGTATATGTCAAGGGGAAGAAGATTGTAGTTGCTTAGTTGCTGATGCACTTTCCAAGAGGCCTCACTTATGTTCTCTGGTTGAGATTGCTATTGATTGGAGAGTTAATTTCAGCAGAGTATGCTAAGAATTCTTAGGCAGCAAGAATCATAGAAGGCACTACCCATGCAGTGCTCAATGAGTAGATCATTTATAAGGAGAGGATTTATTTGGTGCCTATTTCATAGCTTAAGGGAAAGATATTGAGGACTTTTCATGATGCACCCATGGCTGGTCACCCAAGTTTCTTCAAGACCTATAGGCAAAATCTGAAAGATTTACTTGGAAAGGACTAAAAAATGAAGTCCTTAAGTATGTCAGAGAGTGTCCCACTTGCCAACAGAATAAGAATGAACACACTTATCTAGCTGTTCTACTTCAACCCTTACCCATTCCTAATAAAAAATGGGAAGAAATGGGAATGTATCTCCATGTTGTTTACTTCACTAGGTGTTATTCAACATACTACGTACTATGGAAGTAAACTAGACTATATGCAGAACATGGAATAGAACTACAGAGTGGAAAACATAATATGCTTGAATTATGAGATGCTTATATTCATTTCCAATAAATGTCACCATGTACAATCATAGAAATATCAACAGTACTATCAACCATGATCATCATAACATGTTCCCGACTATAGAAACTGAGTACATATAACGCTCGGTGGTGGTTGAGCAACCAACCGTCGTGACGTTTCATAACAACCCGTTACCACTAATCGGGACTTAGTTACCTGAATGCACATGACATTTATTACATTAATTATTCATACTACAACTATAGTTTTATTAAGCATAACTATTGGCCAACTACAACTAAAGATATTTGACGGCTTACATCATCGCCCCCCACAAAAGAAGTCGTCTTCCAGACGATATGACAAGCCAAACAATAGGGAATGATGCTGTACAAAAAGCTAATGAGAGGAAGGGGGAAGCAAGGACGTCCCTGGATGATTCGATGATGTCAGGGTGACTGCCGAAGAGTGTTGTTCCTTCAATCGCCTCACTTCCTGTATGCGCATGCGGAGCTAGCGATCGGCGAGGATCTCCCATTCCCTGGCGACTTTCACCATACGAGCTGCCTCCATCAGTTGACTTTTGGCCTTGTCTGCCTCCATGCTCCTAGTTGCCAACTGTTCTTCCAAGTCCTTGACTCTCTGTTCCCACGCCTGCTCCCTCTGCCAAGTCTCCTACTGCCTCTGCCGAGTCCCCTCCTCCAAACTGGTCACCTTGGCCTTCAAGGCCACTACTTGGGTCTCTTGGGAACTGGCTATCTAAGCCTGCTTTGCCAACTGAGTTTGCAAGTTCTTCATAGCTATTGCCGACTCATCTTTGACCTTCTACAACATCCTGTAAGCTTCTACCTTCCCTGCCACTGCTAGCTCAGCGGACAACATCTACCGCTTCATGGTATAAAAGACATCACAAAAGGCTAATTCAATGTGATAGAGATTCTCCAAACTCCTGCATCCCTTCCTACCATCCTCGGTGGTTTACCCCGCCATGCTCTGAGCATTACCGGGGTCTCGCTTGCCGACCAACCCTGGCTAGTGAAGATACGAGTAAACTCCGCCTCGCACCCCATCTGCACGAATCCACAGATCCGCTGCACCTCCTGGCCAACCAGTGGAGAATGACCAACTTTGAGCTCTTTCGAGATGTGTCCTACCTGCATCATTACGAGTCCCATGTGTTGGAGCTCCTCTACATATCTCTGCATAGTCCCCAAAGGATTTGATGGATCCGATTGTGATATCTCTACCACATAACCGCCAGACCTGCCAGACACGCCAGACTCACCAGAGTCATCCTCCTCTTCGCCAGGTACTAATGGTGTGTCCTCATCTGCCACAGGGTTCTCCCTCAATGTTTGCTCCTCATGCTCATGTACCACTGCTGTTGTCTCACCAACTATCTCTATCTCGCTTGTAGTCACTGGCGGTTGCTGGTGCACCTCCTCTGCCAACCTCGCAGTATCACTCTGCTAGGTCTGAAGAGCTGAGCCTCCCACATCAGTACCCCCAACCACACCCTCTAAAGGGCGCTGTACAAGTGGCTCTGCCACCTCCAGCATGAGACCCATCGACCCCAACCAATTGTCTATCTGAGCCACTCCTGCCGCTCCTAGCAGTGTAATAAGGGGATCCTGCTCTTGCGTTGTGATTGTTCCCCAAGTCCCTGTTATTGGTATTTCTGGCGATGCGGCCAAGGCGGATGGCGCTGTACCTGCCAGGCCTGGCAAAGTGACCCTCGAAGCTGCCGAACCTAGTAATTCATCTTCTACAACTGACTCTGGCAATAGCTCTCCTAAATTCGCCAACCTTGGCAGTACCTCTACTGAAGTTGCTGAACGTGGCAGTGTGGCTGGGAATCCTGGCGGTGGCACTGTGTCACCTGAAACTGCCGAACTCGGCGAAATGGCTGTCAATCCTGGCAGTGTGGTAGTGGGCGGTGCCCAACCTGGTAATGCTTCGGGTACTGAAGCTGCTACCCTCAATGTCCACCCGATGTCGATGGTTGATGCCGGAAGGGTAAAAGTCATGGTTGGCGAACTCCCCACGCTCGTTGGTGGCGCTGGCAAAGTGAATCTTGTTGGTTGGACTGGTGGTATCACCGCTTCCTCTACTTCCATCCCTGCTTGCGCACCTATAGCCACAAACACTTCTTCGTCTGTCGGTGAACTGACAACGGACGTCGAGGAGGACAACTCAATGGGTTCCTTTTCTCCTTCTTCCTCACTCTGCTCAGATGTTTCTTCCACCGATGTTTCCTCTTCCACCGATGCCTCCCTGTATTTCCTCTTCTTTCCTGCCACAAAAAATTCGCCAACTTGTTTCAACTCTAGCCCCATCCAGTAAAATGTTGTTGGCAGCCCCGAGTCCAGATGGGTGAGAGGCTACAGCCGATCCCACCTGCCCTCTGGCACCTGCGTGTTAATGACATCCAGGAACAAGGCAATTGCATGTTGTGTCATGTAGAATGCCTTGTGTCGTTGCGATAAATTTTGCCCCATATGCTCTGAGAGCAACCATCCCCTATTGTATAGTTTGCCAACACTTAGCCCCACCATATAGTCCACCATCCAAATGGCAATGTTCGATGCTTGGTTGGTTGTTGTCAATCGGCATTTTATCAAATCCAACAAGCATTTCTACTCGACAGTTGCTAGGTAGTGCTTGCGAAGCCCTTTGTTGCCTGTGTTCCATATAGTGTCCTCCTCGGTTGTCAAATCATTCCGGCAGACTTGTTTGATGAGGATTTCCTTGTGCTGCTGAGTCATTGTTTCCTAGTTTGTTGACTCCCGCTCCCATGGCTTGAATGCCAAATACCCTCTCAAAATCCTATGCCCAGAAGGAGACTGTGACTCGACAACCCCTATAATCTATAGTAGATTTGTGCGAATGCTGGCAATAATTTTGCACCATAGCCTTTAGCCAAGGCTCAAATTCTCGGGCATTGAAGAACGGTACAAGCACTGCCTTGTCCACATGAGCATGTTTCAGTGCAATCTTCAAGGTATGATCATCGACCATGCTTCTCCACCATTGCTTACATTTATTGCCCGTTAAACTTTCCCATGTCATGGTGTCGGCTTCTACACTCATCTTCTTCTTTGTTGCCGATGTCACCTTCGGCTTGTATGATACTACTTTCTTGCCTTTGTCCATTTTGATGTCTTTTTCGGCAATTCAAAACCACTTTATTTCCTTCCACTTGACAGTTGTTATAACTGCTGAATTGGGGTAACTGCCGTACTATGTCGTTTTGTTGTACTATGTGATGAGATACTGGGCACCGTACTACTCTAAACCTTTTTTGCCAGCCGTGCTATGAGTCTTTTTGGCTGTACTACGAACTTACTTGGCCGTACTATGTCACTTTGCTTAAGTCGTACGATGAACTTGCTAGGCCATATGTTGTGACTTGCCAATGGATGTCGTACAGTGGAAGATGGTTGTCGTACGATGTGTGTTCTGATTCTCAAAACATTGTACGATGTGGGTGCTATGTGTTTCCAAATGCCGTACGATGTGGGAGATTGCCAAGTGCGAACTTCTTTGTTTTTTTTACGAACTTTGCTAGATACTGCCTTCCTGGGGCCATACGACCTTTCTCTGCAGTGCCTTGTGTGGTACAAAACTCCTTTGATTGCCAGTGCTTGCCGTGCCTTGTGATTTCTCTGCAGTGCTATGCCTTGTGTCTTCAACTTGCCGTACTCTATGCCGTATAACTTTCTTGTCCAGTGTTTCGTGCTTCTCTGTGATGCACCGTACACCTTCTCTCTGGTTACTAATGTCGTATGCCCTTCTCTTACTTGCCAATATATGCTCTTGGTAATTTTTTGTTTTGCTGAACTTCCTCTCTCACCCAATGGTTGTACGATTTTTGATTTAATGATGTTTCTGACTTTAATATTTCGCCCAACCTTATTTCTCCTAGCAATTTCTTTAACTGGTCGTATGTCCTTGGTGGTTGGGGCTTGGCGAATTTCTATTTTCTTCACTTTAATTGGCCACGTTACTTTTAATTTTTTAACACTTCCCAGTTCAATATTTTGTTCTTCAATACCTTTTTTTTTTTTAATTCTTTTAAATTTCTCCTTTTGCATTCTTTCTCTCTCCTCAATTTTGAATTCTTTTAATTTCCCTTTCGCCTTTTTTCTATTTTTCTTTTCTCTCCTCTCTCTTCATTTTTTGTTTTTATTTTCTCTTTCATCTTTTCTATCTTCTTTTTTCATTTTTTATCTTTTTCTCATCTTCTCTCCTTTGTTTTTAATATTTTCTGGCTTTTACCATTTTCTCTCTCCTTTTCTCTCTCTTCTTCCTTCATTTTTCTCTTCGTTCATCTTACTCTGCCACCTTCCTTAACCTTTAACTCAAATGCATAATGCCATTTACATGTGTGTGGGGGTCTTTTATAGCATTCTTCTTCGCAACATGTCCCCATGTATTGTACATCAAACCACTTATCAAGCAAAGGAGCAGGACCGCTACCTTTAAAACTGTCATTGACGTACCTCTCTCTGTATTGCTGGTACCACGTAACGTCCTCTCCTTCCACCATTGGTGGCCCGATTGGGTTGGGTTGGGTATCACTTTCCAAAGTCCATCCTTCATTGCTATCCTCCTCACCTTCGACACTTTTTTTCTCTCTCTTCTCATTTGCTTGTGTAACTCTTCTATGTATCCATCCACGTGCGACACGAACATGTCCTCTATCATTATCACCATCTTCAAACAAGGAACCGTCTTCTCGAAGTAAGCCTCCCATTGTTCATCGTCCCATTCATCCTCTTCTTCGTCAGTATCCTTAGGTTGGCGCTCACTTCATTCTTTGGTTGCTTGTTCTTCCTTTTCCTTCTGAGCCTCCTTGTCCAACTCTTTTGTTAGGTATCCCCTTTGTAGGCCTTCATACGGGGCGACGTAAATCTAGTGTCCACCCATTTGTCGCCAAAGCGCAGGTGTCCCGAACACTGCATTAGTCAAGTGCTTGTGCACCCGAGGCACTGCAATCCCTTGTACTTTCTTCTCTACCAATCTTTCTTCGATAATTTGGTCTCTGCCTAATTCCGCCCAGACTGCCTCTACTGCATACTCGGGGCCTCCCAAACCCTAGTCTTGCTCTCTCGGGGCCTCCTCCTGCACAAGCCAGTCCTCCTTGGTAGCGTGGCCAAGCATATAGACGGCTATTGTGTCTTTCTTCTCCTTCCTTTCCTAGTATAACTTCAACTTCGATTTGTTGATTGCTTCTGATAGCAGTGACCCATCCAAGTTTTCAAGCTTTAGAGAGCCATTGTCACATACCTCTCGGATTTTAAACGGTCCTAGCCAACGAACTTTGAACTTACCCGACTTGATTTCATTATGACTGTTATATTTTAAAACTAACTGCCCTAGCCGAAAATTCATTCATTGGAGATGTTTGTCGTGCCAGTATTTTCTTCTCCGTTGCCCATTGTGCCATTATTCTTCGTTCGTCCAGTTTGTTAAGTTGGTACAACCGTTCCTTCAGACTTTCCGTATCGCCCAACCGGTTCTCCATAGCTATCCTTAGGCTGGGTACAATGTATTCCATCGATACCACTGCCTCCTGACTGTACATCAATTGAAAAGGTGTGTGCCCTGTTGTCACCTTGTACGTTGTACAGTACGCCCACAAGACAGTTGGTAGTTGCTCCTCCAAATCAGCTTCCTCTGTGCCACACGACTTATGAATAATTGATACTAACACCTTATTTGTGGACTCTGCTTGGCCATTGGGTCGTGGGTAGTATGACTTGATAAGTTGTCGAAGATCCAGAACTTCGTCGTCATCAGTCGGATGACGTGGTTGACAAAGTGTCCCCCACGATCACTCGTAATTTGGATCGGAATCCCGTATTGTGTCACTATCTGCTCGTACATGAATCTTGCCATACTCTGTGCTGTGTTATTTGGCAATGCTCGTGCCTCGGCCCACTTCTTGAGATATTTTGTAGCAACCACAATGTATCGGCACCGATGTAATTGACTCACCTTCAATGGCCCAATAAAATCCAATCCCCATCGTTTGAACAACTCCTGCAGTTGGGATGGATACAATGGCATAAAGTGCCACTTCAACGGTTTCCCTACCCTTTGGTAGGTGTTGCAGCCTAACACCCACTCCTGAGCGTCTGTGTGCATCGTTGACCACCATAGGCTCGCCAAGAGGAATTTTCTGGCCATAGCATCTGGGCCCATGTGACCGCCGGCCAAACCCTCATGTGCTTCTTTTAGTACACCTGGTATCTCCTCTAGAAGGTGTTTCACTTCCATGCTCGGTGAGTTTAGATTCTCCTTGGTTTCTTTGCTCAGTTCCTCTACCTTGGTAGCCACCTCTATGTCCTCTTTGATCTCTGCCTTTGCCTCTACTCTTAGAAGCCTGATCATGTTTCCTCTTGCTTCTTTCCTCAATCTTAATAGCTAATTGGTAGCATTGGTGTACTGTCTTAGGACTTAGAAGAGTCATCTCCTCTTGAATGTTCCACTTCAAGCCGTTAAGATACCTAGCCACCTTGAGACTTTCATCTTCTGAAACATTGGACCTCATACAAAGTTTTTGAAACTCCTCGGTGTAAGTGTTCACATCTTGGTCTCTTTGCCTCAAGCTTTGTCTTTTCTTATGTAATTGAATCTCATAATCATCTGGTATGTATGCTTCTCTCACTTTTGCCACCATACCCTTCCAAGTTGAAATAGGCTTCTTGCCTTCCTTTTCCCTCTCTGTCTGAATGTATTTCCACCATGTCAAGGCAGATCCTCTCAATCTTGATTTGGCCACCTTCACCTTTTGTGCTTCAGTGACTCCATCACACTCAAAATGGTTCTCCATGCCTTCTATCCAATCCAAGACTAGATCAGCTTCCAATTTGCCATTGAACAGTGGTATGCCTTCAAGTGCTTTCCCACTCAAAGCTTTCAATGCCTTCAAGAAAGGCTCCTCTTGCAGAACAGGGTTAGGTTTAGGGGTCTTGTCTTCCTCTGCAACCTCTTCACTCTTTGCTTCCCTGCCCTCCAATCTATCATTGACCTCGTCGGCCTTGATTTGCACATTGCTCAATGCTTGCTCAAGTTGTGCCAATCTTTCTCTCAATCTTCTATTATCTTCCTCCTGATCTTCGACCTTCTTTGCCAACTCAATGTTTGTCACCATGGTTGTGGAACCACTGCATTCAAGGTCTGACATACAAGATTCTACCCCAAATCTTTAACTTGCTCTGATACCAATCTGATAGGGAAGGGTTGGATGGAACAATCACTGTTCCATGCTCTGGGTCTCACCTGGAAGATCCTAATGGTGACACTCTCCACCACCTTAACCTATAGGACCTAATGCTTGCTTAGGTTCCCCTGGTTCACCTTGCCAACCCCACTACTATCACAATTCAACCTACCAAGTCAATGTTGGTGCTATGCCTCTAACTCTTCCTTAGCCCTTAATCTTCCCTAAAGGCTAACCTGATCTCAAGACTCAATTTGATCTTTGCAGGGGTGTGGGGATGTTTCCAACAGGTTCACACCATTCCATTATGGTTCTAGGGAGTCCACCTTACTTCCTTTGGCCATCGCTTACTCCAAACCCTCATTTAGGGTTAAAAAGGCTACTAGCCAAGAGCCCCAATTAGGTCTCCAACTTCGAGAAAACAGGTTAGAACTCTAAAGTTCTACAAAGACCACCCAATCTTTCCTTGAGCTTCTTAGGGTATATATCCAACTCTCAATGATTTCAGGGGTCCTAAGTCTCCACTGCCCGTACAGTACTCTAAACTGGAAATGAGCAAAGAACCTAGGTTTTGTGGGTCTTTTCCTGACCACCCAGCAGACTGTCAAGTCTTTTCCTCACCAGTCGGATTGGTGGAGTCTCCTCCTTGCTTCCACAACTTTCTAAGCATCACATCTTCCCTCTCCAACAGGAAGATTTCCTTGAAACAACACCCTTGCACTTTATAGGGCTCTGCACTGTGATCCTTCCTAGCCGGGCTATCCTTTAGCTCGCCTAGGATAAGACTTCACCTTTAGCCCCTGCAGTATCACACCTCCTAACTCCTACAGTATTTACATCCATGGAGTCTAGCTACCAATCCCAAGGGGTCGTACCAGTTGTACGGTGGGACAGTGTGCTAAACCTCCATGTTTTCCAAACTGTTTGGTTCAAACCAGCAACAATGCAAACACAAAATGCTTGAAAGTAAAGATACTAAACTACTCACTACCACACAGTATTCAAAGTGTAAACACACTATCCTATGCACGCATTACAACACTGTAATTAACTCATTAAGGATCACTGTGACACCAAGAACAAGAAACTACATAAACTTCTCACTGTATTGTCTTGAATTCATAAATTACAACTAATGCAAAAACTTCCAACCCTCCTTTCAGGTCGAGGCACCCCTATATAGGTCAACAAAAGTGGTTATGCCTTCCCTTGGTCGGACATTGCAGTTACAATGTGGGAAAGTTGCCAAAAATGTACCCTTTTGCACTTTTTCCAATTTCTAGTAAAATGAATTTCTAAACTCATCAGAAAAATAAGTTTCTAAACTCATCCACCCTTTCCACTCCTTATCCTACTGATCATTCCTGATAAAAACATATGCTTAAACCTCTAGCTCTATCTCAATGGTCAACATGACCTTCATGGTAACATATGAAAAACAAAACTTCATCCTAGACTTCCTAATTGCCTAGTGCTTCCTAGGTGCTCCTGCACCATGTTGCCTTTAGTATAGGGTCCCAATCATCATCGACGAGAATCTCCTTAGGCTTTTCTTATTCACCGAGGTTGACCTTCTTCAGTGTCAGTTCGTCGTACTTGATGAGTTTGTTTCGTTCAAACTTATGGGCTAGCGTCTGTCCAATTCTTCTACACCTTCCTTATACTCGCCGCACTCTGGCAGAAATGTCTAACTGGTTGAGCCCTTATCTTCTTCCTCTCCCCCTTCTCTAATTTGTAACATGTTGCAATTGAGGTCGCAAACTTCATAATCTTCCGTTTGCCAATGAAATAACCCGTTCAGTGAACTGGTCTCTTCCTCCTAGCAACTTCCAATTTCCAGTACACCTTCCTCGTTCGGCTCCATTATCTTCCTTTCTTCATCAACATCCAATGCTTTGTCCGATTTTGATCCCGAAGATGCCAGTTCTTCACTGACCGCCTAGCTCTTCAAATCAATAGTGTACTTCTTCCCGTGGCTCTCAATCGAGAGTTTGTTTCTCTTCCAATTATGGTTCGCCTTGGTGGCAGTCGACCATCCTCGTCCCAATGGTGCATCGTACGCCTTTTTCTTCGATGGGATGACGACAAAATTTAATAAGAATTGTTGTGTGTCGATCAAAACTTTTTGCGCCATTAAAGTACCAAGAGGTTTGATGCCATGCTGGTCTACTCCTACCAGGTGGAATGTCAAGGGCCAAAGAGTTGGCTTACCCAAGCACTTCCATGTCTCTGATGGAAGGATGTTCACCCGAGAGCCTCCGTCGATGATGGTGTTGGAGAGTTTCATCCGTAGGATTTCCATCTGTACGACGACCAACTTCCTCCCGACACTTACTGCGAGGAGCATTGGATCCGTGGCCTCTCCTGTTGGCTTTGTCATATTTTCGGTTGGACCCCTCTGAATATTATTTGCAATGGCATTTGTGAGTGCTACTCTTAGTTGAGGCATCGTTTGCAGAAGGTCTGTTACCTTGATTGGTACGGTTGTGTGAAGCACTTGCCGTACTATGTTCTTCTCGGACTTTGACTGCAAGGATGTACTAGCCGTTGTGGAAGATCTTCGTTCATTTGCCATTGCCTCTTCCACTTCTGCCCTGGCTTCTCAGAGTCTCTCTTTCTTTGTACTAGTGTCTGGATAATTGGCCTTCTTTGTCTGCGCCCTTGTAATTGCCAGGACTTCTTCGTCGGCTACCTCCAGCATGTTGATGCCTTCTGCTTCGGGCAGTCGGTGTCTTCGTGATCGCCAGAACCATACCATTTGCACAGCTTTCCCCCGACACCTTGACTGCTCTGGCAATCCTTGGAAAAGTGACCCCATTCATTACATTTCTGGCACTGGATCATGGGTCCACCTTTGCTGTCGTACTGAATTTTGCTTCTTGGCATACTATTTCTTTGATTGTTGCGATAGCCACCGAGGGTTGCGTCGTTGTTCTGGGGTTTCAGCGATGTGGTTGGAGGGGTTGACTATTCCCCTTGTGTGAAGAACACTTGCGAAGTCTGTGTTTTTAAGTTGTATGGGCTCTCCTTGACGGAGTGTCCCATAACTTGGCAAATGTCACAAAACATTTTCTTCGGACAGTTCGCCTTTGTATGACCTTCTATCTTGCATTCGGTACACCATAGTTTGTTCGCCTCCTTGGACCTTTCTTTGTCGGCTTTTAGTTCTTTCATCATTCTCAACATGTCACGACGGAGAGCTTGTACGGTTTTTGATTCATCTTCGCTCTCCCTGTACTTTCTTCTTCCCTCTGGAGGATGTTTTGTTCCCGCTTTCGATGTCCATCGCATGGTTATATGCTTCAGTGTACAAGGATGGAGGTACCACTTTCATTTTCTTTCAGAGCGAGGGAAGCAAACCCTCAATAAACCACCTCTTCCTCAGGCCATCCGCTGGCTGTGACTCAAGTTTCCCCAGCAGATCTTTCAGTTTCTAGTTGTAGGTCTGCACACTCTCATGCTTCCCTTGCTTGGTATTATATATCTTTGCTACAATCTTGCTATCGTTCCTCAAGAGTTTGAATTCATCTTGAAATGCTTGCTTCAGTAATCTCCATTTAGCTTTCTTTAGTTGGTCCAATTTTGAGTACCAGTCGATGGCACTATCTCTGAGTGTCGCCGGAAATGCTTTCAGCTAGTGATATGGATCATCTTGTCCATTTGCTATCCAAATTGTTTCACATGTTTAGCAATGTCGTATTGGATCTTTTGACCCATTCCCTGTAAACTTCGGCAGCTTCTGCCTTTTGGGTGGAGTCACCATCTTTCCTCGTTGTCCTCCTTGTGTATTGGACTTGTTGTGACCTTTTCACACATCACCCCATCCAAGATGGGGACCCCCTAATTTTTGCTTCGTTCTGGTCTTTTGGCTTTGGTTCTCTCTGTCTTTGATCTTTTGTCCTTCCGAGGATGTCCCATCTTTTGACCTAGATTGAAATAATGGCCAAGTCTACGAAATTAGGGTTTCCATCCTTTAGGCTGGTTTTAGGTCAAACTGAGTTATCAAGGTGAAATCCAAGTGCAATAGCACAGTCAGGAAGCTCAAAGCAGAGTCCCACTGAAATCCTACTGAAATCTGACAACTTACTATTTTTAGTAAGTACCTAATTTGAGGCTTATTCCTCAAGATTTCGGGATTCTAACTATTTCAGCACATTCAGGCAGCTTCAGAGCATCCACACGTGAAATTTGAACGGATTCAGACAACTAACTATTTTTAGCAGTTCAGCCTTTAGAGGCTATTTTCAGGGTTTAAACATACAATTCTTCGGTGAATGACTGGAGAATAGGTCTGGGTTTTTCAAGACCTTCGCAACGGTATAACATGCGAACCGAGACAAGGACTTTCAGAGTTCAGCCTTCAGAGGCTATTTTTAGGGTTTGCATGCAGAGTTTTTCAATGCATGTCCGGATATTCCATGTGGGTTTTGCGAGAGCTTCGTAGTGACATGACATGCAAGCGGAATGAGTCAATTTTCAGGGACTTACTATTTTTAGCCAGTGCCGGAATGTTGACCAGTTTTCTGGGTTTTTTGAGATCCTACGGGCACTGTGACATGCAAACTCATCCGACGTTCGATGGACCACTTTCTTGACACTTACTATAAATAGCAGCTTCAGTCCGACGACTACCCATTACTTCATTCTAGTGAGCAGATTGGCAAACAGTAGAAATCAAGGCGATCAGGAGTAGTCGGGAGCGCATACAAGTCATATTAGGGTTTCCCCTGCTATGTCTAAAAATAGATGAAGTAAAATGCAGAGGAGCCAAAACGAGGCACACCACCGGGATCAGCATCTTCCAGGCTACCTACTGGCAAAAGTTGAGCACGATCTGAATACTTACTATTTTTAGTAAGTCGCCTCATGGCTAAAAATAGCACGTCATTGCCAGAGAAAAGTGTGAATAGGTCTCTCACAGCATCAAAAGCAACTGGAACAAATTTCAAAGCAAACGGAGATACATGGACTGATCCAATTTAGGGTTTACTAAAAATAGCATACCAGTATGGGCAGACGGTAAACAGGGTGGCAAAATCAGTGCAAGCACAGCTCAGAACAGGATGAAATACAAAGAAACCCTAACTTCTCCGGGTTTACTAAAAATAGAAAGCCAGGGCATAAAGGGCGTTGGAAATTTATAAGAGGCAACTGGCATAGAAACACATGATATGCGCCAAGAAGATAAAAAGGACATGAAAATCTCCAAGTGCAAGATTTCCTGAGCAGAGGTCAAATGCGCCCACATGGCAAAGGCATAGAAATTCTTCCAAGGCATAAAGTTTCCTCCTCGTACCCCTAGATGCGCTCAAAGAAGGTGAAAGGTCACCCAAAGCATGGAAATATTCACTAAGGCATAAAAAAATTCCTAAGGCGTCCTCAAATGCGCTCAAAGAAGGAAGTCTACATGCTTATATGCGCCTAGGGAAGGTGAAGAGTCACCTAAGGCGTGGAATTTTCCTCACACACCCCAATATGCGCCTAAGGCAAGGAAGTTTCCCTCTCACCATAGAAAATGCGCCAAGGTGAGATGAAGAGCCACTAGAAATGGGCGGAATTCCTTGTCCACATGCAAAATGTGCCCAACATGGAAGCAACATAGCCAAAATGCGCCAAGGGGAGATGAAGAGTCACTAGAAATGGGCGGAATTCCTTGTCCACATGCAAAATGCGCCCAACATGGAAGCAACATAGCCAAAATGCGCCAAGGGAAGATGAAGGGTCATTAGATGATGGCGCTTTCCCTTGCAAAATTGAAATGCGCCCAATATGGAAGTTGCCTAGCCAAAATGCGCCAAGGGGAGGTGAAGAGTCACCCAAGGCGTGGGAATTCCTCATGAGACCCTCATTTGCGCCCTCAAGTTCCTCTTCCCCATAGCATATGCACCCAAGGTAAAAGGTAGGTGGTGAAAGGTAAAAACGTTGAAGGTGTTAAGGAAATGCGCTTGATTTGAATATTTTCCTCTTCACATGGTAAAAGGCGCTCCAAGTTTCCTCATGACATGCTAAATGCGCCAAGGGGGGAAAGAAAATGCTAAAGGTGGCGTGATTTTAAAAGGCTAAGGGTTGTGTTTTTCCTCCTCACCATGTGAAATGCACCCAAGTGAGTCGGAACTTGGGAAATGAAAATTGCTAAGTGTGAAAAGAGAGTCTAGGCGTAGAATTGCCTAAGGAATGGGATGGGAGCTCACATGTGAAATGCGCCCATCAAAGGGTAAAATGATGAAATTTAAATTTAAAAAATAATTCCTAAGGCATTTTCTAAAAGAGAAAATGAAGAGTACGCCTAGAGGATGATGCTAGAATTCCGGAGAGAAAATTTCTAGAGAGAAAGTTCTTCACAGAGAAATCAAGAAAATTTGCCAAGGCAAAGAAACTCGAAATTGCAGGAGTGGAAGACATCCGGATGTGAAGAGAAATAAACTTTAGCCATTTAAAAAAAATTAAAAGTACCCCTTCGTTCGGATACACATGAAAATGATGGATTCTGGAAAGATTTTTCTTCTGGGTATTGAACGTTTGCAATTCAGAGGTGATTCAAACTTACTCCACGCCATGTCCATATCGTTCTGGTGGATATTTTGCCCAATGCTTATTTCAAATAAATTTCCTAAGGCAAATTTGAGGAATTTTTCAAAGGCAAACAAATAAAATGAATGAGAAGCATTTCACTAGAAGTTTGAGCTGGATAATTTTGCCAAAACGAAGGAGAGATCAAACGACTTAGCCAAACAATTCGAAGTTGTTCAACAGAATGAGTGATTTAATATTTTAAAAAATCAAATGCGACGAGGCAGGCCTGTGCAGAAATGGTAAAATTCATAATTCTAGAAGTTTGAGATTCCGATGCCTCAGATGACAAGTGTTACAACTGGAAAAGAGGGGGAAAATGAATTCGAAAATTTGCTAAGAATAGCCTCTGCAGGAATTCGACCTGGCTATAAGATTTTGAAGTCCTCTTCATTCCTCTCACCAGTTGCTAAAGTGAAAAGTACGAATTTTTGAAGAGGTTGAAGTTGCTGAAGAGTTCGAAATTGTGAGAGAGTTGGAGGTTGCTGGAGTGCAAATTTGCAGAAGTTGAAATTGCTAAAGAAGTACGACTTAGCTTGCTGAGTCTCAAGTTGCTGAAGAGGTGCGAATTTCCCAGTTGCCAGTTGCTGCAGTTGTTGAGAAGGTACGACTTTGTGAAGAAGTTTCATCCGACTGCTGAAATAAACGAGGTTAAGTCTAGACATTTTTGAAGTTGCTGGAAGTTCGAATTTGTGAAGACATTTACAAGCTGCTGAAAGTACGTTTTTTAGAAGAGAAATACGAGTTTGAGAGAGGTCTCAAGAGTTGCTGCAAATATAGAAATTTCACAGCTGAAGTGAACAAGACAGTTGAGGTTTGCAGTTGGAAATGGCAGAAGTGTTGCAGCCTTTTTATTTAAAAATCTGCTGACACCCTCAATGATGGTTATTTTATTATTTTAAATCTTGCTGTCTAACTCTCTTGCCTTTTTGCAGAATGGCTGAATCAATCAGAAGAGCTGCAGGCAAAAACAACTACACCGAATCCAGAGAAGCAGTGATCAAGAAACTGGGCAGGTCATTCTTGCCAGAGAAAATTTTCATCAAAGCTCGGCAGGCTAGCTGACACGAACTTAGGCTCATTCAACCTGGAGGCATTCAGAAGAAGGATAATGGGGACTGGAGGCCATCACCCATTAGTGATTTCGCACAGTATTGTCAAAAGTGGACTGTATGCAGCTGCCAACTTTCCGCCAGCTATTCGGTGCCCAGAACTCATCATGGAGTGCGCCCACCATTACAATACAGAGCAAAGAACGATCACTTCGCTAGATGGCAAGGTATTGGCGAACCTAACACCTAAAGCAATCGGAGAGGCATTCGAGATTCCAGTCCATGAGAAGATGATCTACAAGACAAAGGAAAAAGCTGGAAAGATGTACTCATCCACCACAGACCAGTGTGCTGATTTGATAAATACCAGGTGGATGATTAAACCCAAGCCAACTCGCACAAAATTGCCCAAGCAGATAGTCTCAAAGGATTTGAGGCAGGAGTTTGGTGATCTGATCATGATGTTAAGCAGAGTTGGAGGATGCCCCCAAGTGTTCATCTTTGAACCTTGGATGTTTTATTTTGTCAACTTGGTGTTAGAGGGAAAGGATTACATGGATTGGGCATTGATGATCAGTGATAGCATACATGAGCAGCTTCATGGCGTGAGGAGAACGAAAACATTTTATATGGGCTCCTACCTTGTCTATATGCTGGCTCGCATGACGAGATACAGGGGGATCTCTTACAAGGAACCAATCGGTTGCGGTTCCCATCAGTTTAAAATATATGAGGCTTGTCCATAGTTGCATTTGACAAGCACAACTAATTACAAAAGGGTCAATGACGCCTTCACTATGCATATCACGAGGACCTTGCAGCAAAGAACCCATCACAGAATATCCAGGGAAGCACAAGAAATGATTGAGAAATTCGGATTTTGGTTTATCCAATTTCCAAAATTCACCTACATAAGGTTGCAAGGATTTTCCTCCTATCCATACAGATTGCCTCGGTATCCCACAAACAGGATAGTGATGCTGGAAGTATCTAGGCAACTGATTGCCTATGATAAGATTCAAAAGAAGAAGAAGAAAGGTGGACTTGGATTCCCAATTACCATGGGGAATTCAGATGAAATCTGCCCATCGCTGCAAGCAACAAGAGAGGCAGAAGCGGAGCTCCAATTCTTTCACCTTTCCTATCACACCAGCAGGCACTACTGCGATCCCCACCGAAACATCAGATGGATATTGACAGAAGAGTTCAGGCACAAGGTGCAGATCGAAGACTTTTGGGCAAGTGTAGTGGATGAGATCGAAGTCAGAAAGAGAATGTTCTCTCGGATACCGTTGGTGATGGTCAAAGAGTGTGAGATTATCCCAGTACCAGATCAGATTGAGGAAAACATAAACGTTGTACAGGCTGACTACGAGACAGTAAGAGATATGCCTCTGCCACTCCCAGATTGGTCTGAGCCGGAGATCACTGACTTGGATACACTTTGTATCCCAGTCTTGACATTTACATGGAGTTGGATAGAGAGGCATGTCAGCCGACTTAAGGGAAGGTCAATTCCCCTCACGTACAATTTGATGGGAGACAGCAGATTACTGGCAACTAATCAGAGGAGACGGGGTAATCCAACTCCAGAGCCTAGAAGAAAGGAGCCAGTTTGACCTGAGCCTGTGGTAGTTGAGGAGTCCATGCATACGCCACCTCGGACACATTCTCCGAGTATGCAGGAGGTATCCCTATTTGCTGATTAGAGGGAGAGATTGGATGTAGAGCAGACGGTGCGAGTGGAGAGTTAGCCACCTCATAGAGAATCAGTGGGCCAGAGCATCAACATGCCCCGAGAAGATAACCCACAAGCAAATCAGCAAGAGACAGATGAGGGGACGGCCATTGATACTCAGTTTCAGCAGGAAATTGAGGCAGCTCTCGAGGATGATGCTACTTCAGATCAGGATGCCCAGAGCTCAGGAGACACTTAGCCTATTGATGACGGTGAGCCTCCTCAGAACGATGGCAGAGGAGAAGTTCACGAGGTAGAGGCCGAGGTGGAGCAGCCTTTTATTATATCAGATGTGCGGCAGGAGGTGCCAGAATGGCTAAGGGATAGGATGAGGCGTGATCCTGTAGATGAGACCGATCCCGCGGTCGAGATGGAGGAATTATTACAAAGAATCAGTGCACCTCCAGCGAAGAAGAAAGCCAAGAAGTTCTCTAAAATATCCACGGATGAGGATGGATCCCGAACTTTGCATATGGCAGTACCTCGGATAGAGTGTGATAGAGACGAGGCCGTTCCAAAAAACTATGTGATCACAACTATGGAACCTGGCCGCCCTACTGGAGCATAAGTGGTAGAGTGCGATAATTCCTATCGAGCACTCAAGGATAGATTGTCCTACGTTGAGGGCAAATACAAGAAATTGAAGGTAGAGCACAAGACACTGATTGGCTACGTGCAGCACTTGTCCCGTCCTTGTGGGCAAGAGAATTCGGCAATTCAGCTTCCAGCTGAATTTTCCAGGGAGTCAATTAGTGGGTTAGAGGATTTGAAGAGAATGACACAACAGGCGGACAAGTGGGTTGCCAGTGTGCGTACAGAAACAAGAAAGTTCATGGAGGATCTTGCACATGCCTATGGGAAAGCTTCCGATATTATGGCTAGGGTGGAGGTAGTTAACCATACTTGGGGTGAGGCTCGCATCTATCAGACGAGAGTTGTTCTCCGTTTAGGGGCTTTGATGAGCATACCTCAACACACTTTGGTTGAGGGAGGTGTTATTCAGCAGGGGGATAGATACGACTTCGCCAGATGGTACTCTTTAGTAGTCACAGGTCGGGGATTCTACGATGCATCACAGACAGATTCTGTCAGGGTCAGAAAAGCCATGACAAACATCTTAGATGGAATCCTCAACACATTGGAGGCAATCTTTGCCAGGAGGTTGACTTCTGAAGAGGTAACTGCAGATGGTTTGAGGAGCAGATTAACGCCATTCTTCTCTGAGGTGAAGACCTTCACACAAGATGACTTCGAGAACACTGCTACGTTCTCTAGTATCATACAGAACACCCAAGACGCCCTTGTTGCCTGGAAGAAATCATGTGCCCGGCATGGGCAAACAGTTACAATTTTAGAGTTTCAGTTGGATCACATTCCTTCTATTTCGGATCAGGAAATTGAGGCAGTACTAGACAGATTCATCAGATTTGCAGCCAGCGAGAAGGAGAAGGGAAACACCCTTCTGGACGGTGACCTTCTGGAGGGAGACGACGTGCATTGATGGCAGTTAGTGGTTCGTGACGAGGAGTGGAGAATTTGCAACGCATTCATTGCCCCACTCCTCTCTGTGGCGGTTTTTAGGGCAGAAACCCTAATTAGGGCATGGGTGGCTCAATCTGAGCCCTTTATTGTAATCAGATTTGAACCGTCCACTGGACTGGGCCTATTATAAAAGGGGCATCCCCCCTCATTTGTAAGAAATTAGAGTTAGGAGATATCAGAGCTAGACAAAAATCAGAGATAGGAGTAAAGCTAGGAGTTAGCTTAGTTTGAAAAGGAAAGGAAGCTTTCCCTTTGAAAGTTTTTTAAGAAGTTGTTGTGAAAACTCTCATAATATAAAGATTTATCATTGCTTGGTGGTTCTATCTTCTATTGTGAGTAGCTAGCAAGACTTGTTCGTCTTTCCAATTCAAGTAGAGTAGAGTAAGGTAGATTTTGTTTTCATGCAAGTAGTGTTAATTGTGGAATGCGACGTTGGTTTGAGCATATCTCCCTATATCCATACCACTAGCAGGCTTGCTGACGGTAAGTCTGCCTTGCGTGGTCAACTAGAATTTCAGCACCTAACTTCAGTTGTGATTTGTGTGCCCACTTGCTTCGTTGTGAAGGGGTGTGCATGTTGAATCTCAATCTGAATATCTTATCCATCCTTTGAAGATTGCATCAGCTTTGTTAGAGTTGTCCGAAGGGGAGACGAAACAAAGTTTGGTTTGGAGATTGTTAAAGCTGGCCTTTGCCTTCCACCCTTAGAGATAGATTGTAGAATTCCTATCCCTTTATCTCCTTTAAATTCAACATTTTCGGGTTAGTTTAGATACCAGAGCATCATAGTTAAATCCTTTATCTGCTTCGCTAGAAATCGAACAATTACGTAAGTCCCCTTGGAATACCCAATATATTCACATCAACCAACTGAGTCTATTCGCGATAAAAGGAACCTTGGAGTTGAACACATGAACTTTCACGCAATCTTAGCATGTGGAATACTTTGATGAAGAGAGAATAGAGTGACCGTTGGACATATTATTCTGTGCTGGCGTTGTCATAAAACACACGTCAACAGGACCCGACTCGACCGTTTTCCCCAATACGTTCCGGTGCGTCACTTGCACTCTCGGCCACGTACGAGTCACTCCCACATCTTCCGTCAGCGTGCTCGACACCTTGAGTCTCTTGGGGTTCACTCTGGTACTCCTTTTGCCCTGGGGTCTTGGGCTCAGATCTTCCAGTCCTTAACCCTTCGTCGTCGTTTGATATGGACAACTCCCGAATGTGTTGGATGCTGCTATCAAGTTCTTCAGTTAATTCATTTTCATTTTCATTGATTTTTTACCTTTCTACATATGGAGTGATGAAGGGTCCTTCGTCCCTCCCCTCCACAAATTTTTGTTGTGCTCTACTAATGGATTGGTCTATTTCCTCAAGATTATCATTTGCTCTTTTTATACTTTGGTTTATTTCAATTAGATGTTCATTCAATTCTTTATCAACTTGCCTTAGTCTTCGTTGCTAGTTTTCTTGCTCCTGTAGTCTCAGTGATCGCCGAACCCTTTCCTCCTCAACTTCGTGCCCAATTGGTATTCAGTTCTTGTCCATGTTTGGCCACACAGGCATTACAGGTCGTTCATGCGATCATTGTTGGTTGCTAGGAGTATGTTTCCGGCTAGTGTCTTGTTCCTCCTCTTTTGGTTTGGCTCGTTCTTCATACCGCTGCAATATTTGTTGCCTTCGGCGTGCTTGATCCTCCTCCGCCCGAAGGTCCTATAGGATGATGAAGTGGCAGGCCAACAATCTTGGCAAACAGTTGAGAAGGTAATCAACCTCTTCGTTCACTTCTAGTCTATCCCAAATATCTACCTTAGGGATTTCTTGCCTGAGAGCTTCCCTCCGTACATGATCTCTTAGTGATATATTCCACAGATTTACCAAATCTTGTGTAAACTCGTCCTCTCTTTCTTCATTAGTTTCCACGGGCTCCTCCGCCGGTCGACCCATTATGCTGCCATCATAATGACGAGTGATTCCCTAGTCCGCTTAGGCAACGGCGCCAAATGTTTACTTCACTGGGTGTAATTCAACATACTATGTACTACAGAAGTAAACTAGACTATATGTAGAACATGGAATAGAACAACAATGTGGAAAACATAATATGCTTGAATTATGAGATGCTTATATTCATTTCCAGTAAATATCACCATGTACAATCATAGAAATATCAATAATACTATCAACCATGATCATCATAACATGTTCCTGACTACAGAAACTGAGTACATACAACGCTCGACAGTGGTTGAACAACCAACCATCGTGACATTTCATAACAACCCGTTACCACTAATCGGGACTTAGTTACCCGAATGCACATGACATTTATTACTTTAATTATTCATACTACAACTATAGTTTTATTAAGCATAACAATTGGCCGACTACAACTAAAGATATTTGATGGCTTACACATGTATTTCATCATCGAGCTATCGAAGGTACAAAGCAAGGATTGCATATATGTTATGGTTGATAGGTTAACCAATTTTGCACATTTCTTTGCTATTTCGGCGACATATACAACAACATAGGTAGCTGATTTGTTCTTCAGGGAGATTTTCAGATTGTATGGGATGCTCAGGAGAATAGTGAGTGATAGGGACAATAAGTTCCTAAGCTTCTTTTGGTAGAAGCTTTTCAGATTGAGTGGGACAAAGCTCACTCCTAACACGAGTTACCACCCATAGATAGACGTACAAACGGAGATAGTTAACAAAAGGGTGGAAGGGTATCTTAGAAACTATGTCTTAGGATAGTAGAGAGCTTGGATTAAATGGTTGCATCTTGGTGAGTACTGCTATAATACTACTTATCACATGTCCATCAAGATGTCACCCTTGTGGCTTTGTATGGGTATGTGAAATATTCCAAACCAATTTTTTTGTTTTTTCAATTGCAAATTACAAACAAACGCACTCGTTAAGGTTAGCTCTAAACCAAAACGATGCTGAAGCAACTCTAACCAGAATGTACACCAGGATCCCGATGAGGGCAAGGCGTGAGCATTGGTCAGAGGATCTGAATGCCGAAACAAAGCTGGAAGGAACTCTAACCAAGGATGGCGCCAATGATGGCAAGCATATGGTTAGAGGTCTTAATTGAAATGCTTATACAAGAACTCTAACCAAGGATGTGCCGGCGAATGACGAGCATGTGGTCAGAGGGTCCCTACTATCTAATATACTGAAAGCAAACTCAACAACAAGTATGTGCTACCCAATTCCAATATGGAAATGAGGCGACCATATGGTGGAGATCAAAGGAATACAATTGCGATTACAGAAAGTAAAGATGAGCATTACACATTCATGATAAAGCAAGATTAAGAACTGCTGTCAGTACTACTGCCAGCTTACAATATGTTAGAAATCTTGCCAAAGCCTAGTAATCCAAGTTCTTCAATGCTGCAATAATTTGTAAGACTTCCCCAATGCTTGACAGACCTCTCTGGACTCAAACCCCTCACAAATCTGCATTTATCTATGACTGATATAACAGACCAGCAACTGAAATGAAATAATCAGCAACCCTAGAACTCACCAAAATACTCACAACTCACTCAATACTTGCCAGAATGACATGAGACCTGATGCAATAGAAAGCTATAATGATGGCAATGAGGACTAGACCAAGAAACAACTAACAAATTGAAGTATTCTTTTTTCTAAACATTTGCCAGGCAGACCAGAATGGTACGGCCAATAGAGAGAGGCGATTTTGCTTTTAAAAAATAAACACTCAATATTAAAATCTGAATTTTTGCAAGAAGGGTCGCCCCTATCAAGGAAACTCAATGAATCAATACCCAGAATGACTGTATTTTTATTTTCAGATTTATGAGTGAAACTACAGATTCAGCTTGACTTCAGCAACTTCAAAATGAGACTGAAATGCAAATCTAGAACTCCATAAATGCAAGATACTCAACTGAAATGCAAGACAAACCTATTACAAACTATCTCTCAACTAGTTGCTATCTTTCAAGCAAGAAGAAGAGCCAAGCTAGGAGGCATTCATTCCTCGAAGCAATCCCAAAGCCATTCCGGCAGCATAACAATATCATAAAACATAAGATAATCCAAAAGAAGAGAAGGAACCTCCTTTATAGAATGAAGAGAAGACTCTGGAGGCTTCTAGAAAGTGTGCCCTAATCCCAAGCTGCTTTTAGGTTTAATCTTTGACCAAAACTCTTTCTTCAAAATGGCGTACCTTCCTTGAGAGATATAAATCACTTCTCTTTTTTTAAATAAAATATAAACTCCTTCAAATAGGCGTCCATTTTCCCTTGAGCAATTATAAATTTTAGGAATATAAAAATATTTCCTTCATGAGAAAATACCCCTCAAAGTCCCCTTCTTTAAAACAATTGTTAAGTTATATCACTAGGCCAAGGGTATTTTTAAAATAAAACATTTTGACTTAAAATAACTTATTTCTCCAAAATGAACCCCTTAAGCCAAAAATGAGAATTGCCCAATGAACTGCCAGAAGAGGAAAATCGACTGAGCTGATGCTGACTGGATCACTGCTAAAAATAGAATTTACTAAAAATAGTAAATTCCTGAAGGTGCTCAGAATGTCGAACCAAAACCACCAACGCGAAGCTCTCAAAAAACCCAGAAGGAATCCGAAATCCAAGTTCAACGTTTCCAAGTGCAACCTCCGCAAAAAGACGAAAACATCCTCCAAGAAGTTTGGAAACCCTGATTCGAGCTTCTGCTTAGCCTACGAGTCTCCAGAATTAGGCTAAATCCAAATGAAAAGCATAGGGCTAAATTGGGGACATTATAGTATGAGGCACCCAACTTCTTGGATTTTCTTTTTGGGGACAACAGAGTGCCTAAGGCAAAGGATTTATTTGAGGAGAGTTAGGATGTTATGAAATCTTTGAAGGAGAACTTGCAATAGGCACAAAATCAGCAGAAGTTATATGCTGATCAACATTTTGTGGAGCGCAGTTTTGAGGTTGTGGACATCGTACTCTACTCTCAAGAAGAGTGGAGCAGAGAAGCTTAAGCCCAGGTTCTATGGTCCATTCAAAGTGTCTAGGAGGATTGGTGAGGTTATCTATGAGCTTGAGTTACCAACTAGCAACAGGGTTCATAATGTATTTCATGTATCCAAGCTTAAGTAGGCACTCAAACACAATGTAGTTCCCTCATCAAAGTTGCCACCATTGGATGAGGAGTGGAAGTTGATGCTAATTCCAGAGGCCATTATAGATTCCAAAGAGCAAACTCTTCGGAAAAGAGTTATCAAGGAATATTTGATTAAATGGAAGAACTTGCTAGTTGAGGATGCAACATGGGAGAATGAACAAATTTTGCAGCATCCAGAGTTGAGAGTTGAGATTGCTTGAAGACAAGCAATTTTGGGAAGGGCAGATTGTAATGTGCCCTTCCTAGGACACTTTAGTTTGGTGGACAGTTAGTCTATTAGCGGATTCACGTAGGCTAATTTGTTAGGGTTAGGGAGCCCTTGGAGACAGTTGTATCCAACAATTGGCAGTGACAGTTGTTTTACTAAGCTCTAGTGGGTGTGATTTGTAGATCACCACTTTTTGGGGTGGTTTTAGATGATTTCTCTTATACTTACTAGTTTTAGTAAGTCAGTTTTAGGCACCGACAAAGTCAGTTGTGAACATTTCTATTTTTAGCTATGTGAGTGGAGGCATTTGATGTCATTATCCATATATTTAATATAGTCCAATATTTTAATTTAAATAGCAATGCTTTATAAAGTTAAATTAAATATTTAACTTTATCATTATTTAATATTATAAAGCGACTTTATGAATGGGTACTTTTGGGAGACATAAGAAGTCAGTTTAATTTAATAAAGTATTCCCTAAAGTTGGACGCATCACTTGGGGAAATAAGGGGACATTTAAAATTTAAATAAAAGTGCATTTATTGTTAAATGGGGCATGGGTTTTGGGAGGCTTGCAAAAAGAAGTTTGGAGCTCATTCTTGTTTATGCTTGACTTGATATTGTGGTATTCTTCTTTGTTGGAGGAGTTGTTTCTTCTTCAAGGTTTGTGAGGACGAAATCCCTTACATGCAACATTCTCTATGTTGCTGAAAGACACAATTTGGAGGATTACTCAATGATTTCATATAGGGATCACAGTTGGATTTCATTGCTTATTTGCACCTCAGTTTTGGAGCACCAAACATTCATTTCTGATTTAAGAGAGACAGATTGGTAGATTTTGGACATTTAAAATTTAAATAAAAGTGCATTTATTGTTAAATGGGGCATGGGTTTTGGGAGGCATACAAAAAAAAGTTTGGAGCTCATTCTTGTGTATGCTTGACTTGATATTTTGGTATTCTTCTTTGTTGGAGGAGTTGTTTCTTCTTCAAGGTTTGTGAGGACGAAATCCCTGACAGACAACATTCTCCACGTTGTTGAAAGACACAATCAAGTTGGTTCTTCTTCAAGGTTTGTGAGGACGAAATCCCTTACATGCAACATTCTCTATGTTGCTTAAAGACACAATTTGGAGGATTACTCAATGATTTCATATAGGGATCACAGTTGGATTTCATTGCTTATTTGCACCTCAGTTTTGGAGCACCAAACATTCATTTCTGATTTAAGAGAGACAGATTGGTAGATTTTGGAAAGATTATTGCTGGTTGTTCTTTCTCCATTGCTAGCCGTACTTGTCTAGGAGGGCGTGAGACTTATTCCTTGCTGGGTGCTAGGGTTTGGAGAAACTTTATTGCTGTTTGGAGGGTGCCTAGGGTTGGAGAACAGATTGACATCTTTTTTGTGCATTTATACTCAGTCCTGGAGTTGTGGAGTCCATTTTTGGGAACTTGCAGGAGCTAGTTGCAAGTACATAAAGTTATCAAAGTCCAAATTTTCTGGGTATGTTTGAAATTGATATGTAATGCTATTTTCTGATCTGGGCTGCTCTTACATTCAAAGAAATTTGTATTTTCAGATCAGAAATTAAATCTGGAATTTTCAGCTATATGTATTCCTGAATATTGTCCTATTTCTGAGTTATTTATTTGCTGCAAGTACTTTATTATCTGCCCTTTATTATAGAAAGAAAACAACTTCTGCATTTCCGTCTTTTTCTATTAAACACATCAAACAAAACAAAAAAAACTCAAAGGCAAAACATGGTAGCAAAGTACAGATAATCTAATTAGATCATGACATGTGTCCTAATCCTATGACTTGAGACACAAAAAAACACATGACCTAAGTAAGCTTAAGTATACTAGTGTGATTAGGGCCTAATAAGAAATAATTAGGTGATTTACCTTTTTCACATCAACATGGAAAATAATCTCTTAAGTTGAATATAATTAATTGCAAAGGAATTGATGAAGTTTGATATCATGTTTTGAAGAGTACCGTGTCTTATATTTAGCTAAGCAGATTTTAACTCACACACTATTTGTGCCTATGATTCATTGAAGGCTAAGGCCTCATGTTTTAAGCCCTTGTGTCAAGATATTGAATCCTAATATGATTGTGAATTAATAAAGTCATATGTTTGTTTATTTGTTGTGTCATTGAATTTCACTGTGAGTGTTTTTGTGCTCAGCTACATGGTTGGATAATCCTTAATTATACCTTGGGCCATGATTGCATCAAGTGTAAAATCTGAAGTAAGTTATCATAAAGAATATAGGAATCTTGTACTTCCATTACGGAGTGGCCTTGTGCTAGTTTTTCATTGACAGCACAAATCCCTTTTTTAAGCTGCTTAAATATCATGTACCACTTTGCTCTCATGTGCCTTAAAGTCTCTTTTATGTATTGATGGGTATGTCAAAAGGACTAGCTTCTTTATGTACTGATAAGCATACTGGAAGGGCGGGTATAGAGACAAACTTTGTATATTGGTCTGCTGGTATATAGAAGGGCAACCTGTTGGAATGATACGAAACAAATCCATTTCCTAATTGCATCTAAACAAAAATGTACTTATTGCAACAATAGTTGGTGTGAATTTAATTGGGAATGAGACTTGGTTTGAATGATCAAGAAAAGTTGACAATACACTCATCTTCAATGATTTTGTTGGCATATGACTTGTAAGTGTTGTCATGGATGGCAACCTAAGTCATGCATCCGATCTATAGTATAGTTTTGGTTTACACCGGCAGAACAGGGCATCCGGTTATAGGCATAGAAGCTGATCTGAATATCTCACCGGATTATTATTTTGGGTTGTGGATCTCTAAGGAAGGTTTGTTGATGTTTGTATTGCCTTATTCGTAAAGTATACTGATGCACATTCACTAGTACGCGATCTAGGAGATCCAGTGCACTAATCTGTTGGTTATTTATGCTAGAAGGCCGACTTGGTGAATATAGTAATTGCGGATGTATAAGGAGTAATTAATCATATGTTTTTGTGCTCGATTATGTTTGTTTAGGTCCTCTCTTTGTCTTAACTGACTTTAAAGGGTGCGCATAAAGAATTAGTAGTGGATTTGGTCGACATTTGAAAAGAACTTAATGTTTTATGAAGCCGACATATGAATGATCAAATCCTTGATAGCGGATATATATATATATATATATATGAGATTGGTTTTATCATTTTGGGTGTATCATGTTGGAGTGGTGTGAGAAGATAGCAAATATGTGGAATACGAATATGGTGCAAAATTCAGCAGAGTAATAATGCAAATTTGTCTACGTGTGATGCTAAGAGTAGAAAAGAGCAGAGCAGAGCAAAGCGAAGTAAAGAGTTAGAAAGAAGATCCAAAATCAAATCTATGAGCTTTACCGGAACTGTAACCTAACATGAATAGATGCTACTATCTCAGTTCATCCTTCAGATGGTTTAAATCTAAATTTTTGTAAGGCAGTGAGCCTTCTCTCTTGAGCAGTGAGCTCCAGGCAGTGTGCCTGAATGCAAGTGCATTCTCTTTTGTAATACTTTATTTGAGTACTCAAATTGTGGATTAACCTCCACCGTGGTTTTTCCCCTAACAGGTTTTCCATGCAAAAATCTCTGTGTTATGGTGTTATGAATGTTTCCTTTGAATGCTTGCATCTTTCTTTTAATGTAATGTTAGAATGGTTTGAGTTTCAGATTAATAAAGTTAAGATTTGCTGAACACTAATTCACCCCCTCATCCTCTCCCCCCCTCTTAGTGTTCCCTTGAGTCCAACAGATTTGTGGTGTAGTATTTGTGTTACCTAGGAGTTTGATTATTAGATTCTTTAAGATTTCGTAATCCATAATGTTTAGAAAAAGATTTTTGGCTACGATGTGTATGGTAAGAAACACAATCAACATTTAGAATCTACATTGAAATCCATCATTAAGGGTGATAATGGTAAAATATTACTGATCCAAGGCTTCTTGTAGATAATCCTATTATATTTGCATGAGAGTGGGAAATACCTCATACGAAAATAAATAATAAAAGTAATTGCAGCCCAAATCCTCTACGCAGGTGAGCAAAAACTAATAAATGGCACCTATCCATATAAAGTTGTAGATGCATTAAATGTCAAATTACATACTAAAATGACTAAAAAATCAAGTGATTATTCACATTATTGAAAAGAAATGATTAAACAATAAAAAATATATTTCAAGGCAGCAGTGAATCCTTAAATTGTTGTATAATGGTCTCCAAGAAGACACCAACCCAAAACCTTCATCCTTGCTCCAGTCATTCGGTTGTTTAGCCATCTCTACAACTTTACTGAGATGACGCTTTATGAGGTGATTCTCCAAGGCAACTAATTTAGCTTCTTCAATACAAACCCACTTTGTTCTAGAAGAAGAATGCTCCTCTAAGGCTAACAAGGCAACTCTTTTATGATGATTATTTATAGTTTTATTATCATATTTTAGTTGTTGATGTAATGTCCCCATTTTTGGGTTCTCTTGCACTATAGTTGGCTTTGACCTTCTCGGTGTGTGTCAACCTTAGTAGAGGGGTTATTTGTTGTTACCATTGAGCTTAGATGATCTAAGGGACTCATATGGTACTTTCTGAATTTATTTTTGACTTTTGTTGTGTTCTCGAAGATTCTTGGAGAGGGTGCCTATTTATAGTAAGTCAACTGGTTGGGTCCAATTGTCATTATTTATTGGTATCACTCCAATGCAATCAAATTTTGATTCCGATGCTATTTGACACTTTCCACAATTCAGATGTATTAATGAGCTATAATTTAATTATTTTTACTAAGGTTGCTAATTTTATTAAAACAATTTAATGGCACCTTAGTATAATAGCTTGTCGGAAAGAGGATTAATTTTTTTAAATGTTGGACACTAGTAAAGTGGCTTTATGCATTGGGAATGTTTAAACAAATAAAATAAATCACTTTTTGGAGTAATAAGGCTTATTTAATTTATGAAGTGATTTTATATTATATTCTCAAAAAAGTTTCTGAAAAGGTTGTAAAAGGGAGTTTTGTGAGCTCATTGGGATTATTCATGTTTTGTTAATTTCTCCTTTGGAGATTTGTGCCTATGGCCAGATTTCTCTCTGGAAGGATGAAAACCTAACAGACGAAAACCTGGAAAGTAGTGCTCCATCTAGGGATTGACAGTGTGTTGAAGACTTTGCAAACAGGAATGGAAACTCTTGTTTCAGATTTAAAGGCAGATCCAGGCAGGGTTTGTATTTGTATTAAAAGAGTTCACAGATGGAATCATTCAGGTTTCACGCAGGTGCAGAACGATTGTCGATTAAATAATTTATTGAAGGTTTGCAGGCAAAGGATAAATTATTATTTTCTCTGGTTTGCAGATAAGAAGTAATTTTTATTGGTTTTGTTCTTGATATCTATTATTGGAAACATCCGACAATTAAGTTTGAACAAAAGGGTTTGTGCTGTGGGTGCGTGTGAAGCAAGAGAAAAAAAATATTAAATAATGTGGTTGAGATTTATCATCAGCCAAATCCCATATCCAGCTCATAGTGGAGCCGTACCATTTTCCTTTTAATTTGAAGATATTGTACACTTGTTTGGGCAAAGAGAAAAGGGGTGATGCAATTTCTTGAAGTCTTTAAGACTTCTAAACTCCAATGTGGCAGCTAGGAGGGCCCACCAAGGTTGGCACCACCTTCATGGGAAGTATTGCAGCCCACATTAGCTGCTGTTAAAACATTTACATCTTCCGTACAGTACTTTGGGAAGCCGTACCTGTGAGGAGGGGTGTGATTTAAATATTGGGAATTATGGTTGCTGATTGTACCTCAGTTCAGCTCATTTTTATTTATAAATATTAGGATGTAAATGCAGTTTCTAATTTCTGAAATATTTGTTTTTATGACTGCAATTCATGAGTTGAAAGGAAATTTTCTGTGTAAATCCTGTGTGACAATCTATGGTAAAAATGAGGTGTTGCAATATATAATATCTAGAATTTCATACTATCAAGCTTATGCACAACATCTTTTAAAAACAAGTGAAACTATATCAGAACAACAGTCATGCAAACTGTATGATGAAATGCCTATGTAGTGAACTGTGGAAAATTGCAAAAATTTGTTTAAAAAATTGGTCCTGTATATTACAGTTAATTAGTGTCATTTTATTGTTTTATAATCTAAGCTCTAAAATTTTACCTTCCAAAGATATAGTATTCTAATCCTCCAATGATCATATTATCAAATGCAATTATAAGTCAAAAAGCTTATTTGCTGCCCAGATTATTTGTAAATAGTATTTTTCTTTTGTCATCATTCATAAATGCTACACATGTTTTGTCTTGTATTTTTCCTCTGCCCTTTTAAAATGGACTGCTCTTGCTTTTGAGAGCATCTCCTGATGAATTCCTTGTCAGGGAAATGAAGTATTATGTTTTCTGCTGGAGTATGTATTTTGCTGTTTCTAGTCTCATGGATATTTTTTTCTTTACAAGAATTATGCACATGGAACTACTATAGTTTGCCAAGGAAAAATATTAATGTATAAAAGTTACTAATGAATATGTAGTGTGGCTTTAATTACTAAAATCTATTACAAGTCCACATTTATCCCTTTGTAATTTGAACATACATGGGTATTCTAAATGAACTAATTTGCTTTGTTGTAGGTTTTGCCAACTTTTGCAGTTCTGTTTCCATTTGGCCTGACATCACACTTGACAGAGGTCCCTGGCCTCTAGTGAGTATGCTGCAAGATCTTAGTTTATTGTGTGGTTAAAGGGAATGGGTAAAATTTCATTCCTTTTAGTTTTGAACTTTAGTTCTTCTCTTATGTTATAATTGGCATTATAAGTGATATATGGAATTGTTTGTGCACATAATGGTATCAGCTTTGAGCCAAGTCTTTTGTTGCATGGCCAACAGTACTTGGAGGTTTATAAGCCACTTCCAACTAATTGCCATGTAAGTTACCCTGCCTTTTATGACTACATTGATTTTATTTATTTATTAAACTAATTAATGAAAATGTTTAGTACAACAATTTAAAAGCAAATGGCATAGTGTGTTTTTGATTTGTTGAAGAACTTGGATATAAACTCTTTTGGCTTAGAAAAAGAGTAAATGGCTTCATAGATGTTTATCTTAGAGCAATTGAAAATAACCCTCCTATATCTATCATATGGGATAATAAATGTGAGCTTGCCAGTGCATTTAAGGTAAATATTATTTAGTCTCAAGATCTTGTTATACCAATAAAAACATGATATCAAAATACTACATAAGGATGAACGTACTAGAGATTGCACTCATAGAATTAGGTAACATTCAATAACTACAGTATATGGAGAGTTTGACAATGTGAGAGCCCGCTTCATGGGTTGTCATCAACCAACATAAGAGGTTGGTTGATCCTGTTTCAGTCAGCCACTTGCAGCAGCAATTAATCACGTCCTGCATACAAATACCATTTTTTTCCCATTAGTACCTTGTCATGATCACTAATCAAACATAAAAACCTGAAAAGCAACTGAAATCAGAAGTTTTGGAAATAGAAACAGGGAATCAATTATGCAGAATTTGTTAATACCACAGTTCAATTCTGCAGAAAGATGGTTAGTATCACAAAAATAGGGTCATTTCTGCAAGTCAATGATCTGCATCCCGGGGCTTGGGATGGTGGTGTATAGGACAATTGTGTTATAATGAACACAAAATAGAATACAGCACAACTTACCTTAATGCATTTATGAAAACGGTGATACAGTAGATAATGTTTTTCTATCCATCATGAATAAGTGTAATGCATGTAGTTGTACAATGAATTAGAAGACAAGGAACTTGAATCCCCGTGATTAGAAATTAGGGGAAAGCATCCTAGTGTAAGAGACCAGCTGTCTCTAACCCCAAATTCTGATTTGCTGTAGATGATTATTTTCCCTTTTTGTGTTTTCTTTTTCTGAGTTTTATACTTTTTTTTTTGTGTTTTTGAACAATAGGAGAAATGCAAATAACAGGGAAAATAATATGCAAATAAAATGTAAAGAAATTAACTAGCAAGCTGTAATGAGAACAATGTGCATACTGTATTGATCCATTTAACATTTACAATCATTAAATGCTTTTGAATGCATACCGGGAGTCCTTTGCTCATTATGTTGAAATCTGGAAATGAGTTCAGTTTTTGTTGATGTCTGATTTCTGTTGATTTCTCCAGATTGAGGAGCTTCTCCCACTTTAATACTGCTGCTGTATAAACCCCAAGGCTAGCCGTCCCTCAAACAAGTGATAGAAGCCCAAAAGGATAGGCGATTTGGCCTAAGGAGAAAACATCCCAGCTGTTAATGGTTCCTGTGTGTTCTTGACAGCAGATTGGACTCTTTGAAAGTCTTTCTGAATGTATTTCGAAACTGCATATGGAGGATAATGGCGGCTGGTAATGTCATGGCATTTCCTCAAACAAAACTTCAAACCTTGGTAATATTCTTGCATGAAGAGATCAAAATGCCCCAGTTGATTTGCACAGCAAATGGCAAATTTCAGTAGTTCTTCCACTACCTCAACCTGCAATAATCTCAAGCATTCCTCAATACTCAAGATGAAACCCCAGCACAGCTGAAAGGAGGAGAAAATTCACAAGTTCAAGTGCTAAAAAACATATGAGGTCGAATTTGTGAAGTGAGTTTATATACTCCCCCTCAAAAGTTCGACCTTTCCCTCTCATCACATCATTTAAATAACATTTGCTTTTTTGTTGTTAAGTTGACTTAGGGAAAAGCGCCCCAAATAAAATAATACTTTTAAGTGGCACTTAATTCGAGGGTCATGGCCTCATTGGCCCCACTTTATGACTTAAAGTGAAATTATAACATAAGCTTAAAAAAAGTAACTTTTAAATAATTTATTTCACCATAGAATATGAAATCCACATAAGTCAACTCAACCAATCATTAAATATATGCAAATATCCGGTCACCAGGTGCCCTGCCTAAAATAGTAACTCCTTGTATCTGACTTACTATAAATAGTAAGTGCCTCCCAAACTGACAAATGGCATATGCAGAAGCTAGAACCTGATAACTCATGAGCTCTGATGATGTGTAATGTCCCAAACTGGAAATCACTGATGAGTAGAAGACCCTCTAGCCATTGAACTAGCCCACGAGGGTCGCAATGATGGGCTAATCTCTAAACTACAAACGTAGACTAGAGAGGGGACATTACACCTAGCTTATTTTTCTAGATGCTAAAGAAAAACTATCTTGAGAACATAGAATAACCGTGTGTATGTGTATCTGCCTCTCTAGTCCTTTAATGTTGAGTACAATTATATATTGAATTAAAAGAAATATTAGTTTCAATTAAGATTGGCTACAAAATGGTTTCATCCTGAAGAGTCAACAACTGATATTAGAATTTCATTAGTGCTGCATTGAGTGTGTCGATGATGGTGCATCTTTTCTATGCAATGATGTTCATCATACACGTTCATATGGAGCCAAACAAAGTAATGTCAACTTGGGGTGGTGTTCACTCAAATTGTGCTGATCAAGGTGGCACCCATTAATGCTGTTCTTCAATGATAATAGAGTTGGTGTCAGGCATGTGATGTTTTTGAAACATTTTGATTGTGTACTGATCTAGGAAGAGCCAACCTGGCAATGTCACTTTGGTAAAGCCAATCTCGGGGGTGCTAATCTGTGAGGTCAATTTGCATTACATCGATCTATAAACAGCCAATTAGAATGATTTCAATTTGGGTATGACCATTTAAAGGGATGCCGAGTTGAGAACCAATCCAAGCTGCATTTGTTTGGGGATAGACAAGTGGGGGTTTGATGGTTTGGAGGGATTTATCCAAGACATGAGTTCTTCATTATTGAGCTTGTCCAAAGTTGAACTATCACGGGTTAAAGCATCTAAGAGTCTAGCAGCCCAAAGCCAAGTTGTTGGATGTTTTGTGTGGTATCATGCAAGTGCCTTGGATAGCACTCATATCAACAAGGTACTTGGAACATATCCAAAATTTGGATTTATCCAAACTTTGGCACTATCTTGACTATGGCGCTATTAGGAATCTAGCTATGTTTGGACTTTGGCACTATCTGAAGTCCAGTTGTCCAAAGTTTGGAATTGTCTAGACTTTGGGATTGTTCGAACTCTAGCATTGTCCAAAGTTTTGAGCTATGGTTGGCACTAACAAGGTGTTCACTATTGGGTAATCATTATAGGATGTTGAGAAACCTTCCCTACTCCATCAAGTTGGCTTAGTGTCATGAGGAAGCTTTATGTGTAGTGATCCACCACTCTGATGATTTGTTTTTACTGAGTTTATTCGTAGGTCTGATTTTTGTTTTGGTTTGTGTTTACTCTTTTTGTGCTTCTGAGTTGGTTTGCTGGTAACACAAAAATAGTACTAAAGAGCATATGCATACAATGAAAGCTTTCAAATAAACTAAGCTACTGAAACAACTTGAGTACATTGTTCATTTCAGTGTCCAAATATAATTTCTTCATTACATAATAAGTTGCTTACAATATATAACTTACATCAGATTCAAAACTAAGTATTTCATAGACCATGCTTTAACTTATAGCCATACAGCACTGTGAATAGTGACTTGCTACAGTACCCGCCCCCAATGAAATGCTGATTTCTCTTGAAAGACGAGCTTCTCCCACCAAAATCTCGCATGGCAAGCTTTCTAAGACAAGGGCGCCTCTTTTAGGAAAGATTGCAGCCACCAAAGAGAGGCATTTTATTCTCTTGTGCTGATTAAAACCCTCAAGAAAGGGCGGCTGGCTGTAGCATCTTCAAAACAGCCCCAAAGTTCTTCAAAAAGGCAAATCAGCTCCCTTACAACATAGTTGAAGACTATGGCAGTCAAAACCCACTCAAAACTAGCTCGAATAACCTGCAAACAACTACTTATGATTCCAAACAAAGCAACCAAAAACTGACCAGCAACCTTAAGGTGGCGTTTCACACCCTCAAGCAGCTCCAAATGAAGAACCAAGCCCCACCAGGCTCACCCACTGCAAGAAATCAGGAAACCCTAGCCTCCTTCTTCCTCCAAAGTCACACTCCAAAGTTTCTTCAAGCAAAATGAACATATGAAGAGGGTTGAACTTTCTCAGTTGCTATTTATAATTTTACAAAGAAAACACTATTCACTTAAGTTATAACATTTTTTACTTTAGCAATGAATAGTAACTGAAAAATATAAAATGACCCTTTCATATTAAAGACACATGGTCCCTAGGCCGAGGATGGTGAAATAAAAGGTGAAAATCATTAATTTAAGCACAAGTATCATGCCAAACGCAACAATTCACCCTGCCACCATACTTCGGAGATCAACACTGAGATTTGACAACCAAGTGCCCGCCCAAGTGACCCCCTATCCAGAACCATTAGCCTACGAGGGTCGACATGATAGGCTAATCCACTGACGTCTGTAGTGTCTAAGTAGAAGGGGACATCATAGTCCGCCCTCCCTGAAATTGCTTGTCCCCAAGCAATCTCAACTTCGGATGCTGTAAAATGCCCTCGCTCTCCCATGTAGCATCCTCTACCGGCAAATCCTTCCATTTGATTAGATATTCCCTGATGACCCGTCTCCGCAACTGTCTCTCTCTGACATCTAAGATGGCCTCAGGTACCAGAATCAATTTCCCCTCATCATCCAGGGGTGGTAAAGCTGTGGAAGGAACAACATGATGTCCCAATGCCTTCTTGAGGCATGACACATGAAATACATTGTGTACCCTAATATCTGCAAGTAAATCCAACTCATAAGCCACCTCGCCTACCCATCTGATGATCCTGAAGGGTCTATAGTATCGCGGCTTGAGTTTCTCCGCACCACTCTTCCTGAGAGTAGACTGGCGATAGGGCTGCAACATCAAATACACCATATCCCCAACCTCAAAAGAACCCTCAACTCTTCTCTGGTTCGCATACTGCTTTTGTTGATTTTGTGCCTTCTGAATGTTCTCACGGAGAGCTCTCATAATATCCTGGTTCTCCTGTAAAAGATCCCCAACAATCGGCACTCTACTGTCACTCAACAACAAATCAAGAAAGTTGGGCGCCTCATACCCATATAATGCCATGAATGGGGACATTTGAATTGACATGTGGTGAGTGGTATTATAACAGTACTCACAAAGATGAATCCACTTCACCCAACCCTTTTGCTGTCCTGCTATATAGTTTCAAAGATGTCCTTCCACCCATTTATTTACAATCTCCGTCTGACCATCAGTCTGTAGGTGGTAGCTAGTGCGTGGAGTAAGCTCGATCCCACAAAGCCTGAATAGCTCCTGCCAGAAGTGGCTCAAGAACCGACTATCCCTGTCGCTGATGATGTTCCGAGGTAGCCCATGCAACCTGAATACCTCATGAAAAAACAATTTTGCTACTTGTGTAGCTGAATATGTTGTTGCTATCGGAAATAAATGAGCGTACTTTGTGAGGCGATCAACAACTACATAGATACAGTCTCTACCCTGGGCTTTCAGCAAGCCCGTAATGAAGTCCATCGACAAGCATTCCCACTTCCTGTCAGGAATTGGAAGTGGCTGAAGCAACCCAGCAGGATAGGTGTGCTCCTGTTTATTCTGCTGACAAACAGGACACTCTCTGACATATCGAAGGACATCTGACTTGAGTCCTTTCCAAGTGAAACGTTCTCGAACCTGCCTGTAAGTTTTGAAATACCCCGGATGTCCGGCCATGGGTGCATCATGAAAGGCCCTCAATACTGTGTTCTTCATTTCTGATCTTGGGGTCAAGAAAATCCTTCCTTTGTAAATGATAAGATCATTTACAACTGAATATCTGTTATCTTGCACCAAACCCTCGACGATGCCAGAAGCCCAAGAGTCTTTGGCATACTCCATTGTAATTAGATGTCTCCAGTTTTCTGAAATCTCAACAATGGAGCTCAAATGTTGTCGGCGAGATAAGGCATCAACAACAACGTTCTTGGTCCCTTTGACATAGGTAATATCAAAGTCGTAGGATTGCAACTTACTAACCCACTTCTGTTGACAATCATTGAGGTCTCGCTGCCCTAGGAAGTGTCTCAAGCTGTTATGATCGGTCTTAACGCAAAATTTGCTGCCCACAAGGTATTGCCTGAATTTGGCCAACACATGCATGATGGCCAATATCTCCTTGTCATAGATGCTACAACTTCTCTCTGGTCCTCTTAACTTCTTGCTCTCAAATTCTATCGAATGCTTGTCCTACATAAGGACGGCGCCAATCCCTTCACCCGAAGCGTCACACTGAAGCTCGAAGGGTCTAGTGAAATCTGGTAATGCAAGGACAGGACAAGAAGTCATCAGCTGCTTAAACTTCTCAAAACACTCCTGTGCCTCAAGAGTCCAAATGAATGCCCCTTTCCTTGTCAAGTTTGTAAGTGGCGTTGCATGACGTGAATATCCACTGACAAATCTTCAGTAGAAGCCACACAAGCCCAAAAATCCTCTAAGCCGAGTAAGATTCTCTGGAGTAGGCCACTCTATAATAGCTCTGACCTTGTCAGGATCCATACGCATACCCTCTGCACTAATAATATGACCCAAGTACAGCAACTCCGACATACCCAGATCACATTTTGACTCCTTGGCTTTCAAGGACTCCCTATCAAGAATACCCAGCACCGTATCCAAATGGGCAATATGCTCCTCCCAAGCCTTGTTGTATACTAGTATGTCATCAAAGAAAACAAGTACGAACCTCCTCAGTTGTGACTGGAAGACCCTGTTCATGGTGGACTGAAACGTAGCAGGGGCATTGGTCAGCTCGAATGGCATAACCACAAACTCAAAGTGTCCACAATGACAACGAAAGGCTGTTTTCTCAATGTCTTGCTCCCTCACACGAATCTGATGATACCCCGATCTCAAGTCTATTTTTGAAAACCAGCGAGCACCATGTAGCTCATCTATCAGCTCATCAATCCGGGGAATAAGATACCTGTTTTTGATTGTCCTTTTATTCAACAATCTGTATTCAATGCACATCCACAAGGTACCATCCTTTTTCTTCACTAACACAACGGATGAAGCGAATGGTGACTTACTAGGCCTGATATGTCCCATTGCGAGTAGCTCCTTAATAGTTTTTTCTATTTCATCCTTAAGTCGCTTAGGATGCCTGTAAGGTGTGACAATCACGGGTTTAGCGCCCTCCTCCAACTTAATGATGTGTTCAATACCACGGTCTGGTGGTCTACCAGGTGGAATCTCACTGAACACCTTAGTGTGTTTAATCCTCAACTCCTGTATGTCTGATGATAAACTGGGGTTTTCTGCTCCTCTTGTGATGGCATCAATATGCACTCTGCTGCCCACTCAATCATGTCGTGTCGCATGAGTCTCTCCATTCTACTGAAAGATATCATTCTGAAATTACTATCTATTATGGCCTTCAGCACATGATTCCTCCCGTCCACCTTAAATCTCATCTCAATATCATGAAGGTTAAGTGTGAACTCTCCAATGTCATGAAGCCATTTCATCCCTAAAACCATATCAGTGTCTCCCATAGTCACCACATAGAAATTTGCCTTAAAGTCATAATTATTCAACTGCATAGGGAGATCTGAAATCATCCTATCACATTTCAGAGTGTAGTCATTTGCAACCTTCACTCATATGCCCTCAAATTGTTTTGTCTGAATCCCACGCCTCTCAACCAGCCTAGCATCAATAAAATTATGCGTGGCCCCTGTATCCAACAAGGTAATAATCTTTTTCCCAGCTAAGACCCCTCACATTCTGAAAGAGCCCTCTCGTTGTATGCTAGTGAGACGTGCTTCTTGAAGCTTAACTTCCTCCTCCGTTTCGGCGTCATTTTCAACCTCATTTTTAGATTTTTCTACCTCAGATTCCTCATACTCAGTGTGCTGGTCTGATTTTTCAGATTCAGAATCCTCCTAGAATGCCCACATTATTCGGTTAGCCTTTCCCTTAGGTCTCAAAGGACAATCGTGGTTTGCATCATAGGGTCCTTCGCAATAGAAGCACAACTTCTTCCTGCGCAAGTCATCTATGGTTTCTTTGTCTAACAGGGCTACTGATTTCCCTTTGGAATCTAAGTTTTCCTTCTTCTTAGTAAATGAATTTCCGTCCCTGTATGAAGATGATGCTTTCGAAGAGAACTTACTTTGCGGAGCTGCAAGTTCCATGCTCCTAGCTTTTTTCATAGCCTCCTGTAGGGTCGGGGGATCCAAAAGCTTTGATCCAACCTCTCAATGGTTCTGATAGTCCTTTGATGAATAATAAACCAATCTTCTTTTTGATATGTTGGGAACCATAACTGATAACCGCTGAAAATCACCTATATATCCCTCCAATCTTCCAAATGCTTGAGTTGAGATAGGTCTCTGAAATAGGTTTTCGGATCTTTCTTATCAAAGCATGCAACCAACCTGTCGACAAACTCTTGGTAGGAGGTGATGCGGCTATGCTGCAATGTGACCATCCCATGATACCACCAATCATGGGCTATTCCCTCCAAATGCAAGGAGGCATACTTAATTGCGTCCTCCTCTGCCATTGGGCAAAGAGTCAAGAACGTATCCAGCTTGTGGACCCAAGCCTGTGCTGTGGTCTTACCATTGCCATCGAATGTAGGCAAAGTGAGTTTATCAGTGTCATGTTTCAAGTCTCTATTTTGATTTCGAGGCCTCCTATCTTGCCTGGTCTTGTAATGCTCTCTTCGTTGACTTACAAACCTGTCCAAGCTGATGCGCTCCTTGACCTGTGGTGTCAATAACTCCCATTCATCGTTTGCTGCCATGATATTATCTGCAAACACTGCCCCACCCTCTTCTTCAACATTTTCATCTTCTGGTTCATTTGTCAAAAAGGTAGGACGTGTAGGCTTATCAGCAGTACGAGCAGGTGCTCGTTGTGCCCTGGGGGTCCCCACAACGCTCTTGTTATCATCAGGTATCTGGTTTTGTCTTCCTTGAGTATTCATTTGTTGTAATTGTGTCATAAGTGTTTGTACAACCATTGCAACCTGTTCCTGTCCAATTACCAAGCGTCTAAAAATCTCATGGTCATCTTGGTCCTCATTATGTCCCCTATTTCCTCCTTCATTTCTAGGTGGACTACCATTTCCCCTGTCTCCCATTGTGGCCTGTTGTATATCAGCAACTTGATTTCTTCGTTGGCCTGCTCTTTGACGGGTATAATATCTGTGAGGGCCTACTTCTTGTGGCTGCATGAAAAACTTTAACCCTCCAGAATGGCA
>CM021106.1:14058875-14271320 GCA_007115665.2 Sequoiadendron giganteum | reverse complement strand
GACTCTTCCTCTGTCAATGATCTTCAACATTGAATCACTTGCCAAGTACACCTTTCCACCGTCATACTTCTCATATTCAGAGAACCATTCTCTATTGGACGTCATGTAAAAGGACACACCTGAGTCAACCAACCAGACATCATCTGATGCCTGAGTTGTCAAGGCTGCTGCAATGAAGGCGTATGCATCACTTTGAGAAGATTCATTTTCAGAAGCATTATTCTTCTTCTTCTCCTTGCAATCCTTCTAGATATGACTAGGTTACCCACAGTTCCAACATCTCACCTTGAAATTTTTACCAGGAGACTTTGATCTCCCTGCAGATTTGGATTTCAACTTCTTGTCCTTCTTCTTTCCTTTCTCCTTTGGTCTACCTCAAACAACAAGAGCCTCTTTGGCCATATCAAAAGACTTCCTTCACATTTATTCAGACAAGAGCGAAGCAACCACGTCATCCATCTTGAATGCAGTGGTTGTGCTTCCAATAGCCATCACTAGATGATCCCAACTGTCAAGTAATGAACACAACATGAGCATGCCATGATCTTCCTCCTTAGTCTTTACACCTATAGATGACAGCTGAGTAACACTCATGTTAAACGAGTTCAAATGGTCCACAACAGATGCACCTTCTTCCATTTCAAGGAGTACAACTTCTTCCTCAAGAATAAATTATTTACCAGAGAATTTCCCTGATAAATATCACCAAGCTTCTTCCACAATGAAGTTGTAGACTGCTCCTCATGGATGTTCAGGAGTATAGAATCGGCTAGACTCAGTCTTATCAGACCTCTTTCCTTTCTATCAATAAGATCCCAAGCCTCTTGTGTCATACTTTGTGGCTTAGTTACAAACACTACTAACTAGAGGTGTCTATCCACCAACAAGTCTTCCATTTTGAATTTCCATTACTCAAAGATGCTTCCATTAAAATTTTCAATATCTACTCTACCTGATGTACTTGCCATCTCAAATAGAAACAAGTTTTAACAATGCAAGACTCCCACTGAAACAGTATTAGCACAAAAATTGAGCTTTCTCTCAAGGATACCACAACGGGATAGGCTTTGATACCACTAGAACGAAAAATGAGATGGATCTAATGACCCAAAAGTGTGGAATACATTCCCTTAAGACTAATACAATAGAGGAGAAAATCATAAAAAAATTCTAATAGCTTCTAAAACTAATTGAGATAAATACAACCAGTAAAATAGATAACAAAATTAAGCATTCACAGATTGACACAAGATATACGTGGGAAAACCTTTTCAAGTAAAAAACCAACCACACAAAGTCAATACAATTGTATTCCAGTAATAAAACAATTACATACAATGTCCAGTCTTCTTTGATCAGCTCTCAACAACTCTTCCAGTTCTTTTCTCACTGTTACAATGTTATAATCTAACATACAGTTCGAATTCTTGACATATGTAATATTGTACTCGACTTACTAAGTCATACATTATATTCAATTTCATCAACCAATTGTTGACCATCAGTTTCATGAATCTCTCATCCAATCACGCAATCGATTTTCCCATGTTGATCTCCCTACATCGAGCCACCTAGGCATTAATGCCATCACCCAAATCGGGTCCTTTTCGTTAGCCTAAGTCAACTTGCACCTACTGCAATTACTTCTTTGGTTTCTAACCAATCATCGCTCTAACATTAGGCCACATGTGCACATTTGATTTGTCCATCGCTTTTGTCACCGAGTCCAATGCGGTAATGGTTGGGCTAATCGTAGGCGGTCACACCGCGACCACCGCGGTCACACCGCAATCACCACGGTCAAGGACTTAATCATCCTCGATGCGGTGGTAACTAGAGAAATAGGTCGAACGAAGCCACCTGCAACCACCGCGGCTAGGGACGAGACTGCGAGTGGTAAAGAGGCAACCGCTACCCTTCCACCATGGTACCACTAGGGTAAGATAAGACCACCGTGGTAAAGCAGTTAAGGATTGAATAAATCCAGGTGTGGTATGGCGGTAAACAACATAAACAACAAGTTTTTTTCCAAGGCATGAAAATAGGGCCTTCAAGCTGGAAGTTGAGACACATTTTCTCAATAGGGGTTTGGAGAAAGCCAATTTAGATAAAAGGAAAAATTATTAGAGCACTCACCAATATGGGGAGGGGGAAAAACCCAAGTAGGTAGGGCCTCATCAAGAGGTCAAGGTGAGTGGTGTTACCAAGGTAGCATAAATATAGATAAATGATCTTCTTTTCCTTAATCCATTAACTTTTGAAGGATCCTCCAAAGTAGTCAAGGTAGAGGCTTGGCTATTGGCTTTAAGACAATGTTTTCAAATTGCAATCCTATTAGAGAAATGTGAATGTTGGCTTGGCTATCATGTAGTTTTGTGGCTATGGACCAAGCGAAATTTAGTTGGAATCTTGAAATTCATATTGTTTCTTAGGAGATCTTCTTATAACGGTTTCATGCTTGTTATCTATTAGAGAACTTTACGAAGCATCATGTAAACAAGTTCCATGAACTCTAGCAACTAGGTATAATAATGGTGGTGTATGAGAACCATTTATTTGATTTGAAGTGGTATGTATGGTTTTTCAAAGATGACAAGTTGTTTTTCCACATGTTTGTGAAGGGCTTGAATTATTGCATTGTGGGAGTAGTGCATATGACCAAACTTGAGATCTTATATATGGAAAAGTTGTAAAAGGAGAATTTGGTTAAGGGTCATGAAGGGTAGTATGGGGCTTAGAAATTAATGTTTTCTCAACCAATATTTAGTTATCGAGGATCTTAGTCCTAATGTAAAGGGAGTTCTAGGGCTCAATTTTCACTCTTTAAGGCTCCTCATCAATAGCAACGGCATAATAAGAAGTAGAAGTTTCAATAGGAACCACAAGGAAGAGTGGGATTCTCAACACTTAGCAAGGGGTGTATCCGAGTCCTAGTGGCTTGAGCTACCAATAGTCAAATGGGCCATAGTCTATGCCTAAGTTGTTGGGACTATATTATACATGTGGGCAAGAGGTCACCTTTCAAGGTATTTTCTGTAGAGATAATCATAGTTGGTAGTTAGGGGCCCTTCAATTTTAAGTAGATAGTGAGGCTTGTTGGCAGGTCTCATCAATTATTTATAGTGGAGGACAATGACTAGGCCAACCATCAAGGAACGATTGTGGATACCTCAAATACACTTGATGTTCAATTTTTTATTTTATTTGATTCAAAATTTTAATTATATTTTATTGCCCCATCTTTGGTAGAGATTTTTAGACTAGTGGTAGAAAGGTATGAGTGTGGTTGGAAAGTTGAGTTAGTCACATATTCCAAGGTAGCAATGTACTCAATTGTGTTTGGTTGTGTTGGATTTTGGTTCCTTCACCATCATCATTGATTTGTGTATTCTACCTTTAGGATCTCACAAGATTTTCCTTGGTATGGATTGGTTTGAGGTTCATCAAACTAATATTGATTGTTACTGAAATATCGTAGACTGCATAGATGATCATAGTGATCATTTTATGATAGCTAGAGTCTAGAGACTCATCTCTCTCCATATGATATCCAATGTGTAGTTGAAGTGATGTATAAAAAATGGGTGCTAGATGTTTGCTATCACAATGAGTGATTTCCTTTTTCATATTGACCTTATTCATAGAGTTGAGACCATCTCACATGCCTCATACTATATGACTACTCAAGAAATCGATAAGCTTCATTTGTAGTTCAAAGAGTTTCTTGAGAAGGGGCACATTAATCTTAGCATATCTCCATGGGGTGCACTTGTTATCTTTGTGAAGAAGAATGAATCAATTAATTTGTGCATTTATTATTGACAATTGAACAAGATGTCAATGAATAACTATTATCCCTTACCATAGATTGATGATCTATTCAATCAAGTGAAGGGTGACAAGGTATTCTCTAAAATCGATATTAAGTTTGGGTATTATCAACTTCACATTTAGGAGGTTGAAATTCATTACATAAATTTTCATACTTGTTATGGGAACTACAAGTTCACCTTAGTTCCATTTAGGTTGAAAAATGCTCTGTAATGTTAATTAGTTTAATGAACAGGGTGTTGTGCACCTACTTAAATAAATTTATTCTAGTGATATTTGATGACAACTTGATTTGTTCAAGGATAGTGGAGGATCACGAGGTCTACTTATGTTAGGTTCTTATAGTGTTTGTGTCACAATCAACTTTATGGAAACTTGGCAAAGTGTGATTTCTTCTATTTTGAGGTGAAGTATTTGGGGCATGTTATATCTAGATAGATATCATGGTAAATTTCTAAAAGATTTAGGTTATTTTATATTTGTTAAAGTCCATGAATATGTTTGAGGTTTGTAGTTTCATGAAAATAGTGGTTTACTATTGTTGATTTTTCATCGATTTATTGAGAGTGGTGCATCATGTTACCTCTTTTCAATGAAAGGGGAAGAATTTTGTTTGGTCTAACCAATGTGAAAAGGAATTTCAAGCCTTCAAAGAGTGAATAATCAATGCATCAATCCTTATAATGCCCAAACCTACAACATATTTTATGGTTTGCATATATTATTTCTTGGATGGTATAAGATTTGTCCTTATATAGGGGATGTTAAAGTAAAAGAGTCTTTACCTAATTAATTTTTTAATTAATTAAGTTCCTTTTCACACTAACATTTTAAGCTTACTTAGGTCATGTTTTTAATGTATCAAGTCATATGATAAGGATACATGTCGTGATATATTTTTATCCTCACAAATTTTTAGGTTAATTTTTTCTTTTATAAGGATTCATTATATTCACTTAATTGTGAATTACACATTCATAATAATTATGTTTTTTTGGATCAATAGTTCTTGACCTCCATAGATTTTTTTCTCTCTTTTTATGATAATTGTTTGGTTGTAGTTGATCTTTGGGAATTGCAGGGTTTAGAAATACAATTCAAAATAATATCAAAGCTCCAAATATACAATTCCCTATCATCCTTATGAGAGATAGCATTGGGCTATCAAATAGTACATTGTGGAGTCAAATGAACCTCACCATTGCATTTGATAGGCCTAAAAACCCTAATATTGCTTGCCCAAACATTGAAATTGGAGCAATTGAAAATTGTGCAATTTTTTAAAGGAATAACATTCAAGTCAAGGATTTTTATAAAAATATACATATCCATACATGTCATACATTTGTTGTACCCCTTGCATCAACAATATGTATTTTGACATTTTTTTTTAGAAATTTTGATTTTTTTTCACAATATTTGGCCAATTTTCAACCTTAGGTTTCTTTAGTAACGAAGATTTTTTTCTTAGGTGTGGTTTTTTATGGATCCTAGTGACCCTTATTTAAGTTTGGCAGAATTTTTTTTAAAATATTAGCTTAATTTATATGTTAGGTGTTGGTGTAGGTTTTTATTTTCCTAGTGGGTTAATTTATTTTCCCTTTTAGGTTTTTCTTACACTTTCATTAAGCTTGCTTAGGATAATATAGTAAGTTTATTATTTAATAACTAGGAGATAAGGTGATTATGTGTTACCATCCTTAAAGGCTGGAGCATTTACCTTTTTCATCACTTTATTTAATATCGTTGGTTATTGATGGTCAATTCCTATTGGTTGGGTTGTCACCTTCATCCTCTCCTTAGTTCTATATAAACTCACTATCTAGCTTGTATTTTCATTTTGGAAGCTCTTAATGTGATTTTGTCATCTTGACATTGCATATCTCTCGAAGTTGTTGGTTTTCATTGTTTATGTTTTTCTAGTTTATATAGCTTTGAATGTTCTTACAAAGTTCCTTGGGTTATCAATCTAATTCAGATTTCTAATATAGTATCAATTTTTTTTTGAGAATTCTAAGTTCATAGATTCCTTGAGAGTTTGAGTCTTTTATGAAAGATCTTGTAAAATCTTGAATGCTCTTCTACCACATTTTGAATGATCTTGAGAATCAAGAAGAGTTTACAAAGATCTAATAACCTCTTTATATTGCATATGTGTTTTGTGAGATCTAGGTGGTTGTAGAATTTCTAGTTATATTGATGACATTTTTGACTATTCCAACATGTTCAAAAGGCTCGAGAAAGTCAAGATTGGATTTCGTTTATCCAATTTGGAGATCATTTGACATAGTTGTAAACTAGGATTTAAAGCTCACATATGATAAATAATTTTTTACAGGAGCATTTTTGGCCCAAACAAACCTTGCCATTCCCTTAGATGACCCTAAAATCATTATTTTTATATAATATTTATCAATTTTAGATAAATTTTGACATAAAATTTTCCCATATTTGGTGTTGGGAGCCATCGAGGCCATTTTTTTCCCAAGGGGAAATATGATCCCTTAAGTCTATGCTTTATTTGTTAAGCACTTGAGCATTTATCACTGCCTAAGTTCTCAACATTGAGAACCCCCATGAGCAATTAAGGAGTAGCCACTAGCGGCTTCCCTTAAACTGTGACCACACAGTCAACTTGCCACTAGCGGTCACTTAGTTCTGATGAACACACTATCAAAATTGTTACTTAATTATGAAATCTACCACTTAGCTCTATTGACACCACCCATGGGCCACCAGGGCCCTCATTTAGGACAAATTGGACTTTTTCAAACTTGCATAAATTTTGCCCCGATTATCAGATTTTGGCAAATGAGATATATCGATGAAAATTTGGAGATGAGCATTTTCTATCCACAAAAGTATTGAAAATAGTTTTTTTCTATTTCATGCTAGATATCACAAGTTGAAGTTGTTAGTTGCAAATTTATTCAACATTGTTGGAATGTGTTGAGATGATGTTGATTGCTTGTTGTCATTGATGTCAACATATCTTGGTTGTGTGATCGATGTTCTATTTTGGTGCTTTGGTGATTTAGATTGGCCTGGTTTCGGATGTTGTGTTGTAATGATCTATTTTGGGTTGTATCTCTCTTGGTCCCATTCCTCCTATAGCATAATGAGATACATTCTTTTGGGTCCGGACCGATCTAGTAGTTGGTTAACGTGCTCTGACAGATGGTTTCATTGTAATGTGTATATCTTATTCTGTGGTTTCGGATATCATGTAGAATGTTGATTTGAGTGAGGAGGTTCTATGTGGTCCACGTTTCATTCCTCTCCATCGCGATAATGTTTTTGTGGTGACCTATTTTAATTTGTGCTTGGCTGAATTATAAATTATGAAATTGTGTTTGGCTGACTTGGGAGACTATGGAAGCATGGAATGGTATACATATAAGATTTTTTTTTGTTTGATGAAGGAAAGCATGATGAATGTTAATCTGAATATCCAAACATTGTGAAGTGTGTGAAAGTGTATGACCGGAGGTAGCAGATAGTGAGATTCTATCCGATGTCATTGTTGGTGATAGTTCTTTTCAGTGGTGGATTCCTTTTCATCATTATTCTGGAAGTGAGCCATTTTCTGGAGGTAGTGAGCCTTTTTGTATCTTTGGCTATAATAGCCAGGCAATGAGCCCAACCGGTAGTGAGCCACCCTACAATGAGAAACTTGGCAGTGAGCCCTTGTAAAAATCACCTTAATCGGTGTCACCTTAACTGGTGTTCTATAATTGAGAATTAGAATTCTCTGTGGTTTTTCCCTTCTTGGGTTTCCACATAAATTCAGGCGTTCCTTGTGCATAGTGTTGTTGTGTGATTTCATGTTCATTAATATTTGATTGATTTAAGTTTTCTCTAGATTAATTAAAGTAAATAAAATTATTTGATAATAACTTATTCACCCCCCTCTTAGTTATCTGGATTGTTTAAAAATTGGTATGAGAGCTTTGGTTCCTCAAAGAAGAGCTTAACCACTTGGGGTAGATCCGATGGTGCAAAAATTGACAATTCTCATGTTTGATGGATCTGACTACAATTTTTGGAAAGTGCAGATGATAGGTTACCTGATCTCTCTTGGCTACAAAACTTGGAAAGTTGTTGAGACAAAATATGTTGAGTCGACAAAAGGTGTTGCTACTGTAGATGAGATTTCAGCCTATGAGGAGAATGAAAAGGTAAGGTATGCAAATTTTAGCAGTTTATCTAAGTCTAAGCTAACAAAATTTATTTTATTGGGCACCACTTATGAAGTTTGGGAAAAGTTGAAAGAAATCTATGAAGAAAATGATAGAGTCAAATTATCAAAGAAGCTGACAGCTAAGCGCAGATATGAGAAGTTGAGGATGGAATAAGGTGAGAATATAGCAAGCTACTTTCAAAGGACTGATAGTGCAGTAAATGGAGTAAAAAATCAAGGAGGTACTCTAACAGATGAAGATGTAATGGAAAATATTTTAATGACCCTATTGGAGAGCTATAGTGACAAGATCTCAGCTATAGAAGAAGTTTATGATATGAAGAAATTCACTAGAGAGAAACTATTTGGCACCTTGACCGCATTTGAGATGAGAAAATTTGGTAAAGAAAAGGAGAAAACTGAAACTACCTTCAAAGTCTCAAAATAGAAGATGATCTAGATAGTGACAGTTCTGAAGATTTGGAAGCAAATTTCGCAAGAAAACTGAAGAAAGGTACCAACAAGTACAAAGGTATGTTACCTCTTAAATGTTTTAGATGTGGAAAGATTGGTCATATAGCAACTAAGTGTCCGAAAAAAGGAACAAGACAAAAATTCAAAAAGGTCAATAAGAAGGCCTATTATGTCAATGAGAATGCTGACATTTCAGATGATGAATCAAATCATAAGGATTGTTTGTTTTTCGTTGAAAGGGATGAACCTAGATTTGATATCTCTAATATTTGTTTGAAATTTGATGATAACACTGAGACTGCATTATTTTTTAAGAGAAATAGAGATGAATGGCTGATTGATAGTGGATGCTTGAATCATATGACTGGTGACAAAAGTAAGTTTGTGAAATATAATGGAGGTTCTGTTAGATTTGGAGATGATAAAACAACACAGATTGTTGGAATTGGTTCTATTACCTTTGATGGAAAACATAACACTGAAAATGTTTACTATGTGAAGGAATTATATCATAATATTTTGAGTGTTGGACATATGTGCGAAAATGGTTATGATGTGGTGTTTCAGGATGATGGTTGTGAGATTTGGAAGAAATTTGAAAATGTTATTGCAGCTAGAAAAAGAACAAGTGGAAATATGTATCACCTGGAAGGAGCTACAAAAAGATGCTTGGTATCTCTATCCAATGACAGTTGGCTTTGGCACCAGAGGATGTGTCACATTAACTATGACAGTTTGGTAAGGATAAGTTCATTAAGAGCAGTTAGAGATTTTCCTAAACTGACCAAACCAGACAGTACTATCTGCAAAGGATGTCAAGAGGGAAAGCAGACCAGAGAAAAGAAGATTCATCTACTAGACTGTTGGACCTTGTACACATTGACCTCTGTGGTCCAACTAGAACAAGAAGCTTACAAGGTGAGAAGTATTTCATGCTTTTAATAGATGATCATTCCAGATTTACCTAGGTTGCATTTTTGAGAGAAAAATCAGAGGCATTAGAGAAATTCAAGATTTTCAAAGCAAGAGTTGAGAATGAAAATAATAGGAGAATCAAGTGTTTAAGATCCGATAGAGGAGGAGAGTTTACTTTTCATGAGTTCAATAAATATTGTAAAAGTCATGGAATTAAGAGACAACTATCTGCCCCCCAAGACACCTCAACAAAATGGTGTAGTGGAAAGGATGAATTGGACAGTTCAAGAAGCATCTAAAAAATTGATCATGGAAGCGGGTTTACCACAGGTCTATTGGAGAGAATCAATACACACAAAATTTTAAACTCTTAATAAAGTACTATTTCAGAGGAAGTAAGGAAATACATCATATGAGTTATGGCATGGAAGAGATCCCACAGTAAAATACTTCAAGATTTTTGGAAGAAAGTGCTACATCCAAAAAGATGAGGACAATCTTGGAAATTTTGATAGCAGAGTTGATGAAGGCATATTCTTGAGTTACTCCACAAAAAGTAAAGCGTACCAGTGTTACAACAAGAGATTGAACAAGATGGTTGAAAGTGGGAATGTGAAAGTAGTTGAAGATGTTCAAAGAATTCCTAATAGACATATTGAATATGAATCAGATAACCTAGATGAAAAAGGAGAGAAGGATAAGGAAGAAGAAGAAGAGGAAGAGACAAAGGAGGCTCTGACAATTGCAACTAAAACTCCAAGGTATGTGCAAAAAAATCACTTTGAAAAATAGATTATTGGAGATAAGAATAAGGGAATTACTACAAGAAGCAAAGCAACTCAAGAGCAAGTATTATTGTGCCTACTCTAAGAAACCAAGCCAAAGACTATGGAAGAAGCATGCAATGATCAGAATTGGGTGAAGGTAATGAAAGAAGAGCTTGATCAGATAGAGAAAAATTAGACTTGGGAACTTGTGCCCAGATCGATAGACAAAAATGTAATTGGAACAAAGTGGGTGTTCTAGAACAAGCTGGATGACAATGGAAAGGTAATGAGAAACAAGGCAAGATTGGTTTGCAAAGGTTACACTCAGATTGAAGGTATTGATTTTGAAGAAACATATGCCCTTGTTGCCCAGATGGAAGCAATTCATATTTTCTTAGCTTTTGCAGCTTTCAAGGATTTCAAAGTTTATCAAATGGATGTGAAATCTACATTCTTGAATGAAGAACTGAAGGAGGAAGTCTACATTGAGCAGCCGAAGGGATTCAAATCCGGAAGTGAATCGAATCATTTTTGCAGGTTGAAGAAAGCTTTATATGGATTGAAGTAGGCACCCATAGCCTAGTATGGTAGATTAGACAAGTACTTGATTGGACAAGGATTTCAAAAGGGATCTGCTAACAGTAATTTATACTACATAACTCACTTAGATCATATGTTGATTGTTGTGGTTTATGTTGATGACATAATTTTTGGAGGAAATGATGATATGTGCATACAATTTGCATATGAAATGCAGAAGGAATTCAAAATGTCTATGATAGGTGAGCTAATTTTCTTCCTGGGATTGCAAGTAAATTAGAACAATAAAGGAATTTTCATTTCTCAGTCCAAGTATACAAAATAACTATTGAAGAAGTTTGGGTTGGAGAATTCTATATCGGTTTGTACACGTATTGTTATCGGATGCAAGTTGAAAAAAGAAGATGAATCACCTAAAGCTTATGCAAGCATGTATAAATCAATGATTGGAGGATTGTTATATTTGACTACCACTAGACCAAAAATTATGTATGAAGTTTGTTTAGCAACAAGATTTCAGCAAGAACCAAAGGAATCAACTGTTGCAGTAAAAAGGATCTTTAGATATTTGAAGGATACAAAAAATTTGGGGTTATGGTATCCAAAGGACTCAGATTTCAATTTGACAGCCTATATTGATGCTGATTGGGCTAGGTGTGTTGATAACAAGTGTAGTACAAGTGGTGGAGCTTATTTCCTTGGCTCTTGGTTGTTTGCTTGGTCAATTAAGAAACAAGACTCTATATCTTTATCTATTGTTGAATTTGAATACATTGCAACATCCTCATGTTGCATTCAAATGTTGTGGATGAAACAAATGCTAAAGGATTTTGGCATATCATTTGATGAATCGATCTCAATCATGTGTGACAATACAAGTGTAATAAATATTTCCAAGAATCTGGTACAACACTCCATAATGAAGCATATATCCATAAGATATCATTCCTTGAGAGAGAAAGTGTTGGAAAATGAAGTAAAATAGAATATGTACCTACAATAGAGCAGATTGAAGATATTTTCACAAAATCATTGAGAAAAGATACTTTTGAGTATCTTCAATAGAAGTTAGGGGTGAGCAAATTGAAGATATTTTCACAAAATCATTGAGAAAAGATACTTTTGAGTATCTTCAATAGAAGTTAGGGGTTCTGCCCCCTCCTAGTCTACAATAACATGCACTAGGGTGTGAATTGGTCTAGGGTATTATATGCTCATTTTTATCTGGATCAATGTTTGGTGGCTTCCTCATAGGGGGAGTAGAGTAAGTTTTTCAGGGGGAGTTTTTCCCTCTATCTTTGATGTCAAAGGGGGAGAAGAAAATAAGATAAGATGGTCCTTGATGTTGACATTTGGTTGTTTGGTTTGTTGTTGATGAATTTTTCCATCCATGACAAAGGGGGGGATTTTTGAAATGTTTTGAGATGATGCTAATTGCTTGTTGTCATTAATGGTTGTCATTGATGTCAACATATCTTGGTTGTGTGACCGATGTTATGTTTTGGTGCTCTGGTGATCCGGATTGGCCTAGTTCCAGATGTCATGCTGTAATGATCTATCTTGGGTTGTATCTGTCTTGGTCCCATTCTTCTTGTAACATAATGAGATACATTTTTTGGGTCTAGACTAATCGGATAGTTGGTTAACGTGCTTCGATAGATGGTTTGCATTGTAACATGTATATCTTATTCTGTGGTTTCGAATATCATGTAGCATGTTGATTTGAGTGAGGAGGTTCTATGTGGTCCACGTTTCATTTCTCTCCACCATGAGAATATTTTTGTGGTGACCTATTTCAATTTGTGCTTGGCCGACTTAGAAATTATGAAATTGTGTTTGACTGACTTGGGAGATTATGGAAGCATGGAATGGTATAAGATGTATTTTTATTCGATGAAGGCAAGTGTGATGAATCTGAATCTGAATATACAATTTTTTTTAAGTGTGTGAAAGTGTATGACCGAAGGCAAGAAATAGTGAGATTCTATCTGGTGTCATTGTTGGTGACAGTTCTTTTTAGGTGGATTCCTTTTCATCATTCTTCTCGCATTGAGCCATTTTCTGTAGGCAGCGAGCCTTTCTCTTTTGGAAGTGAGCCTTTTTGTATCTTTGAATATAATAGCCGCGTATTGAGCCCAAGTGGTAGTGAGCCACCCTACAATGAGAAACTTGGCAGTGAGCCCTTGTAAAAATCACCTTAATCGGTGTCACCTTAATCGATGTTTTATAATTGAGAATTAGCATTCCTTGTGGTTTTTCCCTTCTTGCGTTTCCACGTAAATTTTGGTGTTCCTTGTGCATAGTGTTGTGTGTTTTCATGTTCATTAATATTGGATTGATTTAATTTTTCTCTGGATTAATTAAAGTAAATAAAATTATTTGATAATAACTGATTCACCCCCTCTCAGTTATTCGGACTATTCAACAAACATGCCATAACTTTCACCCAAAAGATTCATATTTTGGAAATGAATAGGTGTTGGAAAGGTATTGAAGATAAATACATAGCTATAGGGCTAGTTCTTCCATATTTTGTGTCAATTCATTTTGTATAAAAAATTATAATTTTGGCCATTGTGGGCATATTGAGCATTGTATCTTGGAAAAAGTTTTGTAATCACACTCTACTATAAAGTGTCACCTTATAGTATTTGGAGGGATGATTTTTGATACTAGTGAAAAAAGTGGGAGTGTATTGGTATTATTTTGGTTTCTTTTGTATCATTTATGGGGGTTTAATCATGTCTCTTAAAACATATTTCCATCATTTTGTTATCAAGCTAACTTCAGAAAACCATTTATCTTGGAAGCAAGGGATAAATAATATTTGCCTTGAGTAGGATCTACTACCCTATCTCCTTGGACTCATTCTTGAGCCAAGTGACTATGATAAGAAGAATGCATGGTTTAACAATAATGAAATGGTTTATGGATTAATATGTATTAAATTTTTTGAGGATACTCTACATTACATAATACACTGAGTTCCCTTTCATTGCTTGGACCATCATCCAACAATTGTATGAAGACATTGAATCTTCGTCTGAAAGTGATGTTTCCTTGGATAATCAGGCTATTATGGATGACACTAATACTTATGTTTCCCTAGCTCACAAGGACACATCTTGTATAGATGATCAGTTCATTGATGCCTTATCAATAATACTTGTTACCATTTATAATTCTAGAGACGCTTCTTCAAAAGTTTCCAATGATTCATTATAGTAGGTGTAATGTACTAAATTAAAATAAACCTTAAATATGATTAATAATATAATTTTTTTTTTATCTTGAATATAAAAATCATAATTTTTATCAAACTTAATGTTAAACAAATCGGGTAATTAAAAATAAACACCAACCTACACCAGATGGAAATCGAGTAATGTGCAATTGAAGCCAAATGGTTTATTATATATCTCCACATGGAATTACATCATTTTTTCTATTAAATATATTAGATAACAATAATGAACAATAACATAAAATCTAGAAAGTTTGGAGATCTGTGTTTCTATTAAACTAGAAATAGATGCAAATTGGGTAGGATAAAAACTTAACCAAAATATTCTCAACTAACACAAAAAGATGTGAAAATAATATAGAATGATATAAAACTGATAATAACATGAAAATCACCTCAATTTTCTATCATAAATAATTGGTAATAGAAAACTATAGTTGCACCAAAATGCCCAAAAGGATCCTCAACTGGAAGCCCAAAACTCATCTAAAACTAGTGCAATGTCCACACAAACTCACCCCAATATTCATAAAAAATTTACAATAAACAATTACATATATAAATACTATAATAACATCAAAATATTCTTCTCACAACATCAAAACAATCTGAAACTCAAGAATCCACACTATGCACTCCAAACTACACCAAACTCCTGCAAATAAACTAAGACAGTTTACCAAATTGAAGAGTATTCAGTACAATGGAAATCTCTAGATGAAATTGCACCTAAAGAACCTTAGAACCATTGTCTTTGAGCCTAAATATCCTTGGTTTACCAAACTTGGAGATCCTTTCTTTATTGGTTTACCAGCCTCTAAAGAAGAGAAAACGCTCAGCTAAAATTTGTAACAAGTATCCTCCAAAATGAAGCCCAAAAATTCATGTTTTATTAAAAAATATTCAATTTACAAGTTAGGGACCTAAAATTCATGACCAGGGAGAGATTCCCTTAAGCATGTAGGGCATTTAACCTTCGATGCCAAGTGTTTATTGATTTCTTCCACTCTAATGCAAGTTGCCACATGTCAATTGAAGTTTTGCAACTTAATTTGCCAAAGATGCTCCAAACAACTCCTCCCAATTTCCAACACCCCATTTGGACCTAGGATAATAAAATTAAAATAATTATGAATTTTTTCCCCAAATTTGATTTTGTAAATTTATCTTGAAAATCCAATTTACTCGATTTATCTACAGGTCTTGATTGGCAATTTTGAAAATCGAGTTTACTAAAAATAATAAATTTTATTTTTAGAAAAGGAGACATTACAAGTCATCCCTCCCAAAAATTTCTTTCCCTCAAGCAATTATAAACATAATTCTCTAGAAACCTTATGCCAAAATGATATATCATGCCAAATTGCATATGAAGCCCTTTTTTTGTGCCTACGAAGATTTGCACTCTTTGCCAAAGAATATTGTGGCAACATGAGGACTCAGACTATTTTATTCCATTGCTATGAATCCAAAAAAAAAAAAATGCAATCTGAGCTCTTGTATGTGTAAGTAATTGATGTATTCATTCTCATACTCCATACTCCAATTGAAACACATCTTCCCACAAAGGTTTAGTAAATTTTCCAAATGCACTAGCATGTGAAGAGTCAAACCTATAACTTCTGAATTTTCTCCCAATGATACAAATCTGATTTTTTCTACTTGTAGGTCTGATATATCATTTAATGCACTCACGAATACAAAAAAAATGAAATTGGGAAATAGGCACTTCTCTTACCTCCACAATACTAAAATAATTAGTGTAGGAATGTGTAGCAAAAGGCCCATACTTTACCTCAACTTGAGAGATATTACTTTTAGATTCATGGAATTATCTAAGGTAGAAAAAGTATAGTAAAGGAGTGGAAAATAGTATAATACAACAATAACATTCACAACACCATTCTCCCAATTCTGAATTTGCAAACAACAACCCATCTGAATATAAGTTGATGTTCTTCTTGATTTAATCTGCAAGCACAAACTTATCATACCAATTTTGTGACTTATCTCTCTGAATATTTTTCCAAGGAGCACCATACACTTTTAGTTACACCCAAGAAAAAAAACATCTTATAATTCTAATACATATAAATACCATCAAATACTCACAAAATCTCCAAATCACATAATATTACCAACATTGTTCTACTTAAAATTCAAGAACTAAAGACAACTTTTGAAGTTGATATGAATTGGGAAAATAACAATAAGAAATGATATACAAGAGAACTTTTTTTATCTATAACAATATCACACTCCCCAATACACAAAACCCATAAATCTTCACACAAATTTATTGGATACCTGCAAACAACACACACATACTACACTATAGGAAAAAATTCCCTGTATCTTTTCCAAATAAGTGTTATGATGGGTGGATTAGTGCTCTCTAATATTGTATACCTTCTTCTAACATTATTAAGAAAGTATGATTCCCCCAAAAACACCAATCTATAGTTGTTCATAATTGAATTTACTGAAATCAACATGTAATTGATGTAACAACTACCAAAATGAAAAACTTGAGTAATAGTCATCAGTATGTCTAATGTTGAATTAGTGGGCAGCCATTTGAGGTTTGAAAATATCTTCATCAACATCTACACACTTAATTCTTCCAAATCAGCAAACCCATAAATTATTTTCTTCAACAAGATAAATGGTTTGGAGAAGAATTTGAAACCATTTCTTGAAACTTCACTCTCCATGCTTTCAAACTTCATGGATCTCCTCCTTTGAGATACAAACATAAAAAATACATTTCCTACAACATCACATCTCGTAGATAAATATGTTCAGAAATCTGAAATGAAAATTACATAGCATGATATGGTTACCTTTACAAACGTAACCCAAGCTTCTTGTGTTCTTCCCATCAATGTTGTATCTTCTTGCTTTGTTTGGATTGAAAGTGTTTCAGATGGACCACTAAGATGCATGATATTGAAATAATTACCACTTCCCTTGAGTTGCTTCCATTTTTGTACCTTCTCATGTGAATACCCCTTAATGGAGACATCTTGTAACTCCTCATAAACACATAGTGTAGCATATATCAACCTCATACTCTCAAATTGAATGGAGCCCAACATTTATGTTAAGGAAGCCCAAATATCATCCCCTAAAACATCACATCCTTCCCCAAATGGATCATAAAATGTGATAGCATGCATATCCTCCATCACCAAAAATTTCGTTATCCATGAAACTTGTCTCTTGCAAGAAGTCTTCAGAAATGTGTTTATTCCAATTGTTTCCTTAGATACATTTTCCAACACCATATTTTTTCCTTCACATGTTTTCTTTATTATTCTAAAATGATGATTCTATATAAATTCACACATGCAATACAACCACTACACACACATAACTATTTGAATACTCAAAGAGTAGAATGCATTGCACACACAATGTTTCAATATTAAGATTTGCAATCTCCTCAACGGTTGTATCAAATTTAAATTACATTCACCATCATTATTTTATTGCACTTCTCTGTCACCAACAACACCATGGCTGTCCCAATCCTCATAAACTTCTCTTTTACCTTTTTTTATGGAAAAAAATGCTACTGTGTTTATGCTCATAACTAAGGCTTATGTGTCTTTGATCAACATCAAGGCTGCTATATTTTGGGTCAGAATCAAAACTAAACAATAAAAAATCTGATTTGTATTCAACATCATCACCATACTTTTCAGAATTAACTTCCTCAAAGTTATCCTGGTGCAAGAGCACCTAGGAAACACTAGGCAATTAGGAATTCTAGGATGAATTTTTGTTTTTGATATGTTACCATGAAGGTCATGTTGACCATTGAGATAGAGCTAGAGGTTTAAGCATATGTCTTGATCACGAGTGATCAAGAGTGATCAGTAGTGGTCAGTAGGATAAGGAGTGGAAAGGGTGGATGAGTTTAGAAACTCATTTTACTGATGAGTTTAGAAATTCATTTTACTAGAAATTGGAAAAAGTGCAAAATGGTACATTTTTGGCAACTTTGCCACATTTTAACTGCAATGTCCGACCAAGGGGAGGAATAAATACTTTTTTTGACCTATATAGGGTGTGCCTTGACCTGAGAGGAAGGTTGGAAGCTTTTGCATTATTGAAAATTCATGAATACAAGTGAGGAGAGTGATAAGGTTGTGTAATTTTATGTGTTATGTTTTGCATTTGTGTGTTGAAGGAGTGATCATGGCACTATGAGTTGATGTAGAATGTAGTGTAGTGGTGCTTGAAGCTTTGTGTGGCAGTATTTAGTTAGTGTGTTCAATTTTCAAGGGTTGCTTTGTAATTAGTTTGTTTCTTTTAAGTTGTTGTTCTGACTGGCAGATTGTAAAGAATGGAGGTTTAGTTACATTCCCACTGTACTTTTTGTACGGGCTCTTGGGAATTGTGACTAGGCTCCATGTCTATAAATAGGATAGGGTTAGGAGTCTTTAGGAGTCAGGAACTCACTGTGGAAGTCTTCTCCTAGGCGAGCTTGACAGTGCCCGACTAGGAAAGACAGGAAGTGCAAAGCACTTGATTTGCAGGGGTGTTCATCTCCTATCAAATCATGGTGTGGAGAGGGCAGGAATGAGCCTTACCAAGGCTTAACATGGAGGAGAAAGCTCCACCAATCCATCTGATACTAGAAATCTTGAACAGTTGCAGGAAGGTCAGGGAAAAGTCTTAGAAAGACCTAAGTTTGCCAAATTAAGGGTTAGGCTTGTGTACGATCGGTTGAGGATTAAGACCTCCAAAATCTTTGAGGGATGGCATAAGGACCAAGAAGCCAAAGGAAAAATTTTGTGTTCTTTGGAAAATTTAGGAGAGCCAACCTGTTTTCTCGGAGGTGGAGACCTAATTGGGGCTCCTAGGCTAGTAGCCTTTTAACCCTAGATGAGGGTTTGGTGGGAGCGATGAAAAGATGGAGTTAGGTGGATCTTTTAGAGCCATAACAGGATGGAATGAAGTCAGTGGAAACATCTCTACACCCTTGCAGAGCTATGCTTTAGTTCTTGGAGAATGTTAGTCTTTAGGGAAGATTAAGGGCTAAGGAAGAGTTAGAGGCATTGCACCAAGATTGACTTGGTAGGTTGAATTGTGATAGTAGTGGGGTTGGCCAAGAGAACCAGGGGTAACTAAACATGAAGAAGGTCCTAAAGGTTAAGGTGGTGAGGTAAAACACCAAGGAGGTCTTGCAAGTAAGGATCCATAACATGGAACAGTGATTGTTCCATCCAACCCTACCCTATCAGATTGGTATTAGAGAAAGTTAAAGATTTGGGATAGAATCTTGTATGTTAGACCTTGAATCCAGTGGTTCCACAACCATGGTGACAAAAATTGAGTTGGCAAAGAAGGTTGAATATTAGGAGGAAGACAATAGGAGATTGAGAGAAAGACTAGCTCAACTTGAGTAAGCATTGAGCAATGTGCAAATCAAGGCCGATGAGGTCAGTGATAGATGGGAAGGCAGGGTACCGAAGAGTGAAGAGGTTGTAGAGGAAGACAAGACCCCTGAACCTAACCCTGTTATGCAAGAGGAGCCTTTCTTGAAGGCATTGAAAGCTTTGAGTGGGAAAGCACTTGAAGGCATACCACTGTTTGGTGGCAAATTGGAAGCTGATCTAGTCATGGATTGGATAGAAGGTATGGAAAACCATTTTGGGTGTGATGGAGTCAATGAAGCATAGAAGGTGAAGGTGGCCAAGTCTAGGTTGCAAGGATCTACCTTGACATGGTGGAAATTCATTCAGACAGAGAGGGAAAAGGAAGGCAAGAAGCCTATTTCAACTTGGAAGGGTATGGTGGAAAAAGTGAGAGAAGCATACATACCAAATGATTATGAGATTCAGTTACATAAGAAGAGACAAATCTTGAGGCAAAGAGACCAAGATGTGAACACTTACACTGAGGAGTTTCAAAAACTTTGTATGAGGTCCAATGTTTCAGAAGATGAAAGTCTCAACGTGGCTAGGTATCTTAATGGCTTGAAGTGGAACATTCAAGAAGAGATGACTCTTCTAAGTCCTAAGATAGTACACCAATGTTACCAATTAGCTATTAAGATTGAGGAAAGAAGCAAGAGGAAACATGATTAGGCTTCTAAGAGTAGAGGCAAAGGCAGAGATCAAAGAGGACATAGAGGTGGCTACCAAGGTAGATGAACTGAGCAAAGAAACCAAGGAGAATCTAAACTCACAGAACATGGAAGTGAAACACCTTCTAGAGGAGGTTATGGAAGAGGTAGAGGATCTCAAGGAGGATCAAATAGAGGAAGAGGAGCAGGCAGGAGCAATTCATACTTTGCTAATATGAAGTGTTATCATTGTGGTCAAGCAGGCCATCCAGCTTATAGGTGCCCGAAGAAAGCATCTTCATCAAATACTGAGAAGAGAGTGGCATATGCTCAAGAGGACACCATGAGTACCAAATCACCAGAGGTCAGTCACATTGAATCTGAAATGGGGGAGAACCTGATGTTTAGGAGAGTTTTGATCAGACAATCAGTCAAGGAAGAGAAAAAACAAAGAAGAGCTTTATTTAGAGTGAGATGCAAAATACTTGGGAAAGTATGTAAGGCTATTGTGGATTTAGGTTCAACATATAACATCATCTCAGAAGAGGCAGTAAGGAAGTTGAAATTGGAGAAGGTACCCCACACTAATCCTTACAAAGTAGCATGGTTGAACAAAGGGTAGAGTGTTCTTGTCAATGAACAAACAACGATGGAGTTTTCCATTGGAGGATACAAGGATAAAATGTTATGTGATGTGTTACCCATGGATGCATGCCATCTACTATTGGGAAGACCATGGCAGTATGACAAAAGTTCCATGTATGATGGGAAAGAGAACACCATTTCTTTCAAAAAGGATGGGAAGGCATTTAAATTACAATCACTGTCAGATGAGGAAGAAGGATAGTCAAAGACACCTAATATATTATTGAGCAATGGTAAGGATTTCCTTAACAACCTACATCAAGGGGGTGAAGGATATGTGGTCATGTTGCAACCTAAAGAAGAGGACAAGGCTAAGAAAATAGTCATACTGGAAGCAGTCCAAAAATTATTAGAACAGTTCAAGGACATTGTGAGTGATGGAACACCTACAAATTTACCTCCAAAGAGGGCCATTAGTCATCAAATTGAATTCATACCAAGGGATTCATTGCCAAATAAAGCAGCTTATAAGCTTACACCGGATCAGAATCTAGAGGTAGCTAGACAAGTACAGGAGTTATTGGATCAAGGATTGATTAGGAAGAGCATCAGCCCATGTGCAGTACCAGTGGTCTTAGCAACTAAGAAAGGAGGCAATTGGAGATTATGCAATGATTCTGGAGCAATAAATAGAATCACAATTAGGTATAGGTTCCATATTCCTAGAATTGAGGACTTGATGGATTGTCTTGGAGGAGCTCAGTACTTTACCAAGTTGGATCTCAAAAGTGGATACCATCAGATCAAAATCAAGGATGGAGATGAGTGGAAGACAACCTTTAAGACAATAGATGGGTTGTATGAGTGGAGAGTTATGCCATTTGGCCTCTCTAATGCCCCTAGCACATTCATGAGGCTCATGAATGAAGTGCTCAAAGACTTTATAGGGATATTTGTGGTGGTATATCTTGATGATATACTCATCTTTAGCAAGACAGCAGAAGAACACCTAAAGCATGTGGAGCTGGTTCTTAGAAGATTGCAAGAAGAGAAGTTGGCCATCAACCTAGAGAAGTGTGAGTTCTTTAAATAGGAGCTTGTATATTTGGGTTTTGTAGTGTCCCAAGGATCATTGAAGATGGATCCAAGCAAGGTGGAAGCTACCTTAAATTGTCCTACACCAACCACAGGGACAGAGGTAAGAAGTTTTCATGGATTGGCTCAATTTTATAGAAAATTCATAAGGAACTTTAGTGGCATATGTGCACCAGTCATAGATACAATCAAAGGTGGTTTAAAGACTAAGTTTAAGTGGACTCAAGAAGCTGAGAAAGGTTTTGAGAAACTGAAACAAGAAGTGGTAACTCAACCTATTCTCTTATTACCTAGCTTTGACAAGTTGTATCTGTGGAATGTGATGCTAGTGGAGTTGCAGTAGGAGGAGTGCTAAGTCAAGAAGGCAGGCCTATAGCTTTCTTCAGTGAAAAGCTCAATTAAGCTAAGAAGAAGTATTCTACCTATGACCTAGAAATTTATGCTTTAGTTCAATCACTTAGGAAGTGGAGGCATTGCCTTCTACCCAAGGAGTTTGTGGTCTTTATTGACAATCAGGCACTTAGTTATATCAACACCCAAGAGAAGTTGAGCAATAGACATTTGAAATGGATGGAGTACATCCAAGCTTTTACTTTCACCATCAAGCACAAGAAGGGACAATTGAACAAGGTAGCAGATGCACTGAGTAGAAGATTGTTGACAGTACAAGAGATACAGATCAAGAGCATTGAAATAGAGAGTTTCAAGGATCTCTATGGGGAAGATGAAGACTTCTCGGAGGCCTACAAGGTATGTTCTGACTTTGAGAACCATTTTCATAGTCAATACTCAGAATATACATTGCAAAGTGGATTTTTATTTAAAGGGAATCAGTTATGTGTTCCAAAAGGATCAATGAGAGAACACCTCATCCAAGAGAAGCACAATGGTAGTCTTAGTGGACATTTTGGCATCAACAAGACATTGGAACTAGTGCAACAGTTCTACTATTGGCCTACGTTGTCAAGGGATGTCAGGAGGTATGTGGAGAAATGTGTAGTGTGTATGAAAGCTAAGGGAGGAGCTAGTAATGCTGGTCTATATCAACCCCTACCCATTCCTAATAGACCATGGGAGTGTGTTAGCATGGACTTTGTGGTAGGACTCCCTAAGACCAAGACAGGGTTTGATAGTGTCTATGTGGTGGTAGATAGATTCAGTAAGATGAGTCACTTTATCCCTTGCAAAACCATTCATGATGATAGCTATATTTCTCACCTTTTCTTCAAGGAAATTTTTAGGATTCATGGATTGCCTTTGAGCATTGTTTCAAACAGGGATGTGAAGTTCATGAGTCATTTTTGGAAGACTCTATGGAGTAGATTAGGTACCAACCTGTCTTTTGGATCAGCTTACCATCCTCAGACCAATGGTCAAACAAAGGTGGTTAATAGGGTGTTAGGTAACCTTCTAAGGTGCCTAACCAAAGAGTATGGATAGACATGGGACATGGTTATCTCACAGGCTGAGTATGCATATAATGACAGTGTGAACCGGACCACAGGGAAGAGTCCTTTTGAAATTGTGTATGGGATGCACCCAAGAGGTGTATGTGAGCTCAGGGATATAGGAGCTATGGAACATAGGAGTGGAAATGCAGAGGACTTCACTCAGACCATGAAGGATATTCAAGAGTAGGTAAAGAAGATAGTCACCGAGGCTACTCAAAAGTTGAAAGATAAGGTGGATATGTCAAGAAAAGATTTGCAATTTTCAGTAGGAAACTATGTCATGGCCCACCTCAACAAATCTAGGTTACAGAAGGGAACATCAACCAAATTGCAGATGAAAAGAGTGGGACCATGCAATGTGTTAGCCAAATATGGGAAGAATGCATACAAGGTGGAGTTACCTGCAGATTTAGGGATTTCACCAGTGTTCAATGTAGCTGATCTGATCAGATATAAGGGATCAATCAATGACATGGATCAGAACAGTAGGGATATCTTCAAGGATGTAAGTAACATAACTTTACCTTCTAAGGACAAGCTTCAGGCAGAGAGGATCTTGGAGTCAAGGGTGAAGAAATCTACAAGGCATAAAGTGTACATGGAGCACCTCATCAAGTGGAAGGACAAGCCAGAGTCTGAGGCTACATGGGTGGATGAAGCTCAGTTTAAGAAGCAGGGCATTGATGTGTCACTGATCTCTCCTCACATTCCTTAGTGTTTGTGTAGAGAGGGGGAGAATGGTGCAGGAGCACCTAGGAAACACTAGGCAATTAGGAAGTCTAGGATGAATTTTTGTTTTTGATATGTTACCATGAAGGTCATGTTGACCATTGAGATAGAGCTAGAGGTTTAAGCATATGTCTTGATCAGGAGTGATCAGGAGTGATCAGTAGTGGTCAATAGGATAAGGAGTGGAAAGGGTGGATGAGTTTAGAAACTCTTTTTACTGATGAGTTTAGAAATTCATTTTTCTAGAAATTGGAAAAAGTGCAAAATGGTACATTTTTGGCAACTTTGCCACATTGTAACTGCAATGTCTGACCAAGGGGAGGCATAAATAATTTTTTTGACCTATATAGGGTGTGCCTCAACCTGAGAGGAATGTTGGAAGCTTTTGCATTATTGAAAATTCATGAATACAAGTGAGGACAGTGATAAGGTCGTGTAATTTTATGTGTTATGTTTTGCATTTGTGTGTTGAAGGAGTGATCATGGCACTGTGAGTTGATGTAGGATGTAGTGTAGTGGTGATTGAAGCTTTGTGTGGTAGTATTTAGTTAGTATGTTCAATTTTCAAGCGTTGTTTTGTAATTAGTTTGTTTCTTTTAAGTTGTTGTTTTGACTGGCAGATTGTAAAGAATGGAGGTTTAGTTACATTCCCACTGTACTTTATGTATGGACCCTTGGGAATTGTGACTAGGCTCCATGTCTATAAATAGGATAGGGTTAGGAGTCTTTAGGAGTCAGGAACTCGTTGTGGAAGTCTTCTCCTAGGCGAGCTTGATAGTGCCCGGCTAGGAAAGATAGGAAGTGCAAAGCACTTGATTTGTAGGGGTGTTCATCTCCTGTCAAATGGTGTGGAGAGGGCAAGAATGAGCCTTGCCAAGGCTTAACATGGAGGAGTAAGCTCCACCAATCCATCTGATACTGGAAATCTTGAACAGTTGCAAGAAGGTCAGGGAAAAGGCTTAGAAAGACCTAAGTTTTCCAAATTAAGGGTTAGGCTTGTGTACGGTTGGTTGAGGATTAAGACCTCCAAAATCTTTGAGGGATGGGCATAAGGACCAAGAAGCCAAAGGAAAAATTATGCATTCTTTGGAAAATTTAGGAGAGCCAACTTGTTTTCTCGGAGGTGGAGACCTAATTGGGGCTCCTAGGCTAGTAGCCTTTTAACCCTAGATGAGGGTTTGGTGGGAGCGATGAAAAGATGGAGTTAGGTGGATATTTTAGAGCCATAACAGGATGGAATGAAGTCAGTGGAAAAATTTCTACACCCTTGCAGAGCTAGGCTTTAGTTCTTGGAGAATGTTAGTCTTTAGGGAAAATTAAGGGCTAATTAAGAGTTAGAGGCATTGCACCAAGATTGACTTGGTAGGTTGAATTGTGATAGTAGTGGGGTTGGCCAAGAGAACCAGGGGTACCTAAACATGAAGAAGGTCCTAAAGGTTAAGGTGGTGAGGTAAAACACCGAGGAGGTCTTGCAAGTAAGGATCCATAGCATGGAACAATGATTGTTCCATCCATCCAACCCTACCCTATCATATCCTCCTCACATAACTCCTGAGATGAAACTAAAACAACATCAAAATGAAAGATATTTATTCCAAAATAGACCCTCAACCTACTTAGGTGCTGACAGACCTAGGTCCCAAGTAAAAGTGGGAGGATTGATGCAAGCAAGGTGAAAGTAATCATTGCGATTCTCATGTGTTATTTTTTTTTAGAGTCATGCTCCAACTTCTTAGAAGTACAATCTTCCTTTGCTGATTTAGGAATTTTTGAGAAATTCACAGTAAAATTGTCACTCTCATAATGAAAATAATTAGTAGGATAAGGTTGAGCTATATAGTCTATCATGAAACCATTTCCAACAATGGAGCTATTATATTTATCATTCTCAGTTGGCACTAGATCCTTCTTTTCCATACTTAAATTTTCCTAAAATGAAAGATCACTAAAAATCATTGAAATATTTTCTTTAATTAAAGAATTGTTACCTTCAACCACTATGCCTAAGAGTGCCTCTGGTTGAACTCTCTCTTCCTTTTGCAAATATTAATTTTCTTTATGTTGCATCATCACCATCTCCTCCATATCTTGAATTTGTGTTTCAAGTGTTTCTACCATTGTCTTAGGTTAATTATCATCTTTCCACCTTTTTCCTTCAAATTTATCAATCAACCTTTGAAAAACTTCATCAAATGAATTTACTTGAATGTGATCTTGGGTGTTCATACCTTGGTACCACCAATCATGAGCAAATATTTCAAGGTGTAATATTTCATATTGAATGGAAACTTGATCCTTCATGGAACTAGAATAGTAACAGTCTTGCATCTTGAATAACCATGCTCTGACTGAGAACTTGTTTGACCCATCAAAAGTTAGTGTTGAAGATTTTGACTTTGCTCCCAAAATATCTTCCATTAGAGTTTGAATGTTGTCTATGAACCTTGATGGCCATCATGATCTACATATAAGTGATATATTAATTGTATGGAATTGAATTTATAAATTCTTCATCTTGTTTAGTATATGTTTCTTTGATGGCTGCTAGATCTCTAGCCAAATCTACCATGCGATCAACCATCTTTTAACTCCTCTTTTCTTTTGAAAAATATGATCAAACCCTTAGGATGAAAATATCATGGCTTTGATACCACTGTAATGTCCCAAATTAACATAAACCTCAAATATGATTAATAATAAAAAAATAAATTATCTCAAATTTGGAAATCTTAATTTTTATCAAACTTAATGTCAGACAGATTGAGTAATCTGAAATAAACACCAACATGCACCAAATGGAAATCAGGTAATGTGTAACTGAATCCAAATGATTTATTATATATCTCCACATGGAATTACATAATTTTTATGCTAAATACATCAGATAACAATAATAAACAACATAAAATCTAGAAATTTTGGAGATCTTTATTTTTATTAAATTGAAAATAGATGCAAATCGGGTAGGATAAAAACTTAACAAAAATGTTTTGAACTAACACGGAAATATGTGAAATTTCTATAGAATGATATAAAACTAATAATAACATGAAAATTACATCAATTTTATTTCATAAAATCTAGTAATAGAAAACTGTAGCTGCAGTAAAATACCCAAAGAGATCCTCAACTAGAAGCCCAAAACTCGTCTAAAACTAGTGCAATCTCCACACAAACTCACCCCAATATTCATAAAAAAATTCAAACAAAAAATTAAATATAGAAATATTGTAATAACATCAAAATATTTTTCTCAAAATAGAAAAACAATTTGAAACTCAAGAATCCACACTATGCACTCCAAACTGCTGCAAATAAACTAAGACAATTTACCAAACTAAAGAGCATTCAATAAAATGGAAATATTTGGATGAAATTGAACTTGAAGACCCTTGGAACCAATATCTTTGAGCCTAAATATCATTGGTTTACCAGCTTCTGAAAAGGAGAAAATGCTCAGCCAAAATTTACAACAAGAATCCTCCAAAATGAAGCCCAAATTTATGTTTTATTGAAAAATATTCAATTTCCAAGTTAGGGACCCAAAAGTCACGACCAAAGAGATATTCCTTGATGCATGTAGTGCATGTAACCTCCAGTTTCAAGTGTCCATTGATTTATTCCACTCTAATACAAGTTGCCATGTGTCGATTGAAGTCTTGCAACTCAATTTGCCAAAGATGCTCTAAAATAACTCCTCCCAATTTCTAACACCCTATCTGGACCAACGATAATAAAATTAAAATAAATATTAATTTTTTCCCCAAATCTGATTTTATAAATTTATCTTGAAAAGCCAATTTACTCAATTTATCCGTAGGTCTTGATTGGCAATTTTGAAAATCGAGTTTACTTAAAATAGTAAATGTTATTTTTAGAAAACGGGAAATTACAGTAGGGTCATTTATGTCTTCTAAATTCAGTTCATTGGGATCAATTTCTACCAGACATTTCTTGTTTGTGTGTAGTCCTTCATTTTGGATCTAGATGACATTATTGAGGAAAAATCTTTGGGCCTTGCATATGTTGCTACTACAGAGTCTAATGTTGCTTCTTCAAAAGTTTTTAGTGATTCTTTCCAAAAAAAAATACACAATCTCAAATATAGCTTTGTGGTATGATCTCTTGATGGATATCTTAGACTTGTTTATAGAGACACATATTATAAATTTGTGAGACACTATTGATTTTATTTATCTTCTCTTTGATGAAGTTGATTCTTCTTCAGTTGTTGTGAGGGAATACTCAAACCCTCTTATTCATTCTCTACATGATCATTCATCAAAGTTTGACGTGAGTGTGGATAATTTGAATTAGAATTTGGAGGATACATCTTTAGGGGAGATAATTGAGTACATAGATTGTGTTCTACATTAGTATCTAGGAGATTTTGAATTTTCATTTTTAGCATTGTGACCTAGAACACTTGATTTGATTGTGAGAGCCTTTAGTATCAACATGGGGATACTTGAGTTGAGTTCATATAATTCACACATCTTGAGCTTTCTTCTTGTATATTCCTTTCAGGAGTGGGAAGATAGCTCACATACACCATTAGTTTTGTTTCTTCCTAAGGTGAGGAACATTCTTAGATGATTGTGGACCATCTTCTATCTCCCATTTTATGTATCTATCATTAGATCTCTTTGGGGGAATGCTTCTTGGTCCTTCCACTTCATTTCTCTCTCTATTATAGGGGCATACTTCCTTGTTGTGGGATGGTACTTCTTTGGGGGGATTTATATGTACATGGGTACCTAACATGGCCTCACTTTTCAGGACTCGTCATTTTTTATATCCTCTTAAGCTACGTTTAAGGGGGGTTGCTGGTATATGTTTTCCTTTTTTTAGTGGATTAATTGATTTTTCCTTAGTCATAGGTTTTTCCTACACTTTTATTAAGCCTTCTTAGGATAATAAAGTGAGTTTATTATTTAGTAACTAGGAGATAAGGTGTTCTTGTTGGAATATGAAGTCAATTTTATTGTTATTCCAACAATGACAAATAGTTGACTCCTTATTTATGGCAATTTTGACAAATATTTTGCATGAGTCACAATTTCTATTTTTGAAAAGTTTTGCTCAACAAGGACTCTTTTGAAATCATGTTTCTTATGGATTTTGAAGGTTGTTGTAATTACAAATTTCTTAAGAAAAAAAATATGAAAGATCTTTGCTTGTGGTTTTTTCTCGATATAATTTTAGCAGGTTTTCCACGTAAATACTGTGTTAAATTTATGCTTATTGTTTTTCTCCATTTATTTTGCAATGTAAATTTTCTTATAGTCCCCACCTTGAAATGATGGAGCGTTTACCTTTTTCATCCTTTATTTAATATCAGTGGTTATTGGTGGTCAATTCCTATTGGTTGGTTTGCCACCTCCATCCTAAGAATGTTCCTCACCTTAGGAAGAAACAAAACTAATGGTGTATGTGAGCTATCTTCCCACTCCTGAAAGGAATATACAAGAAGAAAGCTCAAGATGTGTGAATTATATGAACTCAACTCAAGTATCCCCATGTTGATACTAAAGGCTCTCACGATCAAATCAAGTGTTCTAGGTCACAATGCTAAAAATGAAAACTCAAAATCTCCTAGATACTAATGTAGAACACAATCTATGTACTCAATTATCTCCCCTAAAGATGTATCTAGGAAAATACAAGTAACTAGATGTTTTTCGTCAACATACAAGGAATATTTTTTTATAAATAGAATATTTCATTTGTTGACATAAAAATTCTACAACCTACCTCAAACCATAGTTTTTGGTCCTAAAAGAGAAATTTTTTTCTTTTTGATATAAATCAGGCATAAATTATCAGAATTTGGCAAATGAAATATTATTGAAAAGTTGATTTAGAGATCTTTCTAATGGTGCAAGTATTTTTTAAAATTTTATTGCTAGTTTATTTTATAACCTATCAAAGTTAAATATATATTTTTCTCTTGAGCTCATAATCTTTTCTTAGATCTCCATTTTTTGTGATTATTACATTGGAAATGTATTTCAGAGGCCCTCATAGCTATCTATGAAATTTTTCTAGATTATGTTTTAGGTACATCTTATTCCTTTGTCATTATTTCATTATTTGGTTGATTACTTGGATATTTTGACACTTGAATTTTTTTTGTTTATCTTAAATGATTTTTTTTGAATTATTTTATATGCATTTCTAGGATACTATCCATTCAGAGAAATATAAGCATTTTTTAAATATACGTTTTCATTTGTATACACATTGAGATAAAGTGTTGCTATTGTATATGCTTTTGGAGATTTCACACATCATGTTATGCCTTGTCTTGTACTCACATTGCATTATAAAATGTCATGGGAGGTTTGGTGTGTGTACTTTATCATTTGAAATCACAACCTTTTCTACCTTCATGCATGTGCACACCCTTTTCCAATTGTAAGTATAATCTCTTTGCATTAGATTGAGACACATTTTTAGTGAACCTTTCATGTCTCTTCCAATGTCAACACTATGGGGGGTTTCACATTGTTGGTGGTAATACTTACACGACTTCAATTTGGAGTGAACTATCCATCTTATTTTTGCTCCTATGTACTAAGTAGATATAGCAACTAGTTACCCATCCATTTCAACAAGATATAACACTTACATATATACTATTGCATTCCTATTTTGTGGAGGCAACCTTTCATATTTAGTATATCAGTTTCTTCAAACAATTGGCATCTATATTTTTAACTTGTATTATTATTTTCCTTAGTTGAGTAGTGTCATTAGGGCCTCTCATGAAAATTGATGTGCCATATGCATCTTTGGCTAACAAATTATTATATTTATTTGCCATGTGATCATGTTTGAGTAATTTTTTTGGGGGAATTCATACAATTTTTTGTCTTCTTGATCTTGATCTTTATCCTAATTTCATAGAAGGTTTTTCTTTTTCAACACTATGGCAATCATATTTTGATAGTTGTTTGCAAATTATTTGTGATTTAGTGGTATTCTTCATATTTTTATTATATTTAGGACATTTTTTGTAAGCTTCTTAATCCTTCATGTATTTCTCTCTTTTGGAGAAGAATTTTTTCTATAAGTTTTTGTCATTTTTCTTTGATTATGAGAGATCTTTTTCATTTATCTATAGGTACCTCATTAGACCTAGTTGTTGGGACCCATATTTTATGTTTTACATTTATCATTTAGACATTTTAGCTTCTCCCTAAGTTTCACTTAAGGGGGAGGTGTTAGAGTAAAATGGTATTTACCTAATTAATTATTTAATTACTTAGGTTCCTTTTCGCACTAGCATCCTAAGCTTTCTTAGGCCATGCGTTTATTTTTTTCTCAATTCATATGATGAGGACACATTCATGATCTATTTTTACTCTCACCTGAGGTTCCTCTAGGCTAAATATTACTTTTTTATAAGGATTCATTTTATTCAATTAATTGTGAAGTTGCACATCTGCAATGATTCATTTTTCTAGATCAATAGCTCTTAGCCTCCATAGCTTTATTTTTTCACTTTTAGTGTGACAGGAATTTAGTTGTAGGTGATCCTTAAGAGTTGTACAGTTGAGGAATTAACTCCAACATGATACAAAATGATTAATTATAAATCAAAACATATCAAGGATAATGATCTAAATTACTCTACCCACAACCATGAGTTGTCAACTATTGTCCATGCATTATTGTGATTGGGAAACTTTATTTTGGGCTATTCCAGTTGCACATGGGCCATCACAATCTTCAATATATCTTTATGAAATTTAATTTGAATGCTTATCAATATTTATGGATGGAATTTTTGTGTAATTTAAATTTGGTGTTCATTACATCAAAGGGAAGAACATCGTTGTTGTAGATTCCTTGAGTAGGAGACAAAATGAATTAATAGTTTTATCCTTACACAAATTTTTGAAGCCCTATTTTAAGTAGCTCCTAGAGGATCCTTAGTATCATGATGTTTGAGTTGTGATAAAGTCTCAAAATTCTCTTGTGGTCTATTTTTCTAGATATTCCTTAGAGTCAATGGACTATTTTGATATCTTGTTTGTATTTATGTCTTAGTGTTGGGTAGTCTTTACATTATTGTGTTATTTAAGGTGCATCATGCACCTTAGAAATACACTTGAGCATAAAGAAGATGCATTCCAACATTCAATAATTGTATTAGTGGGAAAAGATGTAGTACAACATTGTTAAGTTTGTGTTCTAGATGCCTTGGTACTAGAGAGTAAAGGTACAAGAAATGTGAAGCAAAACACCAACATGCCATAGGGCTTAAAAAACAACATGAAATTCGTAAGTGAAAATGGGACATGATATTGACGAATTTATCAGGGCATACCTCTATTTTCTTGAAATCATGAAACCATCATGTTGACAGTGGACAAATTGACCAATGTTACCTATAGTGTCTCTCACGGTTGTGATCTTTAGTTTATATTTTGGTTTGGATCATATGCTTATACTTGTATATTTGATTTAGGATTTTTTGTAGCATTATGATGACTCACACTTCCACACTCATCTGCTCTCATACCAAAAAATATTGGCAAACTAATAATTCTAGACTTGTTACTTGACAATTTGTAATAGCAACGAATGACAACTGCAAAATGAAGGGGGGAAGAGGGAATCAATTCACATACGAGATGACAAAACCCTCACAATTCTATTGAAGTTGTAAAAGCCAACCCCACAGAACCCAGTGATCACCTGCAAGAAAAATTACTTGTCATGTAGAAGAGATTCAAACAACACAAATATATTGCTCTGCAAACCAAAAGAGTAAAATTACTTAAACAAGAATCAATAATTACAAAGAGATCAATCCTTAAGAAAGGAGATAAAAACCCTAAAGTGAACCCTAGGATTAAATAATTATTAAAGTGCCTAAGTTTAGCCTAAGTAAAAAATAAAGTAAAGGTGAATTAATTAAATAATCAATATGATTATATTAATTAAGTAATTAACCTATTACTCTAACACCACCCTTAAGATGAACTTAGGGAGAAGCTAAAAAACTAAGGAAAAAATGCATGAAAGCAAAGATGGGTCCCAACAACAAGGCCATGTAAGGTATCCATGTACAAATAGAAGATCTCTATAATGCAGAGAAATAGAGAAAACCTCATGGTAAAAACTCCACTCCAAAGATAGATGAAATCCAAGTGAAGGATTGAAGAAGCCTCTAAACAAGACAATGTCTTGAAAAATAGGAACATGTAGAACATCCAGAAGCATAAAGCTATAGATTGTTGTCGAAAGATGATTGATAGAGTGTTGAATGAAGAACCTCCAAAATATGAATGCAAGAGTGTCCATATGGTAAGTGATCCATCTCATCAAAATGCATGTAACCATCCATTGATGTACGATGTATTCGAAAGTACATAGGAACAAATAATAGATACGTAGATTACTCAAATACAAACTAGGGAAGCATTAGAACCATCCATAGAAACCCCCCCATAATGTTGAAAAATGGAGTTCCATGACATGAACACTGCAATTGTGTGAAACCATGAAGTGCATGTAGGAGAAACAACCTGCAAATAAAAGGGTATGCAAACTATGCACACACACATGAGGCAAGAATCACTGAGATTCATTGCTATTGTGGAAGGGACATTCACTTGAAAAAGGTTTGATGGAAAAAAAGAGGCAAACATCAACCCCCCATGGTGCTTTATATCATAGTGCGAATACAATAGACACAATAGGATGTGCGAAATCCCTAAAAAATATATAACAAAATGGCTCTTTATCTCAGTACATTTACAAAAGAGAATGTGCATGAAAAAGGTGTCTACAATGCCCAAATAGGATAGAATACTGGAAATACATATAAAACATCCAAAAATGAGTCATCCCATGTAAACGAAAAGTTTCTAGGAGCTAAAACATCTAAGTAATTCACCAGAAAGTGAAAAAAAAATAATATGAATAAAATATACCTATAGAACAGTCTAGAAAAATTGCAAGGATGAAACTGAAGAGATCTGAAATATGGTTCCAATGCCATTTGAATCACGAAAAATAGAGAAACTAGTTAAAAGTTATAAGCTCGGGATTAAAAATAGCACCTATGAATTCAACAGACTGTGGAATACACTAACAAAAAAATAAAGTGATGAAACCCACACCACTGGAAAGCTGATGGAATCAACTTTCTGATGATATCTCGTTTTATGAAAAATGATATTGTATGCAAAAGTTATGGCCAAAACAAAAAAAATCCTCCTTTAGGGCACAGAGAGGGGTCAAGGGGCCAAGGACTGTTGACCGTACTGTTGATGTTAGCATGACATCATGTTGACATCAGTGGAATGTTCCTTTCTGCGAAAAAATTCCCTTGCCAAAAAAATATTTCCGATGTTGAAAAAATTCTCAGGTGCCCAAAAAAATTTTGTGGTGGCCGAAAAATGAGGTCAGCTGGGACCAGTCAGAAAATATCACCGAAGAAGTTTTTTTCGACAGCGAAAAAAGTAAGTGGCCGCTGGGAATGAAGATCCAGTCACTTCTAATAGCAAGGAGCACTATTGGGGGAATGGTACCATTGTTGGGGGTACTGTGAAGACCATCAAACAGCTACAAGCCGACGACAACTCATAGTACGCTACATGACATACACAAGGGCCCACAGGGTACCCTGCGGGTACCCAAAACTTGTTTTTTTTTGTTATAAAAAAAACATAGTGCCTTTTGATAAATTATTTTTTTAATTTCTGAAAAAATAAATACATAGAACAATAAAAAAGATACCAGGTCTATTAAAAAAAATTCTCAATTTGCATGCACAGGTCGTACGGGATTGTACAACAATGTTTTTTTCCTTAGAGGTCAACTGCTCGGATTTCGATGATTGGACAATTGATCTTAGGGTTTTTGGTTGTTGCTAATGTAATCGTGAGGTCCTTTTGGGCTCAAAATTCCCCCAAATTGCAAGTACCCTCTAGATCTTGAAAATCACCAAATCTTCAAACCCTCATAGATCTGGCACCACGAATCCAAAATAGATGAAACAAAGGTCAATCTTGACCAATTCAAACATTTCAGATGCAATGGAGAGGTCCAAATTGACTCAAGATGCATATAAATTTTTCTTTAAGGTAGGATCCCTCAAAAGATGAACAGGAAGCGACAGATCTGAAGCTCTAATACCATGTTGAAGTTGTAAAATCCAACCTCACAGAACCTAGTGATCACTAGCAAACAAAATAAAATGTCATGTAGAAGAGATTCAAACAACACAAAGATATTGCTCTACAAACCGAGAGAGTAAAATTGCATAAAAAAGAATCAATAATTAAAAAGAGATCAATCCTTATGAAAGGAGATCAAAACCCTAAAGTGAACCCTAGGATTAAATAATTATTAAAGTGCCTAAGTTTAGCTTAAGTGAAAAATAAAGTAAAGGTGACTTAATTAATTAATCAATATGATTAAATTGACTAATTAATTAACCGATTGCTCTAACAAATTCATTACCAATGCAAAGTGACAAAAATTCTAAGGGAACAAGCAATGCATAAATTAAGCAGCGTTCAACTTGCTGCCACCAACCAAATAAATTGATTCCTAGGCATGAATACAAGAACATGCAATTTCATGCTTCAGGATACAAAATAGAACTCCAACATCATCCAACGCAAAGGGAACATTATTCATTAGGATGGGAAACTACAAGGTTAATCAAGCTAAAAGCAATTACAAAACAATCCATCTCCTTGGCACTGCTGCAGCCTCTTCTTTCTTGCCATACATCCTTTTCTCTCTTTGTGGTCTATTGTGCTCTAAACAAGCCACCTATTTTCTCAACCTCACACTTCCAAGAACATCTTGTTTCCAAAATAAAAAACATTCCTTGCAAAACGAAGCTAGAACGATGCCTTGCATCACATATTCAAACGATTCATGTACCTCATATGTAACTCCTATGATCAAGCTGAAACTAGTTATTTGCATAGCCAAAGTCACCTATCAAATCTTGGAGCAAGGCTGTGAAAACACTAGGCCTCATGATAGTACCTTTTGGAAGAGCATTGATAACTACCATTGAATCTCTTTCACGTTAAAAAAATAAATTTGCCTTCTCTCTTTACACCCACCAACTTTCTTGCTTTATAACTGAAATGTCACTCCTCTTTCTGTGTGGGCCTCTTCTTATTTTTCTCTACTTTCTTTAGCATCTATAACGTATGTATTTTCCCCATGTTCCAAAATCATTTTGATAGCTAAAATTTGCAATACCAAAACTAAACAAAAAAACCAAATTTAAAAACTAAAAGCTCCTGCGTTAGACTCCCCAGGAGACAAAAGAAAGCATGTGCTCCCACACATGAAGTCACCAACTAGAATAATTGTCTTTGTTCTTTTCTTTCGCATCTTCCAACATCGCTTTGGAATAATTACCATGCGTTGAATATGTTTTCATTTGTTTTCTTTTGCCTTACTGTATCTCCTCATTCTGATGTCCTTTTCATCTACAAGCCTCCAATTGCTCCATCTCAAGCTCATATATATCATTTTCATCTCCATATTTTAAAATCTTCCTATCAACAATGTCCTTCAAAGATTCAAAATAATCATTACAAAAAACAATAGAAACAACTTGCTTGCAATTTATTTGCATGTGCGCTTGCTGAGCTTCTTCCAAGCTGCTCCTGATAGTATGCCAATCTTCTTTTTCATTGCAACAACTTCCTTATCATCAACTGCCAACTTCATCTGTGTATCCTTCATTGTCCCATTTGTCCCCACACCTTCAATAGTAATATTCACCATCCACTCTTGTTCTATCACTAAAAATTGTGCCCACAAATCATCTGCATTGGCTACATCTTCTTCAAATTCTATCTTCATAATTTCTTCACCATTCATTTCTTTTCTTGTCATATCTACTCCTTTTTGCTCTTCATTCTTCATTCCTTCATTATACCTTGCTTTCCACTCTCTCTTTCCATTTCCTTTCCTTATGTTATCCTCAATGAGAAATTTCTTCACCTCTTCCAATGCACGTTGCTCACATAGCAACACTCTAATTTCAAAACCTCTTTCATCATCTCTTTTAAAGACAACCATATTTTTTCTTCTTCTTTTCTGAACAATCCTATGCACAAGCCACTTTAGCTTCCTTTTCAATGGCCAATACCAACCATATTCTTCGCTACTCTCTTCAATCCAATGCTTACACTTCTCCAAATCTCTTCTCAACTCTGCCATTTCTCTATTCCATTATAAATCTTGCTTCCTCATATTATCTTTCTTCTTGATGCTTTTTGTCTTAGTATGCTTCTGCATCTTCTAACCTTTCCCCTTTTTGTCTACTTGATACCTCACCTAGGGATCCTCTTTCTTTTCCTCTTCCTAGTCTTTTGGTACCCAAGTTCTTCCTATTAACTTGCCAAACTCTTAACACACAGACTTTTCAAAATCCTATGAGCATATCGACTTCCACTTCCCATAACTTTTGGGCTCTGATACCAGAAATGATGACTCACACTTCCACACTCATCCGCTCTCATACCAAAAACTATTGGAAAACTGATAATTCCAGACTTTCTACTTGACAATTTGTAACATCAACAAATGACAACTACATAATGAAGGGGGCAAGAGGGGATCAATTCACATACGAGATGAAAAAACCCTCACAATTCATTACCAATACAAAGTGAAAAATTCTAAGGGAACAAGAAACACAAAAATTAAGCAATGTTCAACTTGTTGCTGCCAACCAAATAAATTGATTCTTAGGCATGAATATAAGAACATGTAATTTCATGCTTTAGGAGACAAAATAGAACTCCAACATCATCCAACATAAATGAAACATCATTCATTAGGATGAGAAACTATTCAAGGTTAATCAAGATAGAAGCAATTACAAAACAATCCATCTCCTTGGTGTTTTTGCAGCCTCTTCTTTCCTGCCATACGTTCTTTGCTCTCTTTATGGTTTTTTGTGCTCTAAAACAACTACCTCTTTTCTTAGCCTCACACTTCCAAGATCATCGTGTTTCTACACTAGAAACCATTCCTTTCACAACCAAGTTGGAACAATGCCCTGCATCACATATTCAAACAATTCATGTACCTCATAGCTCCTACAATCAAGCTTAAACTAGTTATTGTCACAACCAAAGTCACCTATCAAATATTGAAGCAAGGCTGAGAAAACACTAGGCCTAATGATAGTACCTTTTGGAAAAGCATTGATAACTACCATTGAATCTCTTTTATGTTAAAAAATAAATCTGCCTTCTCTCTTTGCACCCACCAACTTTCTTGCTTTATAACTGAATTGTAACTCCTCTTTTTACGCGGGCCTCTTCTATATTTTTTCTCTATTTTCTTTAGCATCTATAACTTATGTCTTTTACCCATGTTCCAAAATCATTTTGATAACTAAAATTCGCAATACCAAAACTAAACAAGAAAAAATAAATTTAAAACTAAAAGCTCCTACGTCACATATGATTATTTTGTATTGACATTAATTGGATGCACCTTTCAATATAATTATATAATTATTATGTTATGATGCAATATATAGTTTTATGTCTTGATTATGCACATGGATATTGGGATCAGTAATTGATGATTATGTTTTATAACCCATGTTGGAGTTGATAGTGAACCCTCATAGCTCCCAGTGATCCTCTACAACCAGAACACCTATCACACACAAGAGAACAAAGCAATGATTATGTTATATGCAACCAAGAGAAGAAAAATATTGATCCACCAAAGCATATGATATGCCTTCTATATTGAATGACTTAATATGAATTTTAATTAAAATAAACAATGAATGCTTATAAAAAGAAAATTAAAGAAAACCCTAGATGAGGATTGTATTAGATTGTGACAAGTGTCTTAATCTCATGCAATGAGACAACTAACCTATAATTAGCCCAATCTAATAATAATAAAATGCTCCTAAGTTAATCTTAAGTGAATAAGGGACTTAATAATTAATTAATGAATAATTAATTATCAAGTGATTATCCTAATGACTCCAACACCCCCTTAATATCAACTTAAGGAGAAGCTATAAAAACCCAATGTAGAATGCAATGATGGATGCATGGATGGGTATCAGATACAAGTCTTGATGAGGTACCCATGTACCAAAAATTAATCTCTCATAACTAGAGAAAAGGAGAAAATCACACGGGAAAAACTCCTCTCCAAAAGAGAAAAAGAAATGAATGCACTAATGAAAGAAGGATAAAAGGAGGACTCAATGTGACCCCACAATGAATACTCCTATCATGAAAGTACAATAGATGTGCCCATGATAGGAGATATAAAATGAGGATATGAATCCCCCCATAAAGAAGTAGCTCATATGTCAATGATGAATGCCTAAAGATAGAATATGATCCATTGCCTACAAACAAAATTTATGTCCTGAAGAAGAAATAGATCCATTGGTGATTGGAGAAGTCAATCCAAAAGGATGGTAGAATTAAGAAACCAAATCAAAATAATGTGTGCCTTTGAAAAGTGCTCAAGTGTTCACATTTTGGAATGTGATGATGTCAATCCAAGATCTTGTGAAGATTGATGGAGAATAAGTTGCAAAGGTGATGAAGATGGTGGACCAACAATGATGATGTGGCTATCAAGAAAGAGGAGATGAATGTACTCAAAGTAATCCTCCAAATATAAAATATAGGACTCCATAAACAAGGATGATATTTCTACTGTTAGATGTTGAAGTTGTATTGCTGATATGTGGTTGTCATTGATGTCAACACTATTAGCATTGGTGATTCTGAAGGTTGTATATGTCGAGGAGATTGAGAAAATTGTAATAAATATATTGTAGGCAATCAGTGAAGCTGAGAAGGTCAGAGTGTTGGAAATTTTTGTAAGTTGATAATCAGAAGGTGCACATTAAAGGGTTTGTTGTTGAGTCTATCTAGTATGTTATCTGAAAGTTTCAGTGGTACGCATCAAGATTTGAGAAAGTTATGAAGTTATGTGTTCCTACAGTCATTCTATTACTATAGCAAGTGTTCTTGGAAGAAGAGAATGAAATTATGGCAATTTTAGTTGTTGCGCATGTTCCTATGATGTTCATGGATGAGTCTAGATCATTCTCTATCCTTGTTGCACGTTCACATTGTTTTGTGTGATCGTGATAAAATATTTTTCCAATGTGTGCTCGAGTTTTCATGTTCTTGGCCGACATGATGGTGGTAGCGTGTTGCGGATCCATGAGGATTAATATTTTATTATTTGGCATGTTCAAAGGTGTTTATTTGGGTCCTCATTATGTTGTGACCGACTTGTGTTGGTGCGCATTTAAGATTTATTTATGTATTGAGGCTGACAGTTGTAATTTATTCTTTATTTGTGGTTGATAGAGTAGTTGATTTAAATTTGTGTAGCGTATATATAAGAGTGGTTTTTTTCCTCATTTTGATGTATGCTCGATGTAGGTATGTGAAGTACCTGTGTGAATAAAGATAAAATCATTCTAGAGAAGAGCAGAGTGTGAAAGAGATTGAGCAGAGTGTGAAAGAGATTATGCAGAGTGTGGAAGAGTTTGACCAGAGTGTGTAGAATATTTTTTGTGCCTAATCGGAATTGTAATCAAGATTTTGTAGATGCTAATTTCTCAATTCAACCTCATCAAATGGATTTAATCTGACTATTGTGTGTAAGGCAGTGAGCCTTCCTCTAAGCAGTGAGCTCTAGGTAGTGTGCCTAAATGCATGTGCATTCCATATTTACTCTTCATTATACTTTTAACAGGGTATAATCTTGTGGACTAACATCCACCATGGTTTTTCCCCTAACAGGGTTTCCACGTATAAAATCTCAGTTTTCATGTGTCTCTAACGTGTTATTGATTTATACTTGCATTGTTAATTATCAGATCTGAGATTAAAGGTTGATTAATGTTGAATAAGTTTGATTTTGGTAACAATTGATTCACCCCCCTCTTAGTTGTCTATCCTTGTTTTTTCAACAATTGGTATCAGAGCTAATTCCTCTGAAGAAGCCTAACAACTTGAGGTGATCCGAGATGGAATCATACAAGAAGGATAGTCCTAGATTCGATGGTACAAACTACTCTTTATGGAAAGTTAGAATGGAGTGTCATTTGAAGTGCATTGGTGAGCCTTTTTGGAAGATCACATAGAGTGCATATACTATTCCTGAGATGGTCCCTGCTCTGAAGATGAGATCAAGCAAACAAAATTTAATACCAAGGCTATAGAAGCATTGTTGAGTGCTTTGACAGATTCAGAGATGACAAATGTGATAGGATTGAAGACTGCACATGAGATCTAGAAAATGTTGGAGACATTGTATGAAGGAGATGCACTAGTGAAAAGTGCTAAGCTACAAAGTCTGAAAGGCAAGTGGGAGAACATGAAGATGAGTGAAGATGAAAAAATATTTTCTTTCTCACAAAAGATAAATGAATTAGTGATGGACATTAGATTTGTTGGTGGAACCTTGTATGAAGAAGAGATTGTGGCTAAGATACTTAGATTTGTTCCTCCCTCCTATAAAACAAAATCTCATGCTATTGATGAACTCGGGACAGTGACAAATGTGACAAGAGACATGCTAATTGGAAAAATTGCTGCCTTTGAGTTAAGTGAATTTGGTGAATCTACTCCTAAGATAGAGTCTGCATTCAAAGCTACTATATCTAGAAAAATCCAATAGAGATACAATCCGAGAGAGAGTTCCAAGAAGACATTCAATTATGAAGAAGAAATAAAACTAGTTGAAGATGAAGAAAGAGAACTAGAAGAACTGGAAGCACTGATTGTGAAAAGAGAAGCCAAAGGAAAAAGTAAGTACAAATGAAAGCTACCTATCACATGTTTTTCTTGCAGTAAGATAGGTCATTTTGCATCAAGATGTCCTAAAAGAGTTTCTAAGTACAAACCTAAGAAGACTAGATTTCAAAAGAAATGTTATTATGTTGAAGAAGGTGTAACTAATGATGAATCTGACAAAGAAATTGGAAATGAGGATGAATGTGTATTCATTTCTATCAAGGAAAATAGTCTTGTGCCCACTGAATCTACTAGTAATGTGAATGTTGAGAAAGCTCTTGCAACAAAAATTGAAGAAAAGGATGAGTGGGTAATTGACAACGGATGTTCACATCATATGACTGGTGACAAAAGCAAGTTTGTAAGCTTGGAAAACTATGATGGTGGCATTGTAAGATTTGGAGACAACACTTCTGGTGTGATTTGTGGCAGAGGAACTATTTATTTTGGTGGTAAGCAAAATAATGATGATGTTCTTTATGTAAAAGGTTTAAAGCATAACTTGTTGAGTGTTGGATAGATGGTAGACAAGGGCTACAATATTCAGTTCAAGGATGGTAAGTGCAGAATAAGGGGAAGTTCTAGAAATGTGATTGCTCTAGGTACAAAAACAAGAGGTAATATTTTTCACTTGAGTGTTGCTAGTGAAAGTTGTTTAATTGCTCAAGTTGATGTGAGTTGGTTATGACATAGGAGGTTGTGTCATGTGAAATTTGATAGCATTATCAAGATAAGCTCTACTCAAGTAGTCAAAGATCTTCCTAAGTTAGTGAAGCCTACTAACACTATGTGCAAGGAATGTCAGATGGGAAAGTAGCCTAGAAATTATTTCCAAAGAAAATAGTATAAATTAATGGAGTATTGGACTTGATACATATTGACTTATGTGGTCCATCCAGAATCAAAAGTCTTCAAGGTGAAAGGTACTTTATGTTTCTTATTGATGATTACTCTAGAATGATATGGGTTGCTTTCTTAATAGAAAAACATGAAGCATTATAAAAGTTCAAAAGCTTCAAAACTATGGCAGAGAATGAGACAGGCCAAAATATCAAATGCTTAAGGTCAGACAGAGGTGGTGAATTCACTTGCCGGGAATTCAATTCTTTCTATGAAGAGCAAGTAATCCAAAGACAACTATCTACTCCCCGGACCCCTCAACAGAATGGAGTTATTGAAAGAAAGAACAAAACCATTCTAGACACTGCTAGAACCATGATGTTGGAAGCAAATGTTCCTCATTTCTACTAGAGAGAATTTGTAAGTACTATTGTGTATACCATTAACCGGGTAAGTGTCAACAATAATTTTGGTAAGACCCCTTTTGAGCTATGGTTTGGTTATAAGCCTACTATCAAGTATTTCAAAAAAATTGGAAGAAAATGCTATATTAAGAGAGATGATGATATAGGAAAGTTTGATGCTAGAAGTGATCAAGGAATCTTTCTAGGTTACTCTACTAAGAGAAAAGCTTATCGGTGCTTTAATAAAAGGTTGAAGAAAATGGTTGAAAGTGCAAATGTCAAAGTTGATGAATATATTGATAGACCATCCATATGTAGTGGATATGATTCAGATGATCAACATGATAGTACTAACAATGGAAATAATGTTCAGACACATAATCAACTTCAAATTGGTCTAGTGAACCAAGGGAATCAAGAAACAAAAACTAGAAAAAGTGCAAAAGAAAGAACACAAGAACAAGAAGTTAGAGAAAATCATAAAACTCCAAAGTATGTAAGGAAAAATCATTTTGACAGTCATATCATAGGAGATAAGAGAAAAGGTGTGAAAAATAGAAGAATAATTTTAGAAGAATATTGTCTAATTTCCAAAACTGATTCTAACAATATCAATGAAGCATGCAAAGATGAATATTGGATGGAAGCCATGAAAGAAGAACTAATGCAGATAGAGAAAAATGATACATGGGATCTTCTTCCTAGACCTCAAAACAAAAATGTTATTGGAACCAAATGGGTGTTTCAGAATAAGTTGAATGAACAAGGTGAAGTGGTCAGAAACAAAGCAAGACTGGTTTGCAAAGGGTACTCACAGATGGAAGGTATTGATTTTGAAGAAACTTTTGCCCCTATTGCTAGAATTGAAGTTGTAAGATTATTTATTTCTTATGTTGCTTTCAAGAATTTCAAAGTCTATCAGATGGATGTAAAGTCATCATTTCTAAATGGTGAGCTAGAAGAGGAAGTCTATGCTGAGCAACCATATGGATTTCAACTAATTGATGAAAAAGACATGGTATGCCGATTGAAGAAAGCTCTATATGGACTTAAGGAAGCTCCTAGAGCTTGGTATGCTAGATTGGATAAATACTTGTTGAAACTTGGATTCAATAAAGGTACTACTGACAACAATTTGTATTTCAAGTTGGATCAAAATAAAGAATTGATCATTGAAGTCTTTGTTGATGACATTATTTTTTAAGGTGATCATGACTTGTGTATGAAGTTGGCTGATGAAATGAAAAGTGAGTTTGAAATTTCAATGATTGGAGAACTGGAATTATTCTTAGGATTACAAATCACTTAGTCAGATGATGGAATCTTTATATCCCAGTCCAAATATGTAAAAGAGTTACTGAAAAAGTTTGGCATGGAAGACTCAAAGCCAGTTGGTACACCTATGGTAACCAGATGCAAACTTACACAGAATGATGATTCTCCTAAAGCAAATCAAACAAGATACAAGTCAATGATTAGTGGATTACTCTACTTGACTCAGGCCAGGCCAGATATAATGAATTTTGTATGCATGGTTTCTAGATATCAAGCTAATCGTAAAGAGTCTCATGTGACTATTGTGAAAAGAATCTTCAGATACCTGAAAGGGACAGTTGATCTGGGTCTTTGGTATCCTAAGGATGATGATCTTACTCTGAATGCCTTTACATATGCAAATTGGGTAGGTGATGTTAATGATAGGAAAAGTACAAGTGATGGTGCATTCTTCTTAGGGAAGAAGTTTGTATCTTGGCTAAGAAAAAAGAAGAATTTTGTTTCATTATCTACTGCTGAGGCAGAATATATTGATGTTGCAAACAGTTGTACTCAAGTATTGTGGATGAAGCAAATACTGAGAGATGTCAGAATTGAGTATGAAGAACCCATTGCCATTTTCTGTGACAATTCAAGTGCCATAAACATTTCTAAGAATCCAGTATTGAATTCAAAGACAAAGCATATATCCATCAAATATCACTTCTTGAGAGATAAAGTGACAAAGAAGTTAGACTGGAGTATATACCTACCAAAGAAAATTGTAGACATCTTTACTAAGCCATTTCCTAAGGATAATTTTGAGTACCTCGGAGGCAAGTTAGGGGTGATTTCCCCTCCTAATCTGAACTAAGATGCAGGTGTTTGCATCAGTCCATGAACTCATAACCACATCTTATTTCGGATTGATTTTGTGGTGATTGCTACTCAAGGGGAGTAGTCAGATGTGCTAAATATGAGGATAAGAGCATGTGTACCTTTTTCATTGATGTCAAAGGGGGAGAGGAGAAATGTGAAAAACATGGGAGAAGAATAAAGGGGAAGGAGAAAATAGGAAAAGAGTGCACAATCTAAGGGGGAGATTGTTGGAGAAGAGCTAGTTGGGTTGATGGTATTTTTCACATCATGTGTGTCCATCAATGCTAAAGGGGGAGATTGTTAGATGTTGAAGTTGTATTGTTTATATGTATTTGTTATTGATGCCAAAACTATTAGCATTGGTGATTCTGAAGGTTGTAAATGTCAAGGAGATTGAGAAAATTGTAATAAATATATTGTAGGTAGCCAGTGAAGCTAAGAAGGTCAGAGTGTTGGAAAGTGTTGTATGTTGATAATCAGAAGGTGCACATTAAAGGCTTTTTTGTTGAGTCTATCTAGTATGTTATCTGAAATTTTCAATGGTACGTATCAAGATTTGAGAAAGTTATGAAGTTATGTGTTCCTACAGTCATTTTGTTATTGTAGCAAGTGTTCTTGGAAGAAAAGGATGAAATTCTAAAAATTTCAATTGTTGTGCATGTTCCTGTGATGTTCATGGATGATTCTAGACCATTCTCTATCATTTTTGTACATCTGCATTGTTTTGTGTGATCGTGATCAGATATTTTTCTAATGTGTGCTCGAGTTTTCATGTTCTTGGACGACATGTTGGTGGTAGCGTGTTGTGGATACATGAGGATTAATATTTTATTATTTGGCATGTTCGAAGGTGTTTATTTGGGTCCTCACTATGTTGTTACCGACTTGTGTTGGTGCACATTAAGATTTATTTATGTATTGAGGCCGACAGTTGTAATTTATTCTTTATTTGTGGCCAATAGAGTAGTTGATGTAAATCCACGTAGCAGATATATAAGAGTGGTTGTTTTCCTTATTTTGATGTATGCTTAGTGTGTGTATGTGAAGTACATGTGCGAATAAAGATCAAATCATTCTAGAGCAAAGCAGAGTGTGAAAGAGATTGAGTAGAGTGTGAAAGAGATTAAGCAGAGTGTGGAAGAGTTTGACCAGAGTGTGTAGAAGATTTTTTGTGCCTATCGGGAATTGTAATCAGGCTTTTGTAGAAGCTAATTTCTTAGTTCAACCTCATCAGATGTATTTAATCTGACTATTAAATGTAAGGTAGTGAGCCTTCCTCTAAGCAGTGAGCTTTAGGTAGTGTGCCTGAATGCATGTGCATTCCCTATTTACTCTTCATTATACTTTTAACAAGGTATAATCTTGTGGACTAACATCCACCGTGGTTTTTCCCCTAATAGGGTTTCCACGTATAAAATCTTGGTTTTCATGTGTCTCTGATGTGTTATTGATTTATGCTTGCACTGTTAATTATTAGATATGAGATTAATGGTTGATTAATGTTGAATAAGTTTGATTTTTGTAACAACTGATTCACCCCCCCTCTTAGTTGTCTATCCTTATTTTTCCAACATCTACAAGATATGAATCCCAAGTATCTATGTCTAGAATATGTATGTCCTATTGCACTAAACCAATAGGGGCCAAAGATGCGACGATGTCAAACTGATTAAGAACAATAGAAAATAATGATCAATTCTTGATCTGAAGAGTGTGAACATGAAGACAACTCTATGAACCATCGAAACATGAAAGAACCGTGATATACTCAAGCTCCTCTAAAGTATCATCATCAAAGGGTATGGAATCTACATCTGCAAGAGGAATGAGACAATTTGTAGTAGAAACCTCTAGGTATAGAGAGATATGAGGGTCTCCATGGATCTCCCAAAGTTGATTCCAAAGTGTGTGGGGACACTCAATGTCTAATACAACACACATAGTTTCAAGACCAACACTAGAACATATAACCCCTACAACATGATCTTGGATGATGCCCCATGATAACTCCTCGGGGTGTTTGGTGTAGGTATGAGTCCTTACAAATAAGATAAAATATCAATCCACTTGAGATGTGTTAGGATGCCATTTCACCAAGACTCATAATTATCATTTTCCAAGTTGATCATAAAAGGATGAACATAAAAACCCATGATACTTTCTCAAATGATAAAATCAAAGACTAATAACCTCAATAAATATAAATAAGATCAAATGAATTCATTCTACGCAAACAAATCCTTTCCAGGTACTAAGACATCTAAGTAATTGATAGAATTGTGAAAACACAAAAAATAGAATAAAATGTACTTGGGTAGATTATGGAAAAAGTGCATAAAGGATATGAAGAGCTCTATACATGACCTTTCGAATGTTGTTGGAATCATGAAAATTGGAGATACAAGAAAAATGTTATGAGCTTATAAGTAAAAAATTAAGAATTGAATTTGACTGAGAATAACAGGAATCAACAACAAAATCTGATAATGAGACCTACACAACTAGAAAGTAGATGTAACCAAATTTTTGAAAATATCTTGTTTGCTCAATTTCGACATTGTATGCAAAAGTTACAACCGATTTATGAAAATAGGTCAAAAAGGCAAAAGAACCTTGGTTGGTGGCTAGTGGGTGACGATTTTTTTAAAAGCTATTTTTTTTGCAAAAAAAATTGAAAAGAAAAATTGTGATGATTTTTTTTTAAAAAATTCTAGAAAAATAGATTAAAAAACCAAAATATTTTTCTCTCAAGGTAGAGTCTCTCAAAATTTGGATAGGAAGTCACAGATCTGGAGCTTTGATACCATGTTGGAGTTGATGATTGAACCCCACATCTCCCAGAAATCCTTGCAACCAAAAAACCTATCACAAATGAGAGATCATAACTAATTTTCTATGCAACCAAGAGAGAAAATATTGATCCACAACAACATTTGATATGCCTTCTATATTGAATGAATAAATGTGAATTATAATTACAATGAACAATGAATTATTATAAAAGAAAAATAAAGAAAACCCTAGATGAGGATTGCATTAGATTGTGAAAATTGTCTTAATCTCATGTAATGAGACACTTAGACCAATAATTAGCTCAATCTAATAATAAAAAACACTCCTAAGTTTAGCTTAATTGAATAAAGTAACAAAGGACTTAATAATTAATTAATGAATAATTGATTATCAAGTGATTATCCTAATTACTCAGCACCTCGTTTGAGAATTTTTATGTTCTTTAATCCAATTATATATATGCATATGTACACTTGATGTTTGTTGAGTGGATATAGGTATAGGGAAATTTTCCACTTGTTTCACAAGTCTGAGTTATTCCTTGATGGCATGTTAGGTCTCAAAAACATAGGTTGCAAACCTTAAGAGGATGCCAAGCTCTATGATAATGTTTTTGGCTAATGAATGGAGTCAACCAATGTGGCTGAGAACTTTTTGCACTTTAGGCTCTACTAAACCTAGGTGGATGAACCTTAATAATGAAGCAGATTTAAAGATTGTGTGAGCTCTTTAACTTTGGCAATGTATCCACACTTGCATGTAAATCTGAAATAGATGCAAACTACAACTACTCCTACTCCTAATGTTTAAATTTGAATGTGAATAAGGTTTTGATGAAATATTGTTTTAAAATGAATATGACCAGTGCTTTCCTATTGGGTATATGGAGTCAAGATGTAAATGGTATGTGACCTCTTTCTGGCTTAATTCTAATTATTTGGCACTATTATTTTTTATGTCTTACATAAACGTGCAAGGATGTAGTTTACCGAGCTCTTCTTATCGATCTAGATGATTCTCTAATATTACTATGATTTATTTAAAAGAACTTAATCCTTCCTTGAAGGAACTGGTTAAATGAACCACACAAAAACAACAAATATGTTTTGATAAATCAGATATATCCTTGATCCATTGATTTAAATAACAAGGGAAAATCAAACTGTAGACAACAAGATACAATCATATGCAAGAATATTTACAAATAATTGAACACCATAATTGCAGCCACTTAAATTATAATTTCTTGTCCATTTATCTACTTCAAAATGATTTTGCAATACATATCACCACATATGTTGATACAAATGATCAACCTATCTAACTACTAATTGTTGATGATGATTTTCTTTTGTTTTTATCTCTCATATATATTGTATACTTTCAAGGGTTATGACCCTTCAACCATTCCGGTGCAATTCTTCATTTAATTAACTATCTTCGGAAAATTAAAATATTTTAATTTTAATCTTCACTATTTTTTCCTCCCTATGAAAATTAATAGTAATTATTATCTCCCTTTTGCTAGAAATTTCACATTTAGATTTTCACAAAATAAATATGTCCTTCAGGTAAAAATAATTACCCGCTCTTTTAATTCCTTTGGTGACAAAGTTTTATTTCATAGGGGAAATTCATATTCTTCCAAAGTGATTTATCCTCCAAGTGTTAAGTTTTACATTAGATATGCAAAGTAGAAAGAAACATAACACTAAATAGACGACAACAATTTATCCTCGGAAAACCCTTCTACTCAAGAGAAAAACCCAACAGGAATTTAATCAATTATAGATCAGATACAATAGTGCAAGAGTTGTGTTGGGTCTCAAAAACGCTGGTTGAATGTACCACAAGCAGTTGCAACACTCTCACTATGTTTTTGGTCAACTGACAAGGCCAACCAATATGGTTGAACCCTCTACTCTTAAGGCTCTGCTAAACCTAGGCGGGTGCACCTATATGAACAACACATATTTTGAATTTATGTTTCCTACTTGATCTAACTATCCACAGATGGCAATCTAATAGTGGAAAAGATATGATCCTACTTTGGTATAAATTGTATATGCAATATCAAGGTATGAATTAATATGTTCAATTAAGAGATGTCAAATGAAGAGAATAAAACTAATGTAATGTAAATAAGGGAGACCAGTGCCTTGTTGGGTAGAACGGGGTCAAATGAAAGCCTGTAGTGAATGGTTTCAACCTAGCAGGTCCTTTAATTGTTTGGCATATAACTATGAGTTTACAACTGGTATAAACATGCAAGAATGTAATTTGATAAACCCTACTAGAGGTAGAATATCAAATTTAACTATCTAATTCTTCTTATTGATCCAAATGGTATTCCAGATTACTGTAATTGATTTAGAGGAATTTTAATTCTTCTTTAAAGAATCCAATGAACCGAATCACACGGAAACAACAAATGTGTACTGATAAATCAAATATACTTGATACTTTAATTTAAACAATCAAGAAACATCAGACTGGAGACAATCAGATAATCACAAGAATCCAACAAACAATTGATGCCAGGATGAAATCACCAAATTAACTATTTTCCATTATCTTCCTTGAAATTCATACATGCAACATAGCCTCCTTGGATGTCACCATTTTTGAAAATATAATGCTTACAGTAGTTTATCCTATTCTAATTCTATCTCCCTTCTAATTTATCCAATAACGGATATTTATACATAAGTTTGCAAAAGGACGTGCCTTTTCAAAAAGTCTAAAGCATAAAAAGTTTTAACAAATTCTCCATTTAACTATTTTTTGTTAAGCCACAAATGGACTACAGACATATTCTATGTATAATCCTAGCGCTCATGAGTGTCAGCATCCCACAACACATCGCAGATCACAATCTCCATCATTATCATTCGCTCATTCTACTCACATGCTTCATCCAATGTCGCATCCTCCATAGTGGTTGCTTTCAACATCTCTTGGAGTATTGTTTCACACTCACTTTTCCACATAGTCACTTCTTTCATTTTCCCTTCATCATCGCATAACTTGTTCAATCTATCTTCGGCAACCTCTATCAATCCCTACATATCTCCTTGCAACTCCTCAAAGAAATCCCTATGTCTGTCCATGATATAGTTGGAATTTTCAATCTCTTCATTACTAGGAGTGTCCTTCTATTCCAATTCCTCAATCTTTTCCTGAATTTTGTTGTCCACTCTCCTGTGTTCCTTTATTGCATCCATAAATTGTGAATGTTTTCCCCATAGCCTATTTAACCAAGTGGTTAGAATGACTTGCCTTCTTTTGATTATTGCAGCAAGTGCATCTGTTTTGCCTTGAGAATATGTAGTTGATCCATCCCAATGGTCCCTTTTCTGTGAACTTTCACCTTGGGTGAGCATCCTTGTTGGTTCTATTACAACACCTACCAAGTCTTTCAAGCATTCATTTTCTCTCAACATCCTCTCATTACCAGTTTTATACATCTCCCTTTCCCTTATCAATGCTTGGATTTGAGCTTTATTTAACTTGGCTATATTTATCCAAATATCAGCAGTTGCTATAGGGTCAACCTCCCCAGCCTTCAGGGTCATGACATGTCCAAATTCCTTTTCAGTATCAATAACAATTGATTTTTTGTGAGGATACAAGGCCCAAATCATCAATGTCTCATCATCAGGGTTGTAACTTGATCCTGTGTATACCTCTGTCACCTTTTCTATACTTAGCTTGTGGGTGGCATTGCTATCTTTTAAGTAACTATCAAAAACTAATGCAGAGTTCATATCCAAACCTGGAAAAATCATAACACCTATCTTTTCTAGCAGCTCCCTTCCCTTTTCAAGGGTCATGTTAATCATCTCTTTGTCTACTTCATCTTTTAAGCTTCTCAACAGTTGATCCTCATTTCCTAGAGTAACATTGTCAACCTGTCCCCTTATCTCTTTTCCTTTTTGCTTATATAAAAATGTCTTAAACTCCAAGGTCTTTATAAATTCATCATCTGATATGAAAGACCTATAGTCTTCATGCCTTGTATCTACATCCATGGTTTCCTCAACATCAATTTCTCTGGCAACATAGGTATAGTATTGAGTCTTCATTCTTGAAACTTTCCTAGATGAGCTTTGTGGCCTATCTACTTCTGATATCCCTTTAATGGAGGATAGCAATTCAGCATCCATCAACTCCTGATTATGTTTTTCAATCACAATTTCAGCTTCCTCTGCCTCCAGGTTTCTGATTATGTCATCAGATTTATAGGGCACATGATGGTACCCTTCGAAATTTATTTTTTGTTTGGCAGAGTGGATATACCCTTCCGGATCAAAGTTCTTTCTCACTAGTGCTCTTCTCATGTTATAGTGCAACAATTTATCCAAAATCAAATCATAACCTTCCTTGGCTAATACAATGAAATCACTAAAACACAATGTGTTGGGCATAAAGGCATGTTTCCCATATGAACTTAAGTTCATAACACTGGAGTAATCCATTTGCCTGACAATTTCTAGGTATGCAATTCTATCCAGGACAGTTCTAGGCAGAATGAAAGGTGCGTCCTCAAAGCCATAAACCCTAATCATTGTGGCATTCTCTAAACAATACCAATCCCCCCAGTTATGGCTAATTGGTCCATTGTAATCTCTAGGCCTAAGAAACCTTTTCACTTCTTTAGATAAAGAAAAATCACAAGGATGGTTGAAAAATCTATACAAGGGTTTCACAAATAGTTCTTCAAAATGCAAGAAATTTGAATTGGCAAATCTGTTGTCCCAAGCAGCAGTCCATAATTGAACAAGCAATGGCCTACCTTCCTTGTGAGATTGTGAAATCCTCAGCTCCTGGGGACATAAACCCAATTCTTGTCCAAAGTACAACACTAAATGCATCAGTAGTGAGTAATTTCTGAGATAGAGAACAAAAGCGCCACTCTTTATCGCCATCAAACCTGCATCCAACTCCTTAAAAATATGTGCAGCATAGTCAAATGATCTGGAATTGTGGTACTGAGTGTCTGCAAAAATTACCATGGGCACAACCACCATATGCTCAGGTACCTCCATTCCTAATACTTGTCCCATCGAGTAGTAAGTGTATTTGAGGTTAGGTTCAAAAATATCGACATGAAAGGGTGGCCCCTCACTGTCTTCCATTAGAATAGGCTTGCCATGACACCTAATTCTGTGCAGAGGCAACCTCCAACCTTTATAAATGGTGTCCATCCTTTTGAATTCACTGTCAAGCTCCTCGCTTACTACTTTCTCACTGCATATTCCCTCCATCCTGAAAAACCTCAGCAATTGTGTTCTCAGATACATGAATCAACAGGTTCCCTAACGAATCACATATAGCTTTGCTTTTCAGGTCATAATGTCCAGCTAGCATCTTTACCAGTTCAACATCAATAAAAATGTTAGGGCACACCAATTTCCCTAAATTAAGCCTCCATGGATTGCATACTGGCTCAAAATGATTTCTCCTGTGATAGTGGAAAATTAATAACTCGTAACCCCTAATCGGAGTCCAAACATCCGCTATAAATTTGCATTTGTCGTCCAATTTGTCAACTTCTGCTTTGAGTTGTGCAGGCCTAGCTCTAGGTCCAGAACCAGGTAACTGGTCTATGAGGTCCCGATTCAACTTCCTTTCAGTACCTTCTGGTTGCAATTTAGTCTTTTTCTTTTTTTCTTTTGATTGGCTACCCTCCCCGAGTTTTCTTCCCTTTAGTTTTCCTGAACCAGTGCCTTCCATAATTTAAATTTTTACAAATTCTGAAAGGAAAAGAAACTTACTGTAACTTTTTTGCAGACTCAAGCCAGGTGAATGCTTTAAATTGCTCTGCTAGTTCCCTTCCTCTTTTTCGCTTTGAATTCTGTGAGGCAATGATTTCAATTGATTATACCCTGATATGCAAAATATCCTACGCTTCGTGGCACCATTAATGTCTTTACTGAGACATGAATGCTGCAAGTTTTTTTGAAATTCTCGATGTCACATCAGGGCTCATATCGGCAAGACATTTCAAATCTCTGGTCGATCCCCTGTTCAACGTTCACCCATCCGTTAAGACGTCTTGAAGTTTACCCGACTTCACAAGTCTCTCCAATAGTTTCTTTCCTTTTGTTCTTTATATCGCCATGATTTTCACCGAAACAACTATCGCTCAGACTTAATTAATCAGGCCAACGGTTCTTCACCTTACTCCAAGAGTACTTCATCTCACCGAGATGTTTTCTTTACTTATTAATGTCGTCGAGACCAAGCAATTTGTTCTGTCGACAAAATAATATTTGTTGTGATGTCTCTTAGATCTCCCCGCGATGACATGTCTCTCCGGTATGCCTCCTTTTCGGGAAGATAACGTGCATTGTCTTCCCGACATCCTTTATCTTCGTAAGCTTATTTTTCATCAGTGTAACCCGAGGGGTCGGTAAGACCTTTTGAACTCTCCCCAACATCATTTGTCTCACCGAGTGAGTTCTCCTTTTGCTTTATCAATAAGACCAATAACGCTTTGGGCAGTGTTTTGAAATTTCTCTCCGATGACCAAAGTGTCCCCGATGGGCTTCAATTTTCTCCAATCAGCCCAAGGTAACTTAGCTCGATATGACCTTACACCGTCACACCGATACCTTTTGTCTTGCCGATAAGTAATACAAACCCGCATTCTCCTAGTGTACAACTTTATCGGTGTGACCCGTCTGATGTCTCACCGATATATTGAAGATATGTATATTATCATTTTATGAAAAAATTAAAACCAGTTTTGGGTAAAAAATGCTATGTGAGGGTTATAATGTCTATATTATGAACCTTTTTGGGAGATGAATAGTCATGAAGGTTTAATAAATTTGTCAAAATTTTACAGTTCCAACAAGTTGCACTTGAGAGCCAATAAAAGGTAGAATACACCAATATAAAACAACACTGTAAGTAGTGTGAATTTATGAGTAGAATAATAAAATCCTTTTTATTAGCAATCTCCTTCTTATTGGAAAACTTCTGCTTGTTAGGCAAATATCTGTTTGTTTAGGCGAACTTCTGCTTACTTGAATTTGAATGTGAATGTTCTAAATGAGGAGAATCTCTCTCCTATATATATACAAGACTAGGCATCATACCCCACTTGGGCAAACCCATCAAAGATGGACAAATGTTTAGAGAATAAATGTTTGTGATCTAGCTGACTTGCCTTCAATGAGTTCTTTTAGGGATTATACCTCCTGAAGCTACCGAAACATCAACACTCCCTCTTAGCTAGGGAGGTATTGCAAAGTCTTCCTTGAGTCCCACTCAAGGGTATCATGTCTTGTCATGGATTCTCTCAACATGACGTCCACAATGGCTACATCGAATTGTGGGAAGCACAACTCAGTCTCAAAGATGTGATTTGTATAATTATTTCTCTGTCTTAGAGAAATATACACTGCAAGGGCTTTCACCTCATATTTCTTCGTCTCAGAGAACTATACACTACAAGGGCTTTCACCTCATATTTCTCCATCTTAGAGAAATATACACTAGAAGGGCTTTCACCTCATATTTCTCCATCTTAGAGAAATATACACTACAAGGGATTTCACCTCATATTTCTTCGTCTCAAAGAAATATACACTACAAGGGCTTTCACCTCATATTTCTCCATCTTAGAGAAATATACACTACAACAAATCTTAATGATGTTGTGACTCCCTCTCAGTGAGGGCGTCATTTTCCACATCCTTTGTAGCCTCTGTTGGTTTTTCACACTCGCTTTGAATGTCATTTCCACCTCTATGAAGTATCCTTTAGATCTCCTAAAGGTTTCCTCCTCTTTGAAGTAACTAGTCGTAATGATAATTTGTATAGGATCTCCCAACGAATACCAACCACATGAGTTGAATTAATGCTGGAGTTCTTCGGCCATGCAAGAACCTTTCCTTCAAATAAGGAAACCTTGTACCCTTTGTCCTCTGAGGCTGAAATGGAGACAAGGTTCCTTTTGATCCCAAGTATGAACAATACATCACTCAATTGAAGAGGGATACCCGAGTCTAGCTAGAAGAAGTAGCCCCAGCTCCCTTTACGGCATAACTAGCATCATCTCCAATTATAACCTATAAATTAGACTCTTTCTGTACTAAGTCTGTAAGATGCTCTTTGTAGCCTATAATGTGACATGAAGCACTGTTGTCTATCAACCAAGTATCACTGTCAGATTACTTGAAAGAGCGGATATGAATAAGAATCCTTCTTAATCAAATTTAGAATGACTTGAATCCTTCTAAGATGTCTCTACTTCAATTTCTATAGTAGAAACATGTTGCATTAACTTTAATTTACAGTCTCATGCATAGTGTCCATACTTGTCACACCTGTAACATTGAATATGAGAAAGATCCTTCTTTTTTTATTCTGGAATAAAACCTATTTTTATGTCTCAATTTCTCTTGAAGGTGCCTATTTTTCTAGTAGCATGTGCAACGAGTACTTGAATTTCTTCATTATGGGAGTTTCACCCATTTCCTCTTGCTTCCAATTTGGTTTCTTCCTAAATACAGTCAAAACGTAAGTGATCAAACTTGGGCAACTTGGATCTCCCACTGATGCTCTAAATAAAAGGATCCCAAGATTGGGGAAGACCATTTAGTGCCAACATAACAAGATCTTTGTTTGCAACTATATCCCCAATAGTGCTCAACTGATCTCTCAAATTAGAGATCTTCATAAAGAATGAAATGATTGAATCTCCTTTAGCCATTTTTACATGATGGAGCTATTGTCTCAGAGAAAGGGCTCTGCTAGTATTGTTGATCTCATACATCCCTTTTAGAGAATCAAACATTTCCTTAGCTATCTTCATCTTGGAGATGATCAGTACTAGGTGGTCCTTCATAGAGTCTATCATGATCTTTCTAGCCTTCGTATTATTTTTCTTCCACTGGATTTTCTCTGAGTCATCTAACAGCTCAGGTATGTCAACTTCTACAAATTTTAGAAGATCATTCTCTTCTAAGATAATGAGTACTCTAAACTTTGAAGAGTTGAAGTTTGAAGCCCCATCAAGCCTATATTTTGCCTTGACACTAGACACCATCTTCTTTTCCAAGTAAATGCCTTAAAGAATTGTCTTCTACTCAAATTCGAAAGCAACCACAATTATGTATAAAATACGGATGTTGAATCTGCCCTAGGTCCCTTGACGGTCTTCAACAAAATTTTCTCACTACACAAATATGCTTTGAATTTCTACTCACTCAACCTACACTAAGATGTACAATTTGATATTCAATAAATACTTTCAAATCTAAACTTTATCTTCAATAGGACTACTCAAAAAAAGTCTAATTTCTGCCCTTAAATATGCTTCTTAGGTCTGCAATAATACACCTTCAAAGTCTGCTTATATTCTTCACAATTTTAGCTTCAAAAAGGTCTGAAACATACTGCTCGCAAGTCTACTCCAAAACTGCTTTAATGATTTCTCCAAAAACACTACAAAATATGCTCCAAACTCGCCTGATAGATCAGCACCAAGACTGCAATTAGATCTACTCTAAAATAGGTGAAAGATTTGCACCAAAACCACAACAAATTGTACTCCAAATCAGATTGGAGGTCTACTCCTTGTCACCTTATATATCTGCTCTAATATGCCACACGTCTTTTTATCTACTGCTCTTTTTTTGTTGAGGATTTGCTCTTGATGTAGGGATAATGTTCAATGAATTGCTTAGTCAAATCTGATCAGATATTCTTGAACCTCGCTCTGATACCATGTTAATTTTTAGATCAAATATGCAAAGCAAAAAGAAACATAACACAGAAAAGAAGACAATAATTTATCCTGGGAAAACCCAATAGGAATTTAACCAATTATAGATCAAATACAATAGTGCAAGAGTTGCACTTGAGAGCCAATAAAAGGCTGAATACACCAGTATAAAACAACACTATAAGTATTGTGAATTTTTTAGCAGAATAATAAACTCCTTTTGATTAGCAATCTCCTTATTGGCGAACTTTTGCTTGTTAGGCGAATCTCTACTTGTTTAGGCAAACTTTTTCTTATTTGAATCTGAATGTGAATGTTCTAAATGAGGAGAATCTCTCTCCTATATATATACAAGACTAGGCATCACACCCCACTTGGGCCGACCTAGCAAAGATGGACAAATGTTTAGAGAATAAATTTTTGTGATCTGGCCAACTTGCCTTCAATGAGTTCTTTTAGGTATGATTTGGCCGACTTGCTTTCAATGAGTTCTTTTAGGGATTATACCTTCCGTAGCTACCAAAACATCAACACCAAGAATATTCAAAATAATCACATTTTTAATCTTTATTTGTATTCAGGTGGGGAAGTGTCTTTGCTATATCGAAGGGACTAAAATTTCATCTCATTGATACTTGTCTTTTCCCTCAATGAATTCTTGCTTTGTACATCTTGTTGCATGGTCCACCCGATAAATATATTACTTGCGTAAAAATATTTATTCACCCAACAATTTCATTTTCTCTTAACTCCTCTAGTGGAAATATTTCCCTCTTAGTAAAAGCAATTTACATTTTAATGAAAACCATATTCCCCAAAATAATTCTGTTGTGATAACATTTTACTCGACACCCAATTTACATTAAATCCAATGCTAGTAGAATTAAAAGATTTATGCCTCCATCGATATTTTGAAGGGACTTATTGTTGTTCTATTCCATCGATATTAATATCTCTCTCTAATAACTTCTTCAACAATGCTTATCGAGATTTCAATGAGACTGGTTCTTTGCTCCTGCCGATATCATTATTTCTCTCCCATAACTTCCATAATAGTATGCTTCTCCTGTCTCGATATTTTGGAGAGACTTGAAAAATAGTTAGTCTGATACCCAAATGTCTCCTCGATCACGTTATTTTTAGGGTTTTTGCTTGTGCGGTGAATTTTGCCCACGGTAAAGTGGTAAAGGTTCCTATTGTATCCAAACATGGTGCATTGTTCACATAAGGGAGCATGATGGTGATCAACACAATTCTCTTTACAGGCACTAGTAGCTTGGGTGCAACAATAATTTCTTTACCTTCAACTCCAGCAACTTCCTTCATGGCACCTCTTACAGAAAACCCTAGCTTTTGAATGACGCGATGAAAGAATCATTTGTGTTGTTTGAGATCTCTAGGGATTAAGAGAAATATATTTGTGGTTCTTCACATTCTACTACTTCTCTATGAACTTTGGCAACATCAAGCAAATGTTTATAGTAGTCCACATGAAAATTTCTATCTTCTTCTCATCAAAACCATGTGTATGAGAGTTTTTCCACAATAGACAATTGGTTGAACACATAAATTGCATTCATTAATTCTGGCACTGCTTGATGAACCTCATCGGCAATATGTTTTTGATTTTGAAGTGTTGAAGTTGAAAGCTTCTGCATTGCAACTCCAACATCAAAGCATAACATGTAATTTGAGTGCACCAAATTAAAAACTCAAGAATTTTTCTTTCCAACTGCAAAACTCTTGATGCTTAGCAAATATTTACTTCCTAGAGAGTAACACTACCTCTACTGTTCATTGACCATTCTTTCTACATCCTTTACAATCTTTATAAAATCATTATCATCGATACTCATATCGAGCCTTGGGAATCCTTGAATGGATATGTTCCCACTAACATGACATAATGTTATGCCACATGACCACACATCTGCAATATTGCCATCGTATTGTTTCTTTGATAAAACCTTTGGGGTTGTGTAGGCAGGCGTTCCCACAGTGGGTTTAGGTTGAGAACACATGAAGCAAAGAAAACTTTGAGTAACCGAAGTCACAGATTTTGAGATGAGGAGCTAGGCTTCCATTTATCCACATCTTTGAAGTATTTGGAAGATCTAATAGTATCTCAGTCACAATAGGTAAACAGGGCATGGTAAATATATGAAACATTATATTCCATAAAGTAGCTTCACATGGCCAGACTTAAACATCACAGACTAAGCTTTGACCGCTTAGGTGGTGTTTGTGGGCCCTCTTAACTTTCTGTTTCCGTTCTATTCTCCGTACGCTTCTTTGACTCTCAACAGTGACAATCACCATGATGGTTAAGTTTGAAATTTGCATCTCCCACTGCCGCTGCATCTGTCATTCAATTTATTAAAGAGCAGCAATAATACTTCTGCCCTCGCATTTCTTCGAGTGCTCTATAATATGCAATTGTAGGAAAAGCCAGTGCAGAATCAGATGTATTCAGCTTCAGTGCAGTTTCTTTGGAAATTGCTTCCAAAAAGGTGAGTAGTTGCATCTAGGAAAATTGCAACATGCGGCTCATGGAGAGGGTGTGGGATTTGTATGGGAAAGGGAAATTATTGGATGAAGAATATGTTGGTTTAAATAGAGAGTTTAATAGAGACAAAATGGAACAGCTAATGCTGATTGGATTGTGGTGCTCTCACCCAGATCCTGGGATGAGGCCTGAAATGTGACAAGTGCCTCAGATCTTAAAATTTGAAGCCTCACTGCCTCATCTTCCACGTACAATTCCTGTACACACGTATTCTCCTCTTGAACAAGGTTTCTTTTCTAAGATAATGTTTTCAGAATCAGATTGTCATCCACCTCTCACCACTTCTTCACAGGAGATGGTCATATTTTCTTTCTCTATTTCTGCAGGTAAACCAAGCACTTCCACTAACCTCCTCGACCATGAAACTCAACCATAAGTATGCCCAAATCTTCTTAGCCATGTAGTTATTGTTAATATAGATGGACTTCCACCCAAAATCCAAGGGTTAAAGTTAGCAACAGTTGCATTGTAGTAGTCATTTTTGAATAAATAGGTTTGGGTTCATTTGTGATGTTGCAATTTAACAATGGAATTGGTGAAAAGTTGGTACCAACCATTTGTAAAGCTCTGAATAGAAACTCATTTGTAATCAGTTTTCTCTACTATTTGCAATAACATTGACGAGTTTCAATCAGTAATTTGGCTTCACTTTTCTTATGTTATTTGCTTCTGTAAACTGGATCTCTAGTGCCTATCTTTCTTTTTTACATTGTAGATCATCATCATAATCATGCATGACCTGATATGCATTATTTAATTAAATCATGATGATAATGATGTGTTAATTGTATGCTTATAAATCAATCAAGACTCAAACTTAAAAGATTTCTTATTTGTGTGTTCCATTTGTTCTATCATTTAGTTATTAGTTTTCTTGGTGATTTGGTTTTTCTCACACTTCAAAGATTTAGGTGGGCATGCTATAATTGGGTGTTCTATTAATAATGTCCTTTGAGTTATAATTTGGGTTTTAAATTTTTAAATGGTATTAATATGTTGAGTATAAAATTTTGTTAATTAACATTATATAAATGTTATTAATATTATATTATTTTAATGTGTTAATTAACAAAAGATTTGTATTCGTGTGTTGAGATTGTATTTTATTTAATTATTTATATTTTATTAAGTTTTTTAATTTAATTTAATTTATTTATTTCATATTTTGTTTATCACTTAAAATATTATTTTGTTTTTATTCAATCTTAGTTTTTAGATGTATGTTTTTCTATTTATGTCATGGTTACCATCATAACTGTGATTTTAGATAGGATCATTATTACAATCATGATTTTATTTAGGTCTATCCGTACAATCTTGACCCCTTCGATTATAAATTCATATTTTGGTAAGCCTCAAGATGACTCAACTTTATGCTTTTGTTACTAGTGGGTGTGTATGCCAAAAAGATTAAATCATGTGCTTAAGACTTATAATAACAAAATAACATCACCCCTAGGTCATTACAATTATGAGTCACCATTATCCATCAAGATCTTAAGATCATGCTCTAAAATACACATAACCAAGGACTGATATTGTCATGGCTCCATATTTACATTAGTCACAATAATTATACCATTTCTTACATCAACTATATCAAAACCCCATCTATCTTGCAATTGGTTTGTTACGCACTTTGATCTCATCCATTTATTACATGGAGTTCCAAATATTCGTTAAAATTGCATTTAATCAGTTAATTGGGCATATATTGTATATGTTATTTATGTGTTTATTTAAACAAGTATCAAAAGATTTTTGAATCAATCAGTGCATTATAATTTTAATGAGGAAGTTTGAAATATTCGCCATTACCATAACAAGATCTAATAATGATCATTAACAACACCAAGTATATTATTTTTAGGTATACATGTATATACATAAACTATTTTTTATAATTGTTGAAGAGGTTATGAAGGTTATGTGCTCACGGTATAAACATACACAAACTTCAGCAACACTGTTTCTTACCAAATTCTAGTGGTTGGCCATCATCTTCTATTAACACTACAAAATTATTGGTTATCAATAGATATTAGGTTGGAAAAGAATCATAAACTAAAGATTAATGGAAATTCCCACTTATTTCTTCTCATGACAAGTCTTTTTCATTTGATGGGCTTCAAAAGAACCTTAAGGGTTGAGTGCTAATAAAAAAGTTCACAATTGGAAAATGATAGGTAGGCCACATAATTAACTAGGAAGAAGAAATAAGAGTTGGATTCTTGGTCATAATGATATAGTCATTTTTCCATGCATATTGATGATGTTTGATTGTAGGGGCTAGTGCATTGCATTTCTCCAACTTGGACCTTTGGCAACTTTATTCACTCCTTATTGTGTTCTAGCCAACTTCTTTACTTTTTATAATAAATATGTAAATAATGGGTTTGGGAGGTGCCCAAGACACAAGTGGACATTCCTCAATTTTGTGACTAGGAGATTCACACTAAAAATAGGTGTTTAGAAGGTTAATGAAGGTGATTTTCTATGTGAAATTCCAAGCAACCATCTGAATCTCCATAAATTCTCTAAGGTATGAGATGGTGGGGGTTTTTATGGTATAATTGTTCAAAACAAATAATCTAGGTCGAGGCTACTTTAGATTTAGCATTCTTGGGTTTTAGCATTTTGAGGCCGTGAGACATTCATTACATGAGTGAGGAGTGTCCTATTGTGGAATGGCTTCCTTTCAAAACCTTTTGCACAGTGTCAATAGCTCAACATTGAGTTTGGCACATATGGGCAACTGCTTCCTAAAAAAGGTAAACAATTTGGAAACTGTGTGAGAACCCCAATGGATTATTGATTTCAATTCCACCCCTCCAGTGGTATGAGCAGTTCAACCTACCCCTTGCATAATAAATTTCATCTCTTTGGTTCATAACTTACATTCTGTTTTGGCCTTTTTTCGACAAGTTATTGGTATTCAAGGCATTAAGTCCCATTTTCCCATATTCCAGTGATACTTACCCATATACTTGACATGATGGTTTCTCTACCAAGAAGAGTGATATTGGTGGTTTTAGTATGGGACATTATCCTATATTTGGTAAATTCATCTTAACTTTTCCTCTAGCTCCCCTTATTGTGATATTAATGGAGGATATTTTAATTTAATGAGGAATAATTCTCCTACTATGCCTTAAATTTTTATTCTCTTATGAGAGGACATTTTTTAAATGAGGAATATTTGTCCCAAAAGGGCTTGGCTTCTAATGTTGATGCAAAGAAAGACTGATCCAAATAATCTATTCACTAGGTCTAGGATTTGGTTTTCTACATCACAACACATAATGATGGCTATATTAGTTTGATATAGGTATTTTATAAAACAAATTTGACTATAAAAAATAATCCAAAAATAGAAATATATTTTATTTTAGGATTATTAAACTTTATTCTTAAAAATATATAAATTAATAAGAAAATAGGATTAATAGCTATAATAAATAAATATTTGAAAACTAGATATCCTATGTATAATGGATGGTAATTTAATCATTTTTTGAAAATAAAGTCATTATCCATAAAAATGAATTTCCTTTTCAATGTGGACCCATTTTCTTTCTCTTAACCTTTAATTGAAGATATCTATATGGAATATAGATGGTTGATCATTCCATCCAAGCTATATTTTAGGATTTTATTTAGTAAAAAAGTTATGGGGTGTATGCATGAATAGACAACATTGGACTAAAGTGATCCGTAACATGTGGGCAAGTGTACTTGAGCCAAAGAAGGCTTGCTTTCGGTGGCTCTTGCTGCTACAAAGGTTGCCAATCAAATGTAAGACATAAGACATCGAGATCTGCAACATATGCAAAGTGCCAAAGTTTATCAAATACATCTTTTTTGACTGTGTGTTCACAAGGGAAGTATGGAATCTTTTTGGCCACAAACAATGCATATAGGATAAAATGAAGAATTTAAGAATTGAAAAAATTATTTTATTGTTTTCTAATGCTATTGAGAAAAAAATATTGTTGTTTTGGATTATTGTCTCAACTGAAATACTTTGGTTCATTTGGAAAAAGAGAAATGAAGAAAAATTCAGTGGGGCTAAGCGTGCACTTATTGAGTCTTGTAAAAGGCTCACACTCTCTTATATTTCTATGCATGTGGCCATCATGATTAAAGTATCCAAAGAAAATTTCTTGAAGCTCATTGAAGATGGTACTATGCCAACTAGTATTCATGAGGACAATTTTTCTCATGACTGGCAGTACACCACGGAGGTCTTTCTCAAAGCTCTTGAGATGTTCCAAAAGGAGTAAAATGATAGGTTAGACAAGGATGGCCATGATGAGGATCCTCCTCCATTACTCAACATGGACATCTTCTCTCGAGATGAAATTGAAACAACTGGTGCTCCACTAAAGATGAAAGATGTTGAACGCAGGGCTAAAAATAACTATTGATGTTCTCTTGGAAATGCTGCTGCAAATAGAGTTTTGTTCTTTTTTTCTCCTCTTGACATATGTACTTCATTGTAAATTTTAACTTGGAGCTGCAAGGATGTGGTTGTAATGTCTTAACTATGATGGGATGTAATGGACTAGGTTAGGATGCGGGCTAGTTTTTTTTGGAAATTTGTATTTATGATGTAATGTAATGGGCTAGGTTAGGATGCTAGCTGGTTTTTTAAATTATGTAACTGGTGTTGTTATGGACCTACCATGATGATGTAATTGTTGTTAATACGATATTTAATACAAAAAAAAAAGTTATGATCATGTTATTTTATATAATCAAACGAGCCAACATGACAAATTTTACATTAATATAGTGATTGAAGAGGCTTTCCAAAACATATAGATTTTAATATTTTTTACTTTTTTATTATATTTATTTTAGATTTTCTAGTCAATAGAGGTTTATTATAAAGAATAAAGATAGAAAAAATATAAAATTTAAGATAAGTAAGACAAGCATCTATATTAATATCCTTCATTGAAAATAATAATTTGGGTAGTATACAAAAAAATGAGTGATGAGAAAATATATACAAATTATAATACTCTTATTTAAAAATAAGTAATTATAAATAAAATGTTAAAAAAAATTGAGTTTTCAATATGGAGAACCAAGTTCAAATTCCAAAGGGATATCTAATATGAAATTCTAAATTTGTGACTCTTACTCTTCTATAGTTGTCTTCTAGTTCGGAGGAGGTCTTTTAATTATTGAATTTCTAAGTTGTGGCCTTTGGTCTCCTATATGTCATTTCTAATGTGGTTGTTCGAAAGGAGCTTGCATTAGTCACATAGTTGTGCTCATAAGAAATTATATTTTCGTATGACTAGAATATTTGTAGATGATTATGAAAGTAAAAAAGTTTAAAAATTGAATCTACATAGGAAATCCAACAAATTATTAGTTTCTATTATCATCAAATTCTTAATGTATTGATTTCTATGATTAAGAGAAAATATTTATATTTTAAAATGTTGAATTTATAGGGTAAAAGTACAAAGATGTGTCACACTTTTGGCCTTATCAACACAATTGAATTTTAGTATTTATAACTAAAAGTCAATTTTGGTCAAACATATGATCTAATAAGATTCATTCTATATAAGTTAAATATGTTCACAACTTTTCCGGCAAAAATTGTTGGCTAAATGCATATGTAGCACCAATTTGAGGCCAATTTACTGAAAAATAAAGAAATTATTTGAAAAATTTAATGTTTCAACAACTCCTACTCATAAATAATATTTTTTTTAATGTAAAAATACCCTTTTGTAAATCCATAAGTCTAGTTTTCAAATATATATTGTTTTTAATAGTTCCATTATCATTTATAGTTTATTTTTTATTTTTTACTAAAAGTAGGTTATCAACACAAAAACATTAGGTCAATTACCATATCAATAAAATTACGAAAACTTATTAAAAAAAATAAAAAAAATATGATGCCCTAGATAAAATAATCTATATTAAGATAGTATAATTTGTTTTCTATTTTAGATAAATTTTTAATATAAAAGTTGGCGTCGAGTGGAAATAGTCGTGTTTTAATACACACACATTTAAATATTTATTTAAAAATATATATTTATTAAAATTGCAAAACAAAATATTCATGCCCTAAAGTTTCAAGTTATAAATATACACACAAAAATTGAAGGAAAAAAAAAAGAAAATTTACTATATAAAGCTTGACGTCTCATGTAACATCATTTATCAACAACTAAATTATAGAGTTAATTTATTAAAAAAACATATTCAAATAATTTTTTAATTTTATCAAAAAAATACAAACATAAAATATACTAAAAAAAACACATTTTATTAGTTTACATCATTTCAAAATTCAAAACATATATGCCACTTTCTAGTGATTCAAGTTTAAAAGTTAGATCAATGTTGGTTATTTCTTTTATAAAAGTGTGACACAACTTTGTACTTTTACCCTTTAGTGACCTTACTTATGTCAAAAAATTAGACATTACTTGGGTTGTCACCTCTTTAATACAATAACTACTCTAGAAATGGAATGCTCTTGCATTGATTCAAAACATGATATTATCAAACCCTTTTCGCATTCCCACTCATCCCAATAGTTTGATCTTCATCCCTAGATCTCTCATTTCCTTGCTTCGATCAAATCTATCGTATAGACTTGACCTAGATCATTTACATAGTCATTGAAGATTTAGAATTTAGATTCAAATTAAACTCCCCTAAACTCATAGATATTATGAGTTGACCTAGCACACATTTTGGTTAATTTATGTGTTATGTTGTTGTATTTAAAGGTATTTTCATTCATTTTTAGATCATTTAGAAATTATCGGTTAATTTCAGGTCTATGAAAGAGTTTTGATAAAGAATTTATGAAAGCATCATAGTGGCATTATTAGAGAATTAGATAAGAATACATAATTCAAGGTCCACAAATGCTTTCTTATTATGCTTGATAACTATTTTTAAGCCATTCAATAAATCACCCTAGTTTCATGACTAAGGAGAATATGACTCCCACAATTCACCAAATTAGTAAAGATGCTTATGAGCACTACCAGTCATTACCAAGATTTAGATATCAGAAGAGTGAAGGGAGAGAATTAAATTAGTTGAATTTTTAGAAGAGAATTCATGTGGGAATTGGTTTAGGTGTATAATAAGTTTTTATATTTTATGACACTCATTTAATCAAGTCCTAAAATTTCATTTTTGTGACAACTCAGTTCCTTATATTCTTAATAACATCTTTACATCTCTTAAATCTAATTCGATATCACATTTATATTCATTTAACTTAGTATTTGTTGATCCAAATCAAAAATTTCACTCTTACAATTCTATAGGTGGATCCTAGTGTGGAGGTGGTTTTAAAATAAGTAGATTTCTAGTGTGTGACCCTTCGTCTTCCATAGGTCATTTCTAGTGTGGTTTCTTGAAAGGAGCTTGTATTAGTCACATAATTATGCTCACAAGAACTTACCATTTTTGATGTCGATGCTCACATAAGTAGAATATGTGCAGATGATTATGAATGTAAACAAAATTATAAGTTTATGTAATCTAATGAGTTGGCCTAGCACACATTTGTGTTAATTTATGTACCATATCATTGTATTTAAAGGTATCTTCCTTCATGTTTAGATCATTTAAAAAATATAAATTAATTCTAGATCCACAAAAATAGTTTTGATAAAGAATTTATGAAAGTAGTATTGTGGTGTTATTAGAGAATTAGATAAGAATACATCATTCATGGTCCATTGAATGCTTTCTTGTTATCCTTGATAACTATTTTTAATTCACTCAATAAATCATCCTAGTGGTACGACTAAGCTAAATGTGACTCTCAGAATTCACCAAAATCGTAAAGATGCTTATGAGAATTGCCAATCATTATCAAGATTTACATATCAGAAGATTGAAGGGGGAAAATTCAACTAGACGAATTTATAAAAGACCATTCTCATGGGGAATTGGTTTAGGTGTAAATGCTTGATAATTCCATATTGATGAAGTTGAGTTCTATAACCATAGACCTAAACAATAATGAAACACAATTAGTTTATATATTTAATGATATTTATTAAATGAAGTCCTAAAATTTCATTTGTGTGACAATTTGGTTCTTTATATAGCCTTAATATCATTTTTACATTTCTTAAATCTAATTAAATATTACATTTATATTCATTTAAATTAATATCTATTCATCCAAATCCCAACTTAATTATGTAAATTAAGTACATTATTTAGTTAGTAGATCAATATTTTATATATCTTTATAATTAAAAATATATCAATAAAAACACTTCTTTTTAAACTTATTTTGTATTTGTACATTTTTGAAAAATCTGTACTTATTTTTGATCTACAAGAATACTCTTTATTGAATACTAGATTTCATTATTATACCTGATTAATGTAAAAAAATGGGGACCTTTCAAAACCCCTTTTTTGAAAAAATTAACTTGGAATCTGTGCAATTTGCATTAATACAAAGAAATAGAGGTCATGGCTATGAGTTCGCTAATTTAAAACAAGCCAATATGAAACTTAGAAACTCGATCTGACTATGGTGATTGAATTATTATGAATTGACAAGATAAATGCTATGAAAATATGTTACAATCTGCTTGACACCTTCTCATTATAGACTTTTGAAAGAACGTTAGGTTTGAAAACAACAACACGAGAAGATGGATCGAAGAACAAGGGAAGTCAAAGCTTTATATGCCCAATTGTATGCGAGGGCAGAAGTACTATTGCTGCTCTTTAATAGATTGGGCAGGAGATGCAAATTTCAAACTTAACCGTCACAGTGATTGTCACTGTTGAGAGTCAGAGAAGCGCACAAAGAATAGAACGGAAACGAAAGTTAAGAGGGCCCACAAACACCACTTAAGCGGTCAAAGCTTAGTGTGTGATGTTTAAGCTTGGCCGCTTCACATGCCTCATCAAACCTTCAATGTGTAAAGGATCAAATATAGTTTTCAAAAATTTGAACAAACTTGTTTTGCACTTTAGCAAAAGGCTCAAAGGTAACGCCTATGACAGGCTTACTATAGCACGCGTGTTAAATAGATCTCTCCTTTGTCTTTGATATGATAGCTGGCCCAAAAATTGATTCCACACTGATGATATTTTGTAGAAGTAGGTAGCTCATCATAGAGGGATGCTAATTTAATTAAGATTTTAGCAAACCTTTTAGGTGAAAATATGTTGTTTTAGAAGTTTTTATCATTTGCACCTTGTGGGCTTGTTCCAGAGATTGTTTGATGGGGCGAGGATTGGGTTGAGATAATCACAATCTCAATGCTCTGGGTCTCCAATAGATAAACCCTTGGCGTTTCACTCCACCAATCAACCTATAGGTCCTAAAGGTGTTTAGGCACCCCTGGTCACTTGCCAACCCTGCTATCAATTTCAGTTTGCTGCTACCAAGCTGCTCTTGATGCTTTTCCTCACTTTCTCCATCTAGCCCTTAATCCCTTTAAAGACTAGAAAACCTCTAAATCCTCCTAACAACATTGCAGGGGTGTGCATAGGTGTTCTTGAATTCAAAACAGTCTAGGAATGGTCCTTGTCCAAGCTCAACTCACCTTTCTTCTATCGCTGCCATCATACCCTAGGTTAGGGTTTTAGGTGGGTTACTAGGATTAGACCTCCTCACACAAGCAAAATGCTTATCACTCCTCTCCTTCACCTTATCAGGCCAAACTTGCTTTTGTCACCCTTGTTAAAACTTGGAGCACTAACAGATTTTCAAGGTCTTGGACTGTTTTCTGTTCATACATATGGTGTACCCTGTTCTTGCAAGAACTAGGGTCTCCTTGGCTTCTTTCTTGGACTGTTCAGCTTGTTCCAATCTCCAAAAGACCAAACAAAGGCCCTGCCTTCTTGAACACCATGGTGAAGGTCCCTACAGCTACTGCACACATTTATTTCATGAAGTTATAGCACTCCTGCAATATTAAGTATGATTTCCAACCATCTTTTCCAAACTGGGCATCACAAGCTCGCCTAGGAAAAGATTATAACCCTGCCTTCATAACTCACAAAGAATTCCATATTTACACTATATACAAGGATGGAGTCTAGCTTAGTTTCTACTACTTCCATACTTCCTAGTACGGGTAGGAAACAAGCTAAAACCCCATTTTTCTGATCTTTACCAGACAAAACAGCAAACCAGAAAAGAACATAGTATTTACAAAAAGATAAAAGCGATGGAGAAACTAACTAAAATGCCACAATAAAATGTATTAATAGGTTTCACTACATGCTATTTAACACAACAAAAGCTTCACTTAGTTCATTTCTTGCAGCTGTCACACGCAAGAACAGAAAAATCAGACTTGTTCTACAAAAATCACTGCTTTTCTTTTTATTGTTCCCTCAACTGCCAACGTACAAAGCTTCCCATCCCTTCAAAAGGTCGAGAGATCTCTTTTTTAAACCATTGGGAACGGTTAGGTTTTCATTCTTAGCCTAAGAACGGCTAAAAGATTGCTTTTGTTTGCTGTTGGAAAACACAGTGTGTTTTGCAATATTTTTCAAAGCTTAGGAAACAATCACAAAAAGATTTCCCAATTTATTCAACTTTTACCTATGAACCAAAAAAGGTCCTCAAACACAATCCAAAAGGTGTTAAAGACCTTACACAACAAAATGAAAAGGATCTTTAAAACAAGACCTCCAAATATGCTTGCACCTTGGCACCTTAGCAGGTGCTCCTGCACCATTGTTGCACCAAAGTTCTATGATTTCCTTCATATCATGGAAGTGAAAACAAATATCTTCTCATGTGTATATCTCCAATAATAGGACTTGGTGAAACTGATACTAGTTGTGATGATACATATGTTGCATATATGATATTTTGAATTTAAGCCTTACCTTTGGTATCAATGCCATAGGTGAGTCTTGAATGGTATTATCTAATAAGTTCAGACTAGTAGCTATAATGCAATTGCAAGGTACCATGCCAATGTTCCATAATGACTATCAGTTTTCCATCTAAATCTAAAATGCATCTTAAACTACAGTGGGTAGATATTTTGTTTTCTAATTATTTTGTACTACAATTAAAACAAGCTAGGTAGCCTTCGAAATTGCCTTGGAAAATTGATCAAAACTTCTTTCGGAGCCACAAAAATGTATTTCTGCAACTGTATTTTTGAGTGATGTAATCAATCTTTTCATTATGGGAACCTAAAATTTTATAAAAAATTGAAGGCAATTTTAGGTCCTAACACTTCTTTTGCCACAAAAAATATGTTATTCAAACTCAAATCATAACCTACATAGTTTACAACCAACACTACAAAACCCACATATTACATTCCAAGATTTAAAAGGGATTTGATACCATATTGAACAAAATAAAATATTTCAAATAGAATGAGTGAGAATGAAGCAAACAAAAAAAAATTGAATACACTATATCTTCTCAAACATCATATTATATAACATGTTAATTATTTTTTGTTGATGCACAATAGTAGAGTTGTTGTATTTATAGATTCATACAATTCTTTAGAAGATCCTAGAATGAATAACCCCATATCCCTATGCGGCTACTTAAATATTTTTTTCTACTTAAATTTAAGTAGCTAGAGTGTTCCCATGCATAAATTTTGTTATGGTAAAAGGATAATTTGGGATATTTCCTATTTTAATAAAGCATCTATTGTTTAGGAATTGACAATAAGTTACGAAAAATGGGGGCTAGAAATAAGCAACAACTGCATATTGCCAAAAATCCATGTGGCTTCACAAGCTTTTTTCCCCACTCCTGAGTCTCTAGGATAAGAACAATCTACATTGAGCAAATGGTGGACTCAACTACCTCAAAGGAAAAGCTCGGGTGACAAAGGTGGAAGGACAAGATATTTTTGGTTATATTTTGTGCTTTGTGATAGATTTGAGAGTAAGGATTTTAGAGACCAAAAGAGTAGACTTCAAAGGTCTCGTGAGCAAGATGGATGGATCTCTACCAAGGACTACAACATGGCACATAGACATCCTCATGGTGCATTGTAGTCTTGTACAGTCTAAAAACAAAACTTTCTAACATAAAGGTAAAGAATCTACTAGCTACTTAGAAACTAAAATTTGGAAGTTTTTCTAGACTACCAAAATGGTGAAAAGAACATAAATAACTTGCAAAGAACTAGCATACATAGATTAAATAAAACTAAGTGAGATAAAATGACAAGATGGAAAGGAGAAAAAATAACTCACAAGAGGTCCAACACTATGAAGCCTCTTGCAATGCTCCAGATCAATAACTTGCACACATAGAAATGGGGAAAATTTTGGAGGTTGTTTAGGGGTTTACCTTAGTAAAGCCCCCACGTAGGTGTTCCCACCTCTATGAATATACAAATAAATAGATAAAAAATAAAATAGACGATAGAAAAATAGATTGACAAGATAAAGAAGATACAAATGAGAATATCAATATGTTGCTAAAACAAAGATGATAAATATAATGGAGAGTGTAGTTACCCTTCCTTTAGAAAGCTTGTGATGTTGAAGGAGGGTGTACAACACTCTAGACGAGCCCAGAGAGCTAAGATGTAGATGTAGAAGCCAAGAGAAGTATAAATTACAAAAAATAGTGTATGAGAGAATGAGAATGAGAGCTTGAATCAGATAATGCAATAATGAGTTGAAGGAATGAGTTGAAGATTGAATATAATGAAGAATGGTAATTTGGAATGAAGAAAAGGCATGCAAGAAGGTATTTTTAGCATGTCTTCATCCCACATAGGTTACACTTCATGGATAGGAAAAAGTGTAATGTCCCAATGGCCACAAAATTAGGAATCCTTTCAGGATGTTCACGTGGTGGGTAGACATCTACGTGTCACAGTAGCAACCCTAAAAAAATTCACTTGAAGACTGAAAGTAAAAGGTTTAAAGATGTAATTAAACTTATGTGAACGGGTAAATTACATTATTTTCTTTTATTAGGCTAAAGAGATTGTGTAGTGAAAAATTGCATGGGAAGCAATTTTATAGCACTACATTTTTTCCCCTTTAGCTAGCATATGTATTCCAACATGTGTGAGCTAAAGTAGAAAGAAAGAGGTTGAAGAGAATATACCCAGGATGAAGAGGGCGTAGCTCTTCAATCTAATATATGCAATAGATAATTTGAGCCATAACGTGAAGAGGACATGAGTCTTCCATCTTGCAAAGTTGACTACAATATCACCACAAAAATGTTAGTTTCAGACAAACACATTAGGTGAAAAAGCAAAAATAGACTTAAAATTTGAAGACATGACATAATCTAATAAGATAAAAGATAGTACCTGATAGGTATGGCTAGCAAGCTAGAGACCATATGAAAAGTAGATATAAAGACACGTGGTAGAAGAAAACCACACAAGGAGGAGAACCCTTATCAAAAAAGGCAAGATAAGTCTAATTGAGTTTCCCTCAAGCTAGATGACAAGATCATAAGACATGTCAAGATTTATTTCAGAATTTTTTTTGAAGAAAAATAAAAATAAGTAGTTATGGTAACCCTCTAGAATGATGTGTGCTATGCAAAGGATCACATGACATTCTAAGGAGAAGAGAAATATAAGTGATGTTGTGGCACAACATACATGGGGAGATGTATTCATGGGATTTTGTCACATGAGGGACAACACATAAAATCTACATCATCAAGAAAAGTAGAGATGAAGAAATAAAGATCACAAGGGGACCCAAGTATTTGGGGTCAGAATTGATCATAGATGTATGCAGATAGATAAAATAGTATAATATATATGAACTTTCATCACCCCCAAATAGATTAGAATGAGAAGAAGAGCACATGAAGATAAATAAAAAGTTGGGTCAATATGGAAGAGGCCTAAATTCTCGTTAGAATGCTTTGCATTGTTCTTGATACGGAAAATAAATTTTTATGTAAATACAAGAATGATGAGACAAATAGAAGAAGTGCACAATAGATTTTCTCTCCTATATCTAAGTACCTACAAGGATAGCAAGGATCCTTTGGGTGAGATCAAAAACATTAATAAACAAGCATGGGGCAACACAAAAAAATGCATAAATCTAATCTAAAGATAAGAAGAGGTACCACTCTAGTCTGCCACCTCCAACAAGTCATCTTGCTTCCAATTTATATCATTGTAGGGGAAGGGAAGACGAACTTGTAGGGGATAGAAAGGGAAATACTAGTTGACTCACCTACAACAAGAGCCAAGGAAGAGGTGTTAGAAACCAAGATTAGACATGCAAGCCATAGAAAAACCTTCCACAAGAGAAAAATAGAAAAAAGCAAAGAAATTTACATTAAGATGTGTAAATTAATTATTTTCAGGAATTGAGAAATTACAAGAGATGAATTTCTTTATAAAAGCAATGTATGCATGACCCTAAAGGTAAAACCTAATTTTGACCTAAAATCAACTCAGCTCAGCTAAATAAAGCTTACTTATTAATTAAGTAAACTAATCATTACCTAAGTAAACTTAAAGTGTAATTAAATAATTAATTACACCAACACACCCCCCCCCCCCTAAGTGCAACTTAGGGAGACTAAAAATCATGCACCTAATGCTAGGATGAATGCATGAAAGCATGGATGGGTCTTGACTAGAAGAGCATGTTAGGTACCCATGTGCAAATGCAATGAATGGGAAATAGGAGAAAACCTAGTGGGACAACCACCCCCCCCCCCCCCTCTCAATGAGATGACCTGCTGCAAAGAAGCACTGAAAGAACACTGGTGGAGTAACATTTGAATCCTAAAGCTGGAAAGCAAGGAAAGACACTTCTGTTTACGAGAAACCATATGAGTCACTAAAGGACTCAGGCAGAATCATGATAATGCAACAACAGACCTGATGCCAAGGAACATTGGAAAACTCGCAAACTGGAACAACCCTAGAATCTATGAAGCAATGGTAGATGAATAAAGGATGATCCTCGTAAGAGGGAATGATATGATGAAAGAATTTAGAAGCTATGTGAATCTCGATGTCGATGCCGACATGTGACTAAAACTGATCCATAGGAGCAAGTACCATGATTATTTTGGAACATTAACCATAAAATGAATGGCCCTCAAACTAAGATGTGACCCGATGTGAATTTGATGCGATTTAGGATCATTAACCATAGGCTCTCAATCTGAGATGTGAATCGATGCGAACCAAAATGTGTCAAGCTATGAGCAAGATGTGGCCAAAAGAAACTACAAAATTCAGATACAACTCATGTGATTTGTCATCAATATGAAGATGATATCAAAGTGCATGCAATGCAACTACACTCTAATCAAACTATTATGCAAGAAGCCCCCTTGATGGAACTTTATAGAAGTTCATTTATTACAATACCCCATGATTGTACAAGGAGAACATGCATAAATCGAAGAGAAAATGCAAACCTAATGCATGAAAACAAGAAAGAGTGCATGAACAAACCAATGTTCATGTTAGGGTAAAAGTATAAAGTTGTGTCACACTTTTATAAAGGAATTAGCCAACACTAATCCAACTTTTAAACTTGAATCACTAGAAAGTGGCATATATGTTTTGAATTTTGAAATGATGTAAACAAATAAAATGTGTATTTTTTAGTATATTTTATGTTTGTTATTTTTTGACAAATTAAAATTTTATTTGAATATAGTTTTTTATAAATTAACACTATAATTTAGTTGATGATAAAATGCTGAAAAATGACATTATATGAGACATCAAGCTTTATATAGTAAATTTTCTTTTTCTTCCTTCAATTTTTTTATGTATATTTATAACTTGAAACTTTAGGGCATGGACATATTGTTTTGCAATTTTAATAAATATATATTTTTAAATAAATATCTAAATGTGTGTGTATTAAAACATAGTTGTTTCTTGTCGACGTCAAATTTTATATTAAATATTTATCTAAAATTAAAAAAACAAATTATACTATCTTAATCTAGTAGGGCATCATATTTTTTTAATAAGTTTTAGTATTTTTCTTAACATGGTAATCAACCTAATATTTTTGTGTCGATAACCTACTTTTAGTTAAAAAAATAAAAATAACATATTAATAATATTTTATTTTTAAAATAAATATATATTCTAAAAACTGCACTTATGGATCTACAAAAGGGTATTTTTTCATTTTACAAAAATGTTATTTATATGAGTAGGAGTTGTTGAAACATTAAATTTTTCAAATAATTTCATTTTTTAGTAAATTGACCTCAAAGGGGTGCTACATATGCATTTAGCCAACAATTTTAATTGGAAAAGTTTTTGACATATTTAACTTATCTAGAATGAATCTCATTAGATCATATGTTTGACCAAAATTGATTTTTAGTTATAAATACCAAAATTCACTTGTGTTGATAAGTTAGCTGAAAGTGTGACACAACTTTGTAATTTTACCCCACATCTTCCTCCATGATTAAAAATGACCTTGGATCTATGTAGAGGATTGAATCATCTTTTTGATGTCGCTTGAATCGTGAAAAATGGATAACCGAGGCAAAAGATATGCCCTTCGAAGCGAAAACTACTTCATTTGACTTCAAAGGCCTGCAAAATAAATTTGGAGGAAAATCTTGAAAAAATTACTACACCATTGGATTGGGCTCGGAATCAGCTTTCCAACGGTATCTTTTTTGTGAAAAATAGACATCGTACGCAAAAGTTACGCTCGATTTCATGAACACCACTCCAAAGGGCCATTTTGGCCTACAGGCAAAAAAATCGTCACTTGGGTGGACTAGGGGGCTGGCAGTTGGGGGCTAGGGTGGAGCCCCTGGTCACCCACATGACTTGCACAGGGGCTAAGAGGCCGGTGGGGGTTGGGCGCTCAGCGCTCGGTCCTCAATATGACCGCAAGCCAATGTTGAAGGGGTCGTGGGTGCTAACGCAGGCCAGCGACATTTTGGTGGCAGTGGCCACTTGGTGATTGAGCAATGGTCATTTGACAGTGCTTTTTTTTGCACAGGCAACACTTTTGTAAAGTGTTTTATTTTATTTTTATTTTTTAAAAAATTTGCCTTGAAAAGCATGTCGGGGAGGTCGTAAAGCCTCTCTAGCAAAAAAAATGTGCCTCTTGGATCAATTGCTCCAAAATTGACCAAATGATAGACATTCCTAGGGTTTTTGGCTGCTACAAACACGATGGTGACCTCTGTTTGTGCCCAAAGTGCCCCCAAAAATTAGCTACCCCCAGATCTTGCAAAAAATCACCAGACTTGAAACCCTTGCCGATCTGACAAACGATGATGAAAATCAGCAAAACAAAAGCCAATCCTAACATTTTCTAGCGCTCTAAATCCAATGGAGATGTCTGATCTGATCCAAAATGTTTCATAAATAAGATCAAGGCATGAAACCTTCGAGGAACCCTGAACTTGCTCTGCAATGAATTTCTCCAAAAAATGAGAAGGGGTTGCAAATCAAGGCTCTGATACCATGTTAGAAACAAAGATCAGACATGCAAAACAAAAAAATCCTTCCACAAGAGAAAAAAAGAAAAAATCAAAGCAATTTACATTAAGATGTGCAAATTAATTGTATTTAGGAATTGAGAAATTACAAGAGATGAATTGTTTTATAAAAGCAATGTATGCATAATCCTAAAGGTAAAACCTAATGTTGACCTAAAATCAACTCAACTAAATAAAGCTTACTTATTAATTAAGTAAACTTAATAAAGTGTAATTAAATAATTAATTACACCAACAAGAGGTAGACTCAATGTCCTTGTTAGTTAGCTCCAACGAGGTCAAAGTCATCGATCTAGCAAAGATAGATGATAGATTTAGTATATACTCCATCAAGTCAAACATACACTTCTTTGAGATGAAGTGATGTGATTGAACGGAAGGAGGTGGAAAAACTGAAGAGTCATTCTCATCCTCAGGAAGAGGGGCAATGACTAACTCAAGAGAAGGAGGTGATGTCTATGTCATGAGGATGGTACACACTGAAGCAGGATAAGATGAAGAAACAAAAGAAATTTTCTTACATCTATCCCTTGAAGTGAGGGCATGCTCATATTTGCACTTGAGAGGAGGATGTGGGATCCTTACATTAGAATCAAAAGATGAAGAAGGAGAAGGATACACAATAGACACAACCTTTTTATGAGGCATGCCCATGGGCTCAAGGAAAGGAGTAAGATCTAGCAAGGAGATGATCAAGGGAGGCTCTGAAAAGGGAGTGATGAACACTTGAACCCATTTAGGGTGAGGTCAATCAAGATTCATCAATGAAGCCAAAATTGGAAAAAAGTGATGGGAATAGAAGCAAGAACGAAAATGAAAACTAAAACAAGAACAAAATAGAAGCAAAAGGGGAGATGAAAGAAGAAGCGAAAAAGAGAAGGTACATCCTTAGTCTTTTGTGAATCTTCACACTCTTAGGCCAATTCTCATTGACACCGCTAACACTCGCGGGTAATTTAGTTATGATGGCTATGGGTACTAGGAGGTATGCCCTGAGAAGACTCTGAGAGATCATTTTCTACTAGAGGAGTAGCCTCCATAGTCCTTGTTGGTTGAAGAGAAAGCTCTTGAGGAGGAACACGAGGAAGAGGTGCAAAGAAAAACATAGGGGTCTCGACCACAAGACCATTTCCTTTGTCTGCTTTAGAGGCAAGTGGATGAATAGGAGGAGGCCTCAAAGGCTGAGAATTAGGAATAACCCCACATGAATTCTTCAACTTTCTATATAGGGTGGGTTGGAAAACTAAGGGAAAGATGAGAAGCTGGAAGACTTAGGGTGTAGACTTCCACAATGCAGGTGCCTTTCCTTTTCCTATGTCAAGCATAGTAAGAGGAATTGAGGACTCCACCAAAGGTTGTGAAGTCACCAAAGAAGGGTAAGGAGAAGGCCTATGGATGAGATCTTTCTTGTCCTTAGCCTTTAGAGGTGCAGAGGAAAAGGCACACTACTATGTGTGCATGGAGACCTTTATAGAAATAGCATAGAAGGTGGAAAGACAACATTATAGACCAAACCTCTAGTCTTGTACCTAAAATAGGTCTTGTAGAGTAAGTCTCCTCTAGGCAGTAAGGGTCCATTGGAGCAATCCAAAAATGTTCAAGAGAAGCCCCATGTGGACATAAGTGGTTTATATACCCAATGTCTAGATAGTATGCACAGTGTCATTATGAGGAAACTTAAAAAAATTGTGGATAGTTTTGAGAAGATCGCATTCATGGAGACCATCCAAAAAATACCTAGTCTTTAACCTTGAATAGGCCAGCCTTAGGTATCACAAAAAATGGTACATCAAGATCCTTAGGCCCAAGAAGGACCAATAAAGAAATAGAGCCAATAGGTAGAACAAAAATACCATCATGGGTATAGAGCATGGTCTATGACTCATCGTATTTTTCCTTTTGTAGATTATTTATGAAGAGGGTATCCTCCATGATGACATTAACCTAACTAGTAGGGTCAACCATAACGCTAGTCACACCATTATCATTGACTCGAGTCGGTATTTATAACAAAGAAGGTTTCCCTGCTACAAGCAATTCACATGGTGTGAATTTTATATTAGCTACCTTATCCACATAACTTGAAGGAGGAATATGAGTGAACAAAACCATGTTCATGTATTTAGAGGGATTGGGATCAAAAGAAGAGGCAGACATGATTATATTAGCAAAGTGGGAAGGGAAATAATTTGTTATATTTGTAGTTGGTTGTTAGGCTTGGCTATAAATTTGTTGAAATTTTTCTTCTTACCATCAAGTTAGATGGTATTATTGTCAATATGGTTTTGGATGACATGTCTAAGACACACACATTTTTTGGTATCATAAATTGAGACTCGATGACCTATATTGAATTTTTTTTACGTGGCATACTAGTTAGGATAGGGCTTGAATAGTGACCTTATCCCTAGGAGGGAAATTAAACCATATTTTAATCATTTTTGAAGAACATTCATGTAGGAATCAGATAATTTAGTGAATATTATGTTTCATCCTGCAGAGTTCTTTTCAAGAGGAACAAATACCACGTTTGCTACTATTTTATTCTTTGAAGAAAAACATGGCTAGTCAATTATCCAAATGGGAGGACAAGGAATAATCCCCGTATTGCATCACTGCCTACTGATATTCATGTAGTGCTACACACAGATGGGCAAAAGAAGGATATTTCATTAGGAGGAATTTATCTCTCAATGCTGGCAATAGGTTTCCAACGAACACACATTAAACATTGGCATCTGGTAGGGCATGATCAATTTGGGAAAACAAAAATTGGTATCGAGCGATGAAATCAACCACCTTTTCATGAGTTCCTTTCTTGCATTGAATGATATTAGTAAAGGTGATCTTCAGTCTGATGTTTTCCTAAAACTGTTGTAGGAACTTATTTACCAATTGGTCAAAAAAAGATGCAGTTATCAAGGAGCAAGCAAAACCTTTCCAATGTAGCATCCTTAGGGGACCATGGGAATAATTTCTCTAATAAATCATCTTGATAAAGAAATCGGTACACATGGTAGTCAGTGATGAGACATGCATTTAAGGTTGCCTCTACTATTGTACTTATCAAACTTAGTAATTTCTAGCCCTTGGGGGATGGGGTAATTTAAGATGGCAAGGGCTAGAGGACTACAACAATTTAATATGGTTGTAAGGTAGATTGAGAAGAGGATCTAGCCAAGTTGGCCAACTACGATTGCTTCCACCCCATGTTTTGTAATAGAGCATTAAGGATGGGTTTAGCTGACAAAGATTGAATAGTTGAGGGGCTAGAGGTGTAGTCTCTATTTTTGATGTAGAGGATTTGAATCCCAAAGGGATGTGGTTCAATCTTGTCATAGGAACCTCTTGGGGTATTGATGTTGGAATTATTAGGAGAAAAGATAGAAGGACCCGTGTCAACCATATGAATGGGCACTCCTGGAATCGAAACATACAACTAGTGACCACTGATTTCCAGCTAGACATCTTGAGGATTACCTAAGACAAAAGTGTGCAAGGGGAAATGGGTTTCCACTATATTATAAATCCATCGAAGTAACTCTAAACCTTTGCGATCTAAAATAAGAAGATTTTTTTAGACCATTAAGAAGAGGAGAAACATGAGAGTATGAGTTTTCCTTAGTTAAAAAATCTTTGAACTCTCCAAGTCTTTCTTCCAAAGACTAGATTTGCTCAGTAGGAATTTTGAGAGTAGCTTCCTCAACTATGGGAGAGGAAGAGTTAGAAGGAGTGTCTGATGGAGAATCTACACAAACTTTTATGGATTCAAAAGGAGGGGTATAGCCTTGCGATAGTCCTATGGTGAACTATTCAAAATCAGGACCTTAGCAAGGAGGACTAAATTATCTTCTAGAATCCATATCTAAATTTTAGTAACTCCTTACTATGTGTTCAGAGGTAGTGGACTGGGTCATGAAACTCTTAAAAAGTGTCACAACACACTATCCAAAACACGTCCTGAAAAGATATCCCAACTATGTTTGTATGATTCTGATCCATAAACCTTTTGAATTGTAATATATGTTCATGTGTGTATATTTATATGTTGGATTAAGTTCATAGTTTTTCCTTCTCATAGTTCATATTGGATATAAAAATTTGGGACATTTGTGAAGTTCTGAGGTCTCATTGATAACAAAATCTTCTTCCTAATCTAAATAGAATAGTTATTAAGAAAATGATTATCATTGAAATTTAGATCATTGCTAAATTTCCTTTTGATTAAAATCTTCCCAAAGACTATGTAGATGTTGTGAATTTCATATTTCTTTGAGTTACAGGTAGTATAAATAAAGAAGTGATAACCCCAACCATTGAATCTGAGAATTGAACTCCTGAGATCCGATTGCTTCAACCAAGCATTCTAGCATTATTGAGATTTAATGTAAAATTCAATCAATTTACATATGTAACAAAAAAAAATGTGAACATTGTTGCATCTAATAAGCCTTAACCTTAACAGTTAAGATTGGTTTGTATTTGCATAAAGGGTTTCAAAATTGATGTTAGTTATTTAGAGTTTTAATATTAGATTGTATTGTTTAAAGGGTTTCATAATTTGTGTTAGTTATTCAAAGTTAGTTTTGGATTGTATTTCTTAAAGGGTTTAAACATTTGTGTTAGTTATTGAGACTTTAACTTACTTTTTAAAAAATATTTTTTAATAGTAAATTTGATTATTGGAAAAAACATGAAATCTCTCATTTGATAATTAATTTTATTTTGATCCATAAAATATTTTTTCTTGAATAGTCAATGTAGCAATTTTATGAATTGTTGCTATTACATTCTTTATGATTCTCTACTTCCATTTCTTTGTGTGTATGAGTATGGTAATGATATAATCTTACTTTTTTTTATGGTTTAGGATGGTTATAATAGTAATTAAAACTTCTTTGATAGTCAACTAATCTACTTTGTGATATCTTATAGAATCCTAATTTTCATGTATATCCATAATTGGCATTCCAATTTTGGTTTGTATTGTTAGCAAAACTCATGTTTTAAGGGCCCACTAAATTCCAATCTTGTAATTGTGCAACCCTTTGAAGAATGTTTTTAAATATTTCATTGTTGATAAGGCATATATCATGATATGCATTACATATTAAATTTTACAGATAATTTAACATCCAATACATCATATTTGATGAAAACAATCCAATTTTGAGGAGAAAATTTAGAATCAAACTTACAACTTGTACAATTTAAGTCCAATTTTTACTTCAATTGAGGTTTATAAAACTAATAAATTTTTATTTTTTTAAATATAACTTAACTCTAATGGATAAGCCAACTTAAAAATTTATTACAAATTTACCTTATGATGAATACTATAAATTTTTAAGCTTTTAAATTTAACTTAATACTAATGAGTAAGTTGACTTCAAAAAAAATATTACAAATTTTGCCTTATGTTTTATGAAATGTGCTAGTATTTGTCCTCCTCTCATATTAATGTGTAATAAAGAGGATTTTTAAAATTTTAGAGTATAATTTATTATAACCTTTACCCTAAGAGAACTAAATGGAATTTTATGGTCAACAACTTTGTCTAATTATGCCTACATTCTAATTATGTAAAAAGCTTAAAATGACTAGCCAAGTGTTACACATGATATATTTCTTGTTAAAGATAAATTTGTAAGAAGAAATATATAAGAGTGTAACTGTTCTAAAGATAATCAACACACACAAAACTGTAAGAGTTGGCATATAATGCTCTAATACCAAGTAATATTTAGATATAGAGACAGCCACCCAAGATCAAGAAGATTCAATAAATTAGAAGAGAGCCCCAACATGAGAAAATAATTTTATTCTATCAAATGATGGAAATATACACAATATAATTGTTGATCCAAGATTACAAAGAGAAACCCTTGTGAATACATGAAGGGTAATACATAGAAAATCAAGATTATGACACATGTCTTAATTTTACAACTTGAGACATGAATTTTTTCAATAAGTACTTAAGTACCTACTTTTGAAAAGGACTTAAGAAGGAAACTAGTTAGGTAATATAGCGTGTTCACAACAACCCCCTTAACTAAAAATTAGGGAGAATGAGAAAGCATGTAAATATGAAAAGATGAGTTTTGACAACAAGGATAAATGAGGTACCCATGTGTAAAATTATGTATCAAAATTTGGGAAAAGGATAAAAACTTGTATGAAAAAACACTCCAAAAAGGAGGGAAAACAAGATAGTTTATAAAGTATGAGAAGGATAAAAATCCATATGAGGAAAAGGCCACCCAAAAAGAGAGAAGAAGAGAGACTATGTAGTTCCACCCCTTAATGTTTAATCTCCTACACGAATGGTTGGTTCTCAACAATGAATACATTGAAGATGACAAAAAACCAATGAACAATATTTCTCCATTGAGAAGAAATAAAGCCAAATATGTATGCAGGATAACTTCCCATTCCTAAAAGGAATATGAGAAACGAAAGATAAATATATGTATGATGTCATCAAAGGCTTCTTAGGTGTCCATATTTTAGTGTAGATATTTTCCACAATCAAATCAAGTCATAGGCCTAACTGAAGAAAGTGGCAATCTAGAACCTTGTGGAAATGGATGTAGAACATGATCCAAAGATGAAGATGACTCTTATAAATGCTACTCAATTGTCTATTACTCAAACTTTCAACCACATTATATGAGCCGTACATAGGTTCAATTAGATGAGTATCATGGAACATTACTATAGAGATTTAGATAAAGAGATTCGATAACTATAATTGATTACTAGTTGACAAAATTTAAAATTTAAATAATGTTTGTTTGAAAATGAAACTAGCTATTGCCCCAATGGGTGAACTTTAGCCCTCTAGGTGGGAGGGAATAGTTATCTTGGGTGGTAACTATAGTTCATTACATGGGAGGACATAGTTGGGGAGGGAACAAAATAAACACATTAAATCTATGTCATTGATTCATCTAAGTCATTGATTGAACAATTTTGGGGTGGGTGGCTACTATGAAAATGTATAGGTTGAGAAAAAATAACAAGGTATGAATATTCCATCATTATATCCAAAGAAGATTATAATTCAACTTCATAGGAGTTAACATTAAGAGGAGTTGAACATCCTCAATGATTTCCTCCAAATATATAAGAAGGGATTCACAAAACAAACTTGCAATCTCTATTGAAAGTACTCATCACAAGTAGTTGTAAATAATTTGGAAGATTATGATACTACTATACAAAATAATTGGAAGTCCCATATGAAGTAACCTTGAACTCTAAAGAAGTAGGAGATAGAGGAGATATAATGTTATCACATGTCTCTAGAACATCAATTAATGAAAGAGTGCAGTGATTAAAATGACCATACTATATATCTCTTTAAAATTATCTGTATTAGATGTTTGTTGAACACCCAAAATAATGAGATGGGGGTGAATCGATATTCACTAAAATTCATTATCTTCATCAACTTTAAACAATCATTCAATGCATCACATTAAACTTGCAATAATGAAAAGGAACATAGAAATCATGCATCATATTAAAGAACATAAGAACACTAGATTTATGTGGAAAACCCAAAAAGGGAAAAAAAATGGCGAGGATTAGCTCACAATATATTATAAACAGTTATAAAATATTATAAAAAGGCTCACTTCTAGGTAGACTCGTTGTCTAGAGAATAGAAGAAATGAATCACTGCCAGAATAGAAAGGAGGGTGGCTCACTTCCAGAGATCTAAATTGATAAAATGCATCTATAATATGTTGGAGATAGTTCCAACTAGGCTCTGTAAACTGACTTAATACACTTCATGCTTCACAACTATCATACTCTACTCTATCACACTCACACACTCATCATCCATCACACTCTTCAACCTGACACACTAACCTCCAAAATAATTGCCACTTGGAGCATACACACGTTTAACACTTGTAAAAACATCCTCAAAATTGCATAGCATAAAAAATCATCCATGATGGAATGTGGAGCATTCCAATCAGGTACTTTATTACTGTAGCTTTTCCATAGTCAAAGTGATGCTTGTCAAATACAACTTCAATTATGGAGGAATTTAAGATGTGAAGCCTTGGATTTAGATTCCTTCAATATGCACCAAAATTACCTTAGAACCGCATAACAATATTCTTCATGGTAGAGCAATGCAAACCACAAAATAGGTTCTTTTAACACTAAAAATTGTATTCTAAACTTAGGCAATTTATCCAAAATATTTGATTTTCTCTAGATCAACACTAAAAAAAAGCACCAAGTGGATCGATTATAGTATTATGACGTGGAATTACATGGTCGGATTTGATTTTTTCTAAGGTGAGGGGTGTAAAAGTGGAATTTGTAAGAGGGGTGAAAATTCACTCCTATACATTTTGACCCCACTTTAGCGAACATGAGTGCCAATGATTTTTCGGTAAAGTAGATTGAAAGAGTCTTAAGAAAGTATATTTGAACTATTAAGAAAGTAGACCACAATCTGGCGAGCTCAAAAGTGAGTGGTAGGCAAATGGCTCCACAAGTACTCTCTCTTGAGGAGAATTGAACAAAGGGCTTCGTAGGTCCTTAGAGATACAGAGTTGAACAAAGTAAATTGAAGGCCCGCATACCAACAATGAATAGATCTCATAGGATGTAAGCACTTCATAGGTCCTCAGAACTTCAAAGAAGGTGCCCCTAGGTACTCTCTATTGAAGGAATATCGATGTAAGGGACTCTGCAGAGTCATATCAAAAAGCTCAGCATCATAGGCGCACCTGCAAAGCAACATGTTAATCCACAAACAAAACATGTTAGAAGACAAAAATACACACAGGCAAGCAAGTGTCACACAGACAATCAAAAATTGAAGGAAGAACTTTCAAAGGGGTCCCTTGGGAACCCTTGAAAATACAAGGGTTCCACTCAAGGGATGCTCTATTTGAAAGTGCAACAATATTTTTTCGCAAATTAATTCAACATCAAGGAATCCTTTTGAAATATTTCACTTCATTAAGGAATTCGAAAGGAAGAAAGCCCCCTCGCAAGGGGAAGGTTAGGACTTCACCTGCAGGAAAAGGTGCTCCGTCCTTGGAGGCAAGTAGTTTCTCAAATTCTTTCTTTACGAACCCGTGATGAAGGAAAAGTATTCCACTAGGGGTCCTTGTTGAGGAATGTGATTTTTGAAAATATTAAAGATTTTCAAGAAAATATTTGCTAGCCACCGAATGCATTTTCTGAAAATCAAAGTAGTATGATAGCCCCCCCTTAGGATGGTGTGTGGCAAGCACAGAGGCACATGACATCCTAAGGAGAGAAAAGAAAGAATAAAAAAAGTAATGTTGTGACCCACTAAACATAATGAGATGTAATCATGGTAATGTTGTCACAAGACAACACGTAAGCACCAAAACATCACAAAGAAAGCAAGAGAGAAGGATGCAAAGAAAGAAGAGACAATAGCATAACAAACAAGAGATAGGGGTGATTTGATATTTTGGGGTCAGAGCTGCTCATAAATATAGATAAATAAGTATAATAATATATATAAATGAACTGTCATCAACCCCCTACTATATCAGACCATGTGAAGAAGTCAAATGAAAATAAAATAAATAAAAAATTGAGCCAACATGGAAGGGAGGCCTAAATTCCCCCAACACTTTGCATCGGACCCCCAATTATCGAAATTCAATACACGACAAAGAGAAGAATTATGTTACAAATAGAAGAATTTTTACAACACAAAAACACTCTTGTATCCAAGCACCTACAGGGGTGACAAGGGTCATCCAAGAACATAGAAAATAATCACATAGGAAAACAACACACACACACAATCTAATCTACAAATAAAGAAGAGGCGCCCCCTAGTCCTCATCAACTAAGAGGTCGTTGTTCTCCCAATCTAGATCACTATAAGGGGAGGGTGGATGAGCCTACAAGGGCGGAGTATCTAGGGAGTACCCTATGACCCTCCTCAACAAGATTCAAGGAAGAAGGCCCCTCAAGGTCTTCTCCACTTAGTTTCCATGGAGCCATTTTCCTGCCCTGTGCTTTTGAGCTCGCTAGATTGTAGTTTGCTTCCTTGACAGTTCAGGTATACATTTCTAAACCCTTTTTATCTACTTTACTGAACACTCATTGACACTCATGCTCGCTAAAGTGGGGGAAAAATGTATAGGAGTGAATTTGCACCCTCTTGAAAATTCCCCTTTTACACCCTCCACTTTAGAAAAATATAATATGACCAAGTAATTCCACGTCCTCATTTTGTACCCCATCCACTTGGCGCAGGTTTTTAGTGTCAATGGGGAAATTTCTATCGGGGACACGCATGTGGTGTGTGGACGTCTACGTGGCGCACTGCCACCTTGACAGGATTCCTACCTCTAGAATCTACAAAGGATTTGCGTTCTCCATTGACAATGAAATGTAATGCCCCTGCACCTTCTTGTCGACCTTTGAACGACTCTTTCCCTCCCAAACATTCTTCAAATGGATATCTTTCACTTTCACTTATCTCTTTAGCAACTCTTGATCTCCTTCACATTTCTACACACCAATTCGATCATCTTCATACGTTTGAGCTACTGGTTTAACTATTGGCTTCACGTTTCCAACAATCACAACATTCTACACATCTACCATAGAAGTTGCAGCTTGGTGTCTTGTGAGACTACTTTCGGCATTGTTGTGGCTACATCGACTCTGCCATAGCTATGGACTTTCATTCCTCTCCCATTGGCCTTAAGTGCCTTTGTTTGAGGGTGGTAATGCTTTCACATTAATTTTTTGTTAGATTTGAGTAGCTTAGTGTCTCTCATGGTATTTGGTTGTATTTCCGTCAAAGGACTTCTTAGTTGTGCCCCATTGTATTTCCTTGATTTTCCTTTGGAGTGCTCTTATTTGTTGGGTAAGAGTACTAAGATCATTTAAGGGAGTTTCAGTCTTTTCAGGATCTTCTTTAATGTTCTTCGTATCATAGTCAGAGGGCAATTTAGCACCTTAGTTTGCCAATAAAAGAAAGTATCTTTCTTTATTTCGCTCTAAGATCTTTTCCATAACTAAGTGGAACTATGGATCTTGTTTAGCTTCTTTAAGCATTTCATCGATTATTTCATCATTTGAACTATTTCCATGTGTACGAAGCTTATGAAAAGGATTTTCTTCCCTATCACCCATGTTGTAAATTGGGTTCCCTCTTTTGTCTTCTTCTTTGTGTTTTCGGGACCTTGTTGAAACAGGCATATGTTTGTAAATTTTTACTAAAATTAGATCACGAATGGGAGTGCAATTAATTGGATAATTGATACCTTAGCCAAATAGGATGATGGATCCTATTGATATGACTAAGGAATCTCTAATTTTCAGTTTTGTTTCCCTAGATGAAGGATGATAGATCTTGTTATGGAATTTAAACTGAAAATCAGAAATTGATTAGAAATTGATGCACTTTAAGATATTTTGATCTTAGTTTTAAAAATAATGGTTTTGAAAAAAGCCTAATGTTTCCAAGTTTTTCTCTATTGTATCAACTGATTTTGATGATTGGAGTATTGTATTGCTGGTTGTGGAATGTAAGAATGGCGAATGGGTTGACTATGATTATGCCTTTGTGAAAGATCTCTTCATTGATAATATTCTTGCGAATATAAAGGCTCTAAAACAAAATCACCAGTATATCCTCTATCAAATTCATGATATCTATGGATGAATTTTCTATAGTCGAGCAAGACCTTTCTACTTTAGTACAAAAAGTGTCTCCTTTTCAAAATTTTCTTGTAGCTAAGTTGCTTCTTTGGTTTCTTGATTCAATTAGCAAGGGATTTCTTGAAAAATGTTGTTGATTTCCAATCCCTTAACATAAATGTCACAGTTTGATTTTCCAAATTCTTGTGTTTTCTAGATGATCTTATTTGAATTAATGTTTTGAAAACACAACAAGCATTTGTAAAATAGTTGTTTTTAAGACCTAGAATCTACAACATTGAGTACATGTTCAAGGATCGAGCATGATCCTTTTTTATTTTCACAGGTATTTGAACAATAAGACACTTCAAGCAGACTCACTCTTAAGATCAAAAGGTCATCGTTAACACCACAACCCACATCTTAGAACTACGTCGACTCACATAGCCTTGTCACCCCCTAGAGGGCGCCCGTGTTTTTGTCTTTTCTAGTTTTTAACCAAAGTGGAATTCAATGGCCAGGGGTCCTTGGTAGTTACATGGTGAGTATCTTGGGGGAAGATTCTTCCCTCCCCTTGCACTATGAATGTTAGGATGTTCAGAAACTGACAAGTTGGCCACTATGCTTAAGGTGTTTAGTAAGGATTTTCGTTCAGTGCGGCAAAGATAAACTCCCTCGAGAGGTCTCCCTACCTTTAGAACAAAGGCTTTGGGGATGACTATCATATACACACTACCATCGAGTGGATTTTCATCAACAACTTTCTTTTGATTATAGTGGGTTGGAACGCTTGGCTTTAGCTATTCCCACTTAGGTCATTCACGTAAGGTGAGTACTTTTTCCCACTATGACAAGCCTTCTAAAAAGGATTTAATAAAACAAGAAATTGCATGAAATGAAAAGATGAGTTTGGCATTTTGATCACCCAGTAAAGGGGAGAGCATAGGCCTATAACCATCCAATCACAACAAACAATGTTTAGTTTTAAAGCCCAAATGACGATTTTCTATTCTACGTGAAGATATTGCTTCACAAAAGACATGATGTTCATTTTAATCGAGATAGAAATGTATGATGACTACCCTAGGATTGGTGTATTTTAATCCAATTGACTACCCTAGGATTGGTTCATTTTAATCCAAAAACAACAATAAAACCACTGGTCACGGTCGCGTCAGATCCATACAATAAATTATACAAATTACAAATGCACTAGAACAAAGGTCATATGCACTACAAAAATAGTCATATGCGTTGGAGAATAAGTCATATGAATTGGAGAATCAGTCATATACGTTGTATAATCAGTCATATGTGTTGTAGAATTAGTCAAATATGTTGGAGAATCAGTCATATGCGCTAAAATAGTCTTCAAATGTGCTAGAACAGGTGTTGTATGCACTAATCCGCATCTCCAGTTGTGACCTGCCAGAAAACCTGCAATAAAATATTAAAAATGGGGTAAGAGCCCCATGGTGGGTACCAAAAATGTGTGTATAAATATGTGGAAATGACAAATAAGTTAAAAAACACACCAATGAAACATTATATCAAAGAATCTAATTTAAAATTAAACAAACTTCAAACCTAGCAAATTCTTCGAAACTGTCCCATTGTTCTCTATCTCCAAGGATTCATTTTAAGTTCCTTGCTCTCAGATTGTATAAGTAGAAGCTCAATAGAATGACAACCTAGAGAATGATATGATATGCAAAATGCATTCTTATGCTAAATGATGTGAGATAAAGTTATGCTAAGATATGATGTTAAGATAATGAAGTTATGATAATGAAACTAAGAACAAATTTATGCAAGCTATTCTACCATGATTATTTATGCTTAAGATGTTAAAAGCTAAGATGTTATGCTATGATTATGAAATCTAGGATATTAAGATGTTAAATGCTTGATTATTCAACTATAACTCTCACGCTATGCAACCAGTTCTAGGATTTTCAAAGAGCCAAGAGGTCCTATTTATAGATTTTTGGAGGCAAAAGCTTAGTTGGCAAAGATCGACAGTTAAGATTCAGTCTGGTAAGATGAATGGTGAGAGATGGACAAGTTGGAGAGAAAGATGGAGGCTAGAGAGAAAGAAGGAAGATTTTTTCTTCCCACAAAACCATTTCACTAAAAAATGGAGACAACTTGCCATTTGTCATCTTTAGTTATGAGTTAGTTTTGGTAGTTGAAGATAATTCAACAATTAAATAATAAAATTATTTAATTTCATGTGACATGTGTGGATTTAGAAGCTTCCACAATTAAATATTAAAAATATTTAATTATGTGTGAAAAGTGGATAAGAAGTTTCTAATTAAATATTTAAAATATTTAATTATATGTGAAATGATGGTTTATGGATTTAGTAGAACATCTACTTTATTTGAATTAAAAATTCAAATTTAAAGCAATAGGATAATTAATTTAAATAAACTATAAAATTTATTTAATTAATTAAGAGGAAAATAGAAACATAATAATTAAATAGACTTATTTATTTAATTAGAATAGAAGGATTAGAAAATGAAAAATATAAATAAATAATTAAATTTATTTATATGTAGATTGAATTAGAAGATTAATTAAATAACTTGTATTTATATGTGGATGTTTGTGCGACACGCTACCGTTCTTGACAGATTCTTGCCTCTCGAATCTGCAAAGATGTTACATTCTCCATTGGTGATGAAGCGTAACGCCTTTGCACCTTCCTGCCAACCTGAGAATGACTCTTTCCCTTCTAATTCTTCTTCAAATGTTTATCTTTCAATTTCACTTCATCTTTAGCATCTCTTTATAAATTGAGTCCATCTTCTTCACAATTCCACACACACATTCGATCTTGCCTCACAATTATTGAGCTTCTACACAACTTCTCTATGTCGTCGTACTGCACCTTTTCCACCATTGGGGTTGTGACTTGGTGTCCTGAGGAACCACTTCTTCGTTGTTGTGGTAGCATAGACCTTACCAAGATTGCATCCTCCTCTACGTGCTTGAGGGAACCTTAGTTGAGAAGGTGATATTGTCTCTTGATTTACATAGCATAGTGTTATTGTTATTATTCAGTATCTTTCTACTATTCTCTCTATCATATTTTCTATCTCATAGCTTCTTTGGCTATCTATGGAGGTGGAAACACCAAAGTGGGGGTTTGGTTGCAGCAAACCCCTCTATAGCCCCAACATTTTTCTCTCTTAGCTATGTGTAGGTACGCATTCAAGTGGAGCTTTCTGACAAACTGGACTCTTCGTGAGGTGATCTTCACCACCTTTGTTTTTGTCACCTCCTTTATCATCTTTCTAGTTATTTTGTTCATTTATCATTCTGTTTAGTTATTTAAACTTCACTTACTAGACTATTAGTAGGTTTTTGTACTTCATTTTGTACTTTTTCACTTTTTGTCTGTACGAATGCTAGTGCCTTAGAGAGACACCAATGTGTCGCACTGTCATCCCTATTCCATGTTGTTATCCTCGAGTAGAGATTTGTTTGAGGTAGGGATCAGGTTCTATAAACTAGCTAATTTAGCCTCATCAAACCTTTTGGGTTAGTAGAGTGACAATAGCACTTGAGAGTTCTCTTTGTTCTCTATCCTTGAACTAAAAACTCTTATCCAACTTGAGGTAGATTAGGGCAGCCCTCTGCTCTCAGCTCTCCGTGATCTAGAGCCTTGGTGTGGTTGGTCCCCCTCTTCTACAAGAATGTATATAAAAAAGTTTCAGTGGAAGAGATAATTAGTGATAGTAGATTTCCACAATCCATAGATAATGTTGCAAAAAAAATTATGGATTTTAATTGTGTAAGTTTTTTTGCATCAATGTTTCAAAAGAGATCATATTTATTCAAAATATTTAATAATCTTGTGGAATATTTCAAAATATGGAAAATTTCATTGTATTGTCCTTGCATAGATAGCATTCAATCTTGTGGAATATTTCAAAATATGGAAACTTCTATTGTCCTTCCATAGACAATATGCAAGGAAAAAAACCAACATTTTGACGTGGATCACTCTATAATCAATGAGACATATGGTCCTTGACTAGTCTAACAAATAAAGAGATAATGTTTATTTATGGAATGTTTATGAAAAAGTTTCAGTAGAAGAGATGTTTATTTGAAAAATATTCAATCTTGTGGAATATTTCAAAATATGGAAACTTCCATTGTATTGTCTACATAAACAATACGCAAGGATAAAAATTAAAAATTTTGACGTGGATCACACTCTGGAAGCAATGAGACACATGTTCCTTGACCAGTCTAACAAATAAATAGGACTCATTGAACATAATGTTTATTTATGAAATATATATTAAAAAAATTTAGTGGAAGAGATAATGTTTATCCAAAATATTTAATCTTGTGGAATATTCTAGAATATGGAAAATTCCATTTCCTTTTATATTTTTCTAGATTTTTTTAGAGGCTTTTATTGAGGTAGGTCCCCATGCGGTTGCTTAGCTTATTTTGGTTAACAACCATTGCTCAACTTATCTAAGAATTATTTGTGGAGTTGGTAGCCCCATGAATATTGATTTTTTCATTTTCAACACTCATCTTAAATTTGTATTTATAGTATTAATAATGATTTGTGCACTCAAAAAATGGAAAAATAAACTTGAAAGCAAATATTAAAAAAGAGGGTGTAGTGTCGTAAAATTACACCCCGTGTAATTTCTCACTACACAACCTCCCCTTTAGCCTAATAACGGACGATAATGCAATTCCCTCTTTCACATAACTTTAATTTCATCTTTAAACCCTTTACTTTCAGTCTTAAAGTTATTTTTTATCAGGGATGCTACTACAATGTGTAGACGTTTGTGCGCCACACGAACCTCTTGACAAGATTCTTAATTTTGTGGTCATTGGGATGTTACACTTCCGTCTTCCCATGAAGTGTAACACCTCTTTGTGCTACAAATGCACTAAAAATGCCTTCTTACATGCCTTTTCTTCATTCCAACTTACCATTCTTCATTCTATTCAATCTTCAACTCATTCTTGCATTTTCTCATTCAATATCTCATTCTCATTCTCTCCTACATCATTTTTCTTGCAAGTTTTATTGCTCTTGGCTTCTACATCTACGTCTTGGCTCTCTTGGCTCGTCTAGAGTGTTACACATTGTCCTTCGATATCACAAGCTTTTTAAAGAGAGGGCAACTCTCTTCATTGCATTTATCATCTTTGTCTTAGTATCATATTGATATTATAACATGTGTATCTTCTTTATCTTGTCAATATATTTTCCTATCATCTATTTTTTTCTATCTATCTATTGGGTTTTTCATGGAGGTGGGAACACCTACGTGGGGATTTTACTTAGGCAAACCCATAAACAACCCCAATATTTTTCCCCATTTTTTTGTGTGTGGGTTGTTGATTTGGAGCATTGTAGGAGTCTTCTTCACGTTGGACCTATTGTGATTTATTTCTTCTCATTTCCATCTTTTCATTTTCTCTCACTTATTTTTATTTAATCTATGTATGTTACTTCTTTTCATGTTATTTCTATTCTTTTCATCATTTTTTCAGTTTAGAAATACTTCTAGATTTTAGTCATTGAGTAGCTAGTAGATTCTTTGTGTTCTTGTTAGCAAGTTTCATTCTCGGACCATATGAGACTACAATGCACTATAGGGATGTTCATGCATCATGCTATCATCCTTGGTCAAGAACCATCTAGCTTGCTCACAAGACCTCTGAAGTCTACTCTTTCAATCTCTAAAATCCTTACTCTCAAATCTAGCATAAAACAAAAAATATAACCAAAACTCTCTTGTCCTTCCACCTTTGTCACTTGAGATTTTCCTTTGAGGTAGTTAAGGACCATTTGCTCCCTATAGACTCTTCTTATCCTAGAGACTCAAGATTAGAAAATCTCCTCATCTACATTTTGGTGAACCCGACATGAACCTATTCTTATCCTTTCTTTTTGTTGAAAAAAATTCTTCTCTCTTGTCAAGATGTATTTTGGATAGTGTGATGTGACACTTTTAATTATTTTCACAACCCATTCCACTACCTCTAAACACATAGTAATAAGGAGTTACCAACATTTAGATATGGATTCTAGAAGGCAGTTCAGTCCTCCTTGTGAAAGTCATGATTTTGAATAGTTCACCATAGGACCGTCACAGGGTTATACCCCTCCTTTTGAATCTGTAGAAGTTTGTGTAGATTATCCACCAACCGCTCCTTCTAACTCTTCCTTTTACATAGATGAGGAAGTTGTTCTCAAGGTTCTTGTTGAGAAAATCTAGTCTTTGGAAGAAAGACTTGGAGAGTTCAAATATTTTTTAACTAAGGAAAACTCATACTCTCAAGTTGCTCCTCTTCTTAACGGTCTGAAAAATATGCTCATTTCATATTGTAAAGGCTTAGAGTTAATTTGAGGGATTTTTAATATATTGAAAACCCATGTGCCCTTATACACTTTTTTCTTAGGTAATCCTCAAGATATCTAGTTGGAAATCAATGGTCATCATTTGTATGTTTTGACATTAGGAGTGTCCATCGTATATGGTTGACATGGGTCCTTTTGTCTTTGTTGCTAATAATTCCAACATCATACCCCAAAAGGTTCCCACGATTAGAGTGAACCACATCCCTTTGGTATTTAGAGCCTCTACATCCAAAATAGAGACTACCACCTTTGGCCCCTCAACTAGTCAAGCTTCATCAACTAATCCCATCCTTAATGCTCTGTTACAATAAGGGGTGGATGTAATCACAATTGGACAACTTGGCTAGATCCTCTTCTCAATCTACCTAGCAACCATATTATTGTTGTAGTCCTCTATCCCTAGCCATTTTAAATTATCCCATCCCCAAGGGCTAAAGATTCTGAAGTTTTATAAGTATAATAGTAGAGGTGACCCACAGATGCATGTCTCGTTGTTGACCGCCATGTTTAATTATTTCTTTGTTAGAATGATTTGTTAGCAAAATTATTCTTGTAGTCACTTAAGGACGCTACATTGAAATGGTTTTGCTTGCTCCTTGATAACTCCAACTTTTCTTTTGACCAATTGGTAAATCAATTCCTACAACAATTTCAGGCAAACATCATACCGAAGATCACATTTACTGATCTCATTTAATGCAAGCAAGGAACCCATGAAAAGGTGATTGATTTCATCACCCGATACCAATTTTTGTTTTCCCAAATTTCTCATGCCCTACTAGATGCTAACGTTTAGTGTGTGTTCATTGGAAACCTATTATCGGTGTTGAGAGATAAATTCCTCTTGATGAAATATCCTTCCTTTGCCCATCTATGTGTAGTACTATGTGAATATCAATAAGCGGTGATGTAGTACAAAGATTATTCCTCATCCTCCATCTGGATAATTTACTAGTCATGTTTATCTCTGATGAATCAAAAAAGAATAAGGCATTAGTGAATGTGGTATGCATTCCTCCCAAAAAGAATTCTACAGGACAAAACATAATATTCACTAGATAATCTAAGTCCTACATGAATTTTCTTAAAAAAATATTAAAATATAGTTCAATTTCCCTCCTAGAGATAAGACCGCTATCTGAGCCCTATCCTAACTAGTATGCCACACAAAAAATTTATCAATATCATCAAGTCTCAAGTCATGAGACTGAAAAATGTGTCTGTCTTAGACATGTCATCCAAGACCATATTGAAAACAATACCATCTGACTTGATGATAAGAAGTAAAATTCCAAAAAATCTATAGCCAATCCCAACAACCAACTACAAATATAACAAATTCTTTCCTTTCCCACTCTGCTAATCTAATCACATCTACCTCTTATTTTGATCCCAGTCCATTTGAATACATGAACATGGTTTTTTTCACTCATATTCCTCCTTCAAGTCATGTGGATAAGCTACCTAATATAAAATTCACACCACATGAGTTGCCCCTTAGTAGGGAACTTTCTCCATTATAAATACTGACTCAAGTCAATGATAACATCGTGACTGGTGTTATGGTTGACCCTATTGGTCTGGTTAATGTCATCATGGAGGATACCCTCTTCATAAATAATCTACACAATAAAAAATATGATGAGTCATAGACCACACCCCATACCCATGATGGTCTTTTTGTTCTACCTATTGACTCTATTTATTTGTCAGTCCTTATTGGACCTAAGGCTCTTGATGTACCATTTGTTGTGATACTTGAGTCTGACTTATTTAGGGTTAGACTAAGAATTTTGTGGTTGGTCTCCATGAATGTGGTCTCCTTAGTTATCCACAAATGTTTGAAGTTTTCTCAAAATGTCATTGTGCATACTATCTAGGACACTGGGTATAAACCACTTGTGTCATGTGGGGACTTCTCTCTTGACCATTTTTTTCCTACTCCAGTTGGACCCTTACTGCCTAGAGGGGACTTTCTCAATAAGGCCTAATTTAGGTACAAGACTAGAGGTTCAGTTTCTAATGTTATCTTTTTTCCTTTTATGTTATTTCTATTGTAGTGTAGGAAAATGAATACCCTTGCATTTTCACACTTGTTTGGGCTCGTCTTTCTTTATATATCCTTATTTATGTCTTAATTGGTCCTATTTTGTATCCACAAGCCTAATAAATTACATCTTTTTATGGCTAATCTTGACAAACATCAAAGGGTAAATTATAATTTAATGATTCTGGTTGTGTCCTTGATTTTTGAGTCGGGACTAAGATGCCACCTAGGGCATCTTTGCCCGCTAAAGGTCTTGGGACCATCTTTTTAAAAGCACCTTAAATGGGCCCCTTTTTTGAGTCTATGCCCTAAGTTTCAAGCCTCGAAACTAAGATGCCACCTGGGGCATCTTAGTCCCCCTTAAGTTATTTTCAAGATTTAATTTCAAATCTTGGCAGGATTTAGCCTCCTTTAATTAATGAATTCATATGTTGGCTTGTTGTGTTGTAATTTCAGGATATTAAGCATGGATAAGTATAAATACAATTTTCTTCCACTCATTTTCTCCTAACAAGCATTCAAGTACTCATCCTAATATCAAGTTTGAGTTCACGAGAGCATTCAAGAGCAATTCATCAAGCATTTGGATCCATCATCAAGATTCAAGCATCATTCTTACATCATGTGTGTTTTTGAGATAGCATTTGTGATGTAGGGTTTTGATTCAAGCAAGCAATTCAAGTCAAGATCTATCAAGTATTCATTTGATTCAATATCTACATTCAAGCTAGCCACTTCACATAAGTTTCTAGATTTCATAACAAGGGTTTGGTGAGTTTCAACATAGCACTTTGTTCATTCATCATTTCCCTTCATTATTTCATTTCATTCCAAGGTTTAATTACCACCAAGGGATTTGACCAAGGAAAACCCCCATTTACTAACAATCAACAAGTTTTTCCTCTTTTGTGTGTTTACGTTTGTAGATTTAGGTTGAAGATCATTTGAAGTAAAAATTTGTAAAGTTGCAAAGATGCATTTCAAGGTTGTCATCTTCACAAAAAGTCACCTACAAGCCAAATCTGGAGGTTTCAGGATTTGAGATCTAAGAAGGAAGTGCAAACATTGAGCCTCAGGATCACATTTCAGAATTGCAAAAATTCAAATAGGGACTAAGTTGAAAGTAAGGATGTCTTAGTCCTCCAAGTGGAATTTTGCAGAGATTATTTTGGATCCTGTTCTAACATCCAAAGATTTTGCATTTTCCCCAAAAAATAGCAATGAGATTAAGACAACAGTAAGGGAGTCTTAATCCTCCCTGGCATATTTTGACATTATTTTTGCATTTCCAAAATCCTCATCACATTTCTAGACTTCCTAGGTACACACATCCTAACTTATTGTTACTTAATTTTATCATTTGCATCCATCATTTGAATTTCATTACTAGGTTTTGTGAGTTGAATGTTAAGTTGTCTTTTCCAAGATTTTGCTTGGTGGTGAACCCTTCAAAGCCTAAAGAACCTCCTAGGTCTTGTTGAGAATTGACTCACCTTTGTGTTGATAGTCAATCCAATTTGGGATCCTAGGGAATCCTTCCTCCTTGAATGAATGATTTTTGGGGAAAAGTGGTGTTCTATGACCTAAGTTATAAAGCATCCATTCCCCAACGGTTCATCTATAAAGGCCTTGGTGCACACATAGTAGTGTGCCTTGTTCTTTGCACCTCTAAAGGATAAGGACAAGGAATCTCTTGCTCATAGGACTTCTCCTTTCCCTTCTTCTTTAGTGACTTTATGACCTTTGATTGATTCCTCAGTTCCTCCTACTATGCCTGACACAAGAAAAGGAAAGGCACCCGCATTGTGGAATTCTACACCCTGAATCTTCTAGCTTCCCAGCTTGCCCACAGTTCCATAACCCACCCTATATGGTAAGGGGAAGAATTCATGTAGGGTTGTCCCTATTTCTCAACCTCTAAGGTCTCCTCCTATTCCTTCACCTACCTCTAAAGTAGACAAAGGAAAGGACCTCATGGTTGAGACTCCTATATTTGTATTTGTGCCTCTTCCTCTTGTTCCTCCTCAGGAGATTTTTCTTTTACCAACAAGGACTGTGGATGCTACTTCTCCAATAGAACATGATCCCCCGGAGTCTTCTCAGGCCATGCCTCCTAGTTCCCATAGTCATCGCAACTGACTTACACATGAGTGTTAGCATTGTCGACGAGTATTGGCCTAAGAGCATGAAGCTTCGCAAAAGACTGATTATGCACCTTCTCTTTTTTCTTTTTCTTCCACCTCCCCTTCTACTTCTATTTATGTTCATGTTTCAATTTTTGTTTTCATTCTTTCATTTGTTCCCATTGCCTCTGTTATGATTCTAGCTTCACCAATGGATCTTGATGAAACTCACCCTAAATGGGTGCAAGTGTTCATTGCTCCCTCTTCAAAGCCTCCCTTAATCATCTCCTTGCTAGATCTTCCTCCTTTTCTTGAGCCCATGGACATGCCTCCTACAAAGGTTGTGTCTATTGTGGTTCCTTTTCATCTTCTACTTCTGATGTGAGGATCCCACATCCTCCTCTCAAGCACAAATCTGAGCATGCCCTCTCTCCAAGGGATAGTCGTAGGAAAATTTCTTTCTTTTTCCTCTTATTTTTCTTTGGCGTGTACCATCCTCATGACAAAGACATCACCTCCTTCTCCCAAGTTATTCACTGCCCCTCTTACTAAGGATGAGAATGATTTTTTAATTTTTCCACCTCCTTTCATTCAATCACATCACTTCACCTCAAATAAGTGTATGTTTGACTTGATGGAGGACATATTGACTCTATCATCTATTATTTCTAGATCCAAGACCTTGACCTCGTTGGATCTGAATAATGAGGATATTGAGGATGCCTCTTTCTTATCTCTTGTTGCAAGTGAGTTAGTCAATATTGCCCTTGCTATCCCCCCTACAATTTTATCTTCCCTCTCCCTATGATGATATAAATTGGAAGCAAGATGACTTGGTGGAGGTGTCAGAGTAGAGCGGTACCTCTTCTTTATCTTTAGATTAGATTTGTGTATTTGTTTGTGTTCCAACGTGCTTGTTTATTAATGTTTGTGATCTTTCCTGAGGACCCTTGCTACCCTTGTAGGTACTTGGATACAGGAGAGAAAATCTATTTTGCACTTCTTCTATTTGTCTCATGTCATTCTTTTATTTGTGTAAAATTTTATTTTCCACATTGGGAATGATGCAAAGCATTGGAGAATTTAGGCCTCTTCTATGTTGACCCAACTTTTTATTTGTCTTCATGTGCTCTTCTTCCCATTCTAATATGTTTTAGGAGTGATGAAAGTTCATATATTATACCATTTTATCTATCTACATACATCTATGATCAGTTCTTACCCCAAATACTTGGATCCCCTTGTGATCACATGACAAAATCCCACAAATATATCTCATCGTGTATGTTGTGCCACAACATCTCTTATCTTTATCTTCTCCTTAGAATGAAATGTGCTCCTTTGCATACACACATAATTCTAGGGGGGTTATCATATCTACTTATTTTTATTTTCCTTCAAAAATTTGTCTAAAATAAATCTTGATGTCTTATGATCTTATAAACTAGCTTGAGGGCAGCCTGACTAGACTTGTCTTTTATGATAAGGGTTCTCCATCTTGTGAGGTTTAGTTCTACCATGTTTCTTTATATCTACTTCTCATATGGTCTCTAGCTTGCTATACATACCTATCAAGCACTATCTTTTATCTTTTTAGATTATTTCATTTCTACAAATTACGTCATGTCTTCAAATTTTGTCTATTTTTGTTTTTTCACCTAACGTGTTTGTTTGCAGCTAACATGTTTGTGGTGAGATCATATTCAACTTTGCAAGATGAAAGACTTGTGTCATCTTCGCGTCCTAGATCAACTTATCTATTGCATATATTGGATCAAAAACCTATGTCCTCTTCATCCTGGTTATATTATGATCTTCAACCTCTTTCTTACTACTTTAGCTCACACATGTTGGAATACATATGCTCGCTAAAGTGGGGGAAAAATGTAGTGTCATAAAATTGCACCCCATGTAATTTTGCACTATAAAACCTCCCCTTTAGCCTAATAAAAGACAATAATTTAATTTACCCTTTCTCATAACTTTAATTACATATTTAAACCCTTTACTTTTGATCTTCAAGTTATTTTTTGGGGGATGCTATTGCAATGCGTAGACATATATGTGTCGCACGAATGTGCTGACAAGATTCCTAATTTTGTGGTCATTGGAACATTACACTTCTACCTATTTACGAAGTGTAACACCTATGTGTTCTACAAACATGCTGAAAATACATTCTTGCATGCCTTTTCTTCATTCCAACTTACCATTCTTCATTCTATTCAATCTTCAATTCATTCTTGCATTATCTCATTCAATATCTCATTCTCATTCTCTCCTACACTTTTTCTTGCAATTTATATTGCTCTTGGCTTCTATATCTACATCTTAGCTCTCTTGACTCATCTAGAGTATTGCACACTCTCCTTTCACACCACAAGCTTGCTAAAGGGAGGGTGACTACACTCTTCCTATATTTACATATTTGTTTTAGTAGCATATTGATATTCTAATGTGTGCATCTTCTTTATCTTGTCAATCTATTTATCTATCATCTATTTTATTTTCTATCTATCTATTTGGCTATTTGTGGAGGTGGGAACACCTACACGAGGTTTGACTGAGGTAAACCCCTAAATAACCTCAAAATTTCCCCATTTCCATGTGTACAGATTGTTGATTTGGAGCATTGTGGGAGGCATCGTAGTGTTGGACCTCTTGTGAGTTATTTCTTCTCCTTTCCATCTTGTCATTTTATCTCACTTACTTTTATTTAATCTATGTATGTTAGTTATTTTCGTATTATTTATGTTCTTTTCATCATTTTTTCAATTTAGAAAAACTTCTAGATGTTAGTCTCTAAGTAGCTAGTAGATTCTTTACATTTATGTTAAAGAAATTTTTGTTCTTAGACCGTACGAGACTACAAAATTCCATGAGTATGTTTGTGTGTCATACTATAGTCCTTTTCTAAGAGCCAACCAACTTTCTCATGAGACCTTTGAATTATACTCTTTTGGTCTCTAAATTCCTCACTCTTAAATCTAGTATAAAACACAAAATATAACCAAAAATCTCTTGTCCTTCCGCCTTAATCACCTGAGCTTTTCCTTTGAGGTAGTTGAGGAAAATTTTCTCCTTGTAGACTCTTCTTGTCCTAGAGATTCAGGAGTAGCAAATATCCTCCTCTACAGAGGGGAAAAAACTTGTGGAGCCACAAGGATTTTTGGCAATATGCAGTTGTTGCTTATTTCCAGCCCCCCTTTTTCATAGCTTATTTTCAATTCCCAAATAATAGCTTCTCCATTAAAATAGGGAAATATTCCAAGTTATCTTTTTTACCATAGTAAAATTTATGCATGGGAACACTCCAGTTGCTTAAATTTAAGCAGAAAAACACATTTAAGTAGCCACATGAGGACATGGGGTTAGCCATTCTAGGATTTTCTAGATAATTCTATGAATCTATAAATATAATAGAAAATCTACTATTATTTACTAACAAGAAATCAATAAGCTTCTATGTAATATGATATTTGAGAATATATAGTATATTAGAGTGTTTTTTATTTGCTTCATTCTCATTCATTCTATTTTAAATATTTTATTTTGTTCAATATGGCATTAGAGCCCTTTTAAATCTTGGACTGTAATATGTGGGTTTTTTAGTGATGGTTGTGAACTATGCAAGTTGTGATTTGATTTTGAGCAACATGATTTTTGTGGTAAAGGAAGCAAGCAATATTGCAACATAGAAAAGAAACAAATCAGTTAAAAAATGGTGAGATATTTCCATTATTAATTTAATTCTCATCTCAAAAAGAGAGAATTCACATAATGGATTCCATTGGTATTCCTTTACCTACAATTAAATTAAATGGAAAAAATATTATTATTGGGTGTCTTGTATGGATATTTTTCTAATGCTTCAAAATTGCTATGAAATTGTTAATGGTAGTTAACAAAGGCCATCAAACACTTGAAAAGATCAAGAACATTGGGATAAAAAGGATAAAAAGGCAACCACATTGATCAAGCTTACACTTTTAGAGGAAGTTTTTTTCAGAAGTTTGCAATGAGAGAAGTGGATTCAAAGTATGGGGTATCTTGAAAAGTATATATGAAAATTTAGATGATATATGAATTTTAACTCTAACCACAAAATTGTACAACATGAAATTATCAAATTCACAAGAGCTAGTCCCTCATCTAAGAAAATTAAAGGAAAAGAAAAGTGAACTTTCTTCTCTTGGAAAGGATATAGATGAACTTTCTTCTCTTGGAAAGAAAAAATATTAAATTTTTGAGGACTAACAATGGTGATGAGTTTTTTCCCACAAAGCTCGAAAATTTATGTAAAGAGCATGGGATTGAGAGACATAAGACTACTCCCTAAACTCCATAGCAAAATGGAGTTGTAGAGAGGATGAATAGAATTTTGATGGAGAGGGCTAGGATTATGTTGAGTGGTTCTATCCTTGAGCATAAGTTCTAGGCCAAAGTGGTAGCCACTACATGTTATTTAATCAACAGATCTCCTACATTGACGCTTGTTGGAAAGACAACCATGGAGGTGTGGTCTAGTAGAAATCCTTTAATGAGATATCTCATATTATTTGGTTATGAAGTTTATGCTCAAGTTCCAATTGAGAAGAGGTCAAAGTTGGAGAAAAAGGTTGTTAATTGTATCTTTATCGGCCACGGTGTTGGTGTGAAAGGGTACAAACTTTGGGATCTAGAAGCTCAGAAGGTTCTCTATAGTAGAAGTGATATTTTTCAAAGAGATGAAACCTTCCATTGTTGATTTGTAGCTAGAGAAAGAGGAGAAATAGAAGGAGGTAGATTAGATTCCACCTACTCTGAAGAGAGATGAACTACGTACTCCTATTGAACCTGATGATGAGGAGAGATCAAGTAGCTTAGAAATTTTTGAAGAAGAAGAACCTCAACCTTAGCCTTTGAGGAGGTCTACATGAGTTAGGTAGAAACTATAAAGGTTTGGTTATTCATTATTGGATTCCAATTGCATTTCTTCTTTGATTTCTAACATTGATGATCCTAGGACTATTAGAGAGGCTATGGGAATGAGTGATGTAGATTCATGGATGAAATCCATGGATGAGGGGATGACTACTTTAAAGAAAAAAAGACTTGGGATCTGGTACCTTTGCTTGTTGGATGTAAACCTATTGGTTGTAAGTGGCTTTTCAAGAAAAAGTGTTGTCCTAATGGTAGTGTTGAGAAGTATAAGGCACAGTTGGTCACTAAGGGGTTTTCATAGGTAGAGGGAATTGATTATGGGGAGATATTCTCTCTTGTTTTGAAGCTGACATCTATCTAGTTCTTGTTATCACTTGTGGTAGCATATGACTTAGAATTAGAATAGATGGATATGAAGACAACATTCCTCCATGGTGACTTGGAGGAAGAGATTTACATGTGACAACAAGAGAATTTCATTAAAAAAGGTAAAGAAAATTTGGTTTGAAAATTGAAGAAGTCTCTTTATGGTTTGAAATAGTCTCCTAGAATGTGGTACCAGAAGTTTTATACCTATGTGTTGTCATTGGGGTTTCAGAGATCTAAATCTGAAAATTGTGTGTATTATAAATCTGATAATACTCACACTCTCATTATTGTTTTAAATGTAGATGATATGTTGTTTATTGGGAATGGTAAAAGTATGATTTCAGATTTGAAGTTTCATTTGTCAACACATTTTGAGATGAAAGACCTAGGTGTAGCTAGGTACATTTTAGGAATGGAGATAACAAGATACAAAGCTAATAGAAATATTTGGTTAAAATAGAGAAATTATGTGAACTTAGTGTTGGAGAGATTAAGCATGGTAGATTACAGACAATTAGTTGTTCATATGATGCAAGGGATGAAGCTTTCTATGAATGATTGTCCAAAATGTCCTACTAAGATGGAGGACATGACTAGAGTACCATATGCGAGCGTAGTTAGTAGACTAATGTATGTTATGGTGTGTATAAGACTAGACATTTCCCAAGTAGTGGGAGTCCTTAGCCATTTTATGGAAAATAATAGACAAGTACATTAGGATGTTAAGAGAGTGTTTAGATATTTATGGGGTAATTTCGAGTATGCCTTGTGTACTCATGTTTATTCTATTAGACCTTAACATTTTGTGAGTAATCATGGATATGTGGATTCAAATTGGGAAGGTGACATTGACAACAAAAGATCCACCAGTGGTTACGTGTTTATGATGTTTTGTGGTTCTATCATTTGGATGAGTAAGCGACAGGTTGTAGTCGCTTTGTCCACGAAACAAGAAAAATACATTGGGAAGCCATTTGGCTTAAGATATTATGTTATGATATTGGTTTAGATGTAGGAAATATTACTATTTGTTGCAACATTTAAAGTGTCATTTGCTTAGCAAGTAATCCTAACTTTCATGCTAGAACAAAGCACATTGATGTTTAATATCATTTTGTTCGTGATATGGTAGAAGATGGAAAGGTGAACTTGGAATAGGTTGACACTTTGGTGAATGTTTCAAACGCACTAATGAAACCAATGAGAATAAAGAAGTTTAGATGGTGTTCTGATTCCATGGGCCTTGGGGCCTTGAGCAGATGATTTCATATGACTCTAGGTAGGTCTTCGACAAGTGGGAGAATTTTGGGATTAAGGTATCTCAACCTTAGATTCCTAATATTGATTAATTTAATGTATTTATTTGTATTATTTAATTACCTATGGTATCATGTCATAAATTGTGACCCATCAGTTGGGTGGCATCCTCGTTGGAAGTGATTGGATGACACATAATCATCCCAAGTGGGCATAGGCATCCCACTTTGGAATCTATGACTTATGACATATTCTATGAAATTTCATAAGGCATCTTTATGCATGGAGAAATTCAGCACCCAAGTTGGGTTATGACAAGTTTTAAGATAATCAAATATTTTGGTCAGTTATAACAGACTCTCTTACAGATTCTATGACAGATCTTATGGCAGATTTTATGGTAGATTTATGACAGATTTTATGATAGTTGTAAGGCATCTGTCATAAGCTATTATGAGAATATTTTTGGCACCCAATCTTGGAGATACAATATTGCATGTTATGACAGTTGTAAGGGGTGTAAGGGAATACCGTAAGAGTGTCCAAATGCATGTTTATGTTGTGGAATATTGTGCCATGTGTATCTGAATGCCCATCCTTTTCTATATGCTTCTCTTGGATTGTATTCTCTATATATTGTATGCCTTGTATTGTATAATGCATATATTTTTTTGTAGGTAATGAAGTGCTACCGAATTCACTCCAAAATAGGTGTTTATTTCCAAACACTTGTTGAAGAATCTTTGTAGTTAGGGCTACATTTTAATCTTTATTTCAGATAATACAATAGTATTGTGCTTTTGGAGGGTGGGGTTTTTACTCAAAAGGGATTTCCCCACATATTTCTGGTGTCATTATTTTATGTGTTCTTGATGTTCTACCTTTTATTCTCTATATGTGTTTCTATTTCTATAACTGAATAAGGTGTCTAAAGAAAAAAATTTGTAACTCTTTGTTGTGTTATGAAGACAAATCAAACTCGAAACAAAATCTTCATATTATTTTTATTAAATAATTTGTTTCACTATTAAATAATTTTTTGCACTTGTATTTAAAATAATAGTTACAAAAAATTATTAAATGTTGGAAATAATCAGTTATAATATTTAATTAAAGAAAACTACATTTAGTTATTGTAACTGCCCAAAAGAAAATATGTTTTTGGGTGAATGAGACAAAACCAATGGCCGCACTTCCTTTGTAATTAATGGGGCATGTGTGGGAACTTAGTCCAACACTCAAATCATAGTTTTGAGGATAGCAGGGCATGAAAAATGTTAGCAAAAATTTATAGTTTTGTAGCTAGAAAAATGCAAGAAGTGGCATAGGTACCCACAGCAAAGGTTGTGTAAAAACAACAGTGTTAAAATGTGATGAAAAATATTGTTGCAAGTTACAGATGTTGTTTCATGTCTTTCTAAAGGTTTTTTCTGGAAATTTAATATATATTGGACCCTCTTGTTGGTGGATGTAGCCCGGTTTTGGGCGAACCATGTTAAATCTTGGGGTTGTTCTTTTGTTGTCCATTATTTTTGTGTTCTATTTCTCTATTTTTTTGTTCAAATATGCATTTAACATATAGATATTTTCCTCCAACATCTAACAAGTGGTATCAAAGAGAGTTGTGTTCAGTTATCCTCTGTAGGAAGGGCTCACGGTTGAGTGGGAGTCTCACGGTCAAGTGGGAGTAATGGTAGACGAGGTTAAATTGAAGATAGATAAATTTAATGGGCAGAACTATCAGTTACGGAAGATGCAGATGGAGGACTATCTCTATCAAAAGGATTTATGGAAACTATTGGAAGGGAAATCCAAGGAACCATCAACAATGTCTAATGAGGATTGGGATATTCTAGACAGAAAGGCACTTGGTAGTATTCGATTATGCTTGGAAAAATCAGTGGCATTTAATATTTGAACAGCAAAGACAATGGTAGATTTCATGTAGACCCTGAAAAATTTATATGAAAATCCTTCTACTTCAAATAAGGTATTTCTTATGAAGTGTTTATTTAATATGAAAATTGTAGAAGGTCAGTTATTGGTTGATCATTTAAATGAGTTTAATATGGTTACAAGTCAATTAACTTTTGTAAATGTAAACTTTGATGAAGAAGTTTAAAGGGCTCTTTTGATTTTGTGTTCCTTTCCTGAAATATGGAATAGCTTGGTAATGGCAGTTAGTAATTCTATTTCTAGTTCAAATACATTGAAATTTGATGATGTTGGTGTTATTTTGAGTAAGGAAACTCATAGGAAAAGCTCAGGTGGTACATCCACATTAGGCAATATTTTGAATGCAGAAAGCAGGGGTAGAACAAAGGAGAGAGGAAAGAATTTTGGAGGGCATGAGAAGTCACAAGGAAAATCAAAGGACAAGAGGTCCCAATCTAGAGAGAAGAAGGATTGTCGGTACTATGGTAAGTTGGGTCATTTAAAGAAAGATTTTTGTTCTCGAAAGAATAAAGGAGACAAAAAGGAAGGCAATAAAGAAGCAAATGTGGTAAGTAATAAATCTAATGATGATTCTTTAATTCTTTCCCTTCATAATGTTGATGATTCTTGGGTGTTAGATTCAAGGGCTTCATTTCATGCTATGCCCCATAGAAGTTATTTTCTTGATTTTGTCCAAGAGAATTTTGGACTAGTTTATTTGGGAGATAACAGACCCTGTCAGTTTGTTAGAAAGGAAAGAATCAAGATTAAGTTGTAGAATGGGAATCATTTGCTACTACAAGAGGTAAGGCACGTTCCAAGGTTAAGTAGAAATTTAATTTTAGCAAAGAAGCTAGGTGATGAAGGTTGTGTTGTTACTTTTAATGATAAAAATTGGAAGGTTACAAAAGGTGCCTTAGTGGTAGAGAAATGTGTGAAATTAGGCACCTTATATCTTTTTATAGGTCATACTATTCCTTCTACTTTAGTTGTTGTATAGAAAATTCAATGTTCAGGAATAATTGCTATAGTTCAGCAAGTAGAAAATCAGATAGTTGTTGTCGATTCACAAACAATGTTGTGGCATAATCGGCTTGGGCATATGAGTGAAAAAGGTATGAAATTAATTTATTTAAATAATTTTTTACCACGTCTAAAATATGTTAATATGGATTTTTGTTAAAGTTGTGTGTATGGAAAAAAAAAGAGTTAGTTTTCTCAAGGATGGGAAGCAAAAGAAAGATGAGAAATTAGAGTTTTTTCATACGGATGTATGGGGGCCAGCTCAGGTATCTTCTCTCAGTGGCTCTTAGTATTATGTTATATTTATAGATGATGCAATTAGGAAGGTATGGATTTATTTCCTTATGTAGAAATCTGATGTATTTGAAACTTTGAAAAATTGGAGAAGCTTGGTTAAGAATAAGATAGGTAAAAGGTTAAAATGTCTCAGATCTGATAATGGTGGTGAGTATTGCAGAAAAGAGTTTGAATATTATGGCATTCTTGTAAGCCTATATGGCTATTTTGTATATATTTTATACTTATATCGATATATATTGATGTATGCCTACATGGCTATTTGGTTAATACAAATATTTTTTATTGATGGTGTCCATATTTGCATTATAAATCTACGCTTCAATAGATATTTATAGATTTTCTACTTTAAATATTTAAAATCCAAGATTTTTCCATGCACTCCTCTTTTCTATAATTGTAAATATATAATAAAGTTTGAAAATTATTCTCCTGTAAGATTTTTAAACATTAAATCAATCATATGAATATAGTAATGCTTCATGCTTCATGCTTCATGTGATTCATAGAGGAAATTCATTTGTATGCTTCATGCTTCATGCTTCATGCTTCATGATTCATGCTTCATGCTACCATGTTTCATGCTTCATGTGTATGCTTCATGCTTTATATCATTGAGGAAGACATATACCATTCCACATGTATGCTTCATGCTACCATTCACGTGTATGCTTCATGCTTCGTGTATTACGTAGATAAAGAAAACATCATAAAACTATTGATAGAAGAAAATGGAAAATAACAACTAATTCTCAAAAACAAAAACTCAAGGCATGCAAGTCTTATTAAAGATCGTAAGGGCATTGGATTATTGGAGATTAAAAGACCACAAATCAACCTTTCCAACAACAAACTTCATAGATAATCGTCCTATTTCTAAACATGAATTCAAAACCAATAATTAGAAGAATGCAATTTTAATTTTAAAGTTGCATGCTTACAATAGTCAATAAATACTTCAAGAGACTGCGTGATAGAAACAAAACCAAATGAAAGTTCAAAAATTGCTTTTTCCCCAAGAATATATAAAAATTTGCAAATGAATCAATTTAGGTTCTCACGAATAGTGATGATATGAATTTGGTTGTGACTTTTCAAAGGCAAAAAGTTGTGACCCTTCGAATAGGAAAGACTATGAACCTTTTATAACGAAGTGTGGTGAGCATGCCTAGCATAGATGTGTCCATCTAGATGTGTTGGCACTAATTTTTTGGCTCGATGAACAATAAAATAAAAAGTATCCTACCTTGCAACTTTACACTACATGCAACTACCCATTTTCTATCAACTAAAATCTGTTCACCACGGGCAAAGGACTTGGAGCTATCAAAAACCAAAAGAGTTTGTTATAGAGGGGCCCTACGTGATCCCATAGCCTTAGACAGAATATTTACAAGTTTTATATTCTTCAAGAAGCGATAATCAAGCCAGGATCCAATGTTGGTCATAGATCACATGCAACTTCAATCAGCAAATGATAAAAGATAAAAATAGCAAAATGAAGAGAAAATCTGAAATGAGAGAGCAATGGAGACATAAAGAAAATTTTGAGAATAATCTTGTGACTCTCACTGAACAATCACTAAACTAGAAAAAATAGTGAAGGTGAGAGGAGAGTGCTCAATATATAGAATAATAAGGGCAAATACATCCAAGAGGTGCATTAACTCCTACTACCCATAAAAGGTGGGAGGTTACCACCTACTTGGTAAATGACAAGACATGTGGCATAACCTTCTCAAGTGAAGACAAGAGAGAGGTGGCACATAAAGCCAGAAGAGGGTGAGAAACCAAACTACCCCATAAACTACTCAGGTAAAAACATAATAGTGGTTATGAGAGGTGGCACAACAATCCAAAAGAGGATGTGTAACTCAACTACCCATGTGTGGGGAGAGAGTGACACATGTAGCTATTGTATTTTTCCACATGTCCTCAAATTACCACATCTAATAAACTTAAGCAAGCTTAAATAATAATTTGTAGGAAAAAGAAATACCCCCTAACATAAGGAAATTAAAAACCTACACTAACACCCCCCCTTAAGCATAGCTTAGGTGGGTGAAAATATGGGTCCCGGCAAATGAGGCCATTTTAGGTACCCATGTACGTAGAGACCTCCCCCAAAAGAAGAATCCCCCCATAAGAGGAATAGCCCCCCCTAAATAGAGAGATAAAAATACCCCCAAACTAGAGAGAGTAGAAAGGACTAAGAAGCCCCTCCTAAAGTAGATACTTGTCGCACCCCTAGCAAAGCTCACAAATAAAGGAACTTGCTCTCTGTGAAGGGTTGGTGAAGATGTCTACAGTCTACTCTGATGTAGAACAATACTTAAGATCAATGATGTCTTCCTAAATCATCTCTCGAATGTCGTGCATATGTATCTCAATGTGATTTTTCCTCTAGTGGTGAACTGGATTCTTTGATATTTGTATAGCACTCTGATTATCATAGAAGATGACTGTAGGATTTTTGAATGGAATGCCAAACTCAGTAAGAATATTCTAAATCCAAATAGACTCAGTGGTGGTATTAACCGCCTCTTGATACTCAACCTTGGTAGATGAAAGAGCAATTGCAGACTGCTTCTTGCTCAACCAACAAACTAGACCAGAACCAAGAGAGAAGCAATACCCAGAAGTAGATTTGTGATCTTGAGAATCGCCTACCCAATCTGAATCTATATATCCTACCAAGTCAATATTCACACCTGCTACATATTGAATCCCATAATTGTGATTACCCTTAATGTAGTGGAGGATCCTCTTAGCTACTTTCCAATGCAACTCATGTGGCTCCTGCATGAATCGAGAGACCATGCCAATAGCATATGAAATGTCGGGTCTCGTATGAGTCAAATAAATGAGACTCCCAACAAGTTATCGATATAAAGTTCCATCAACCAAAGGTGAGGAAAACTTAGCCTCAAGTTTGACCCCTGACAGAAATGGAGTCGGTGCAAGCTTACAGTCAGCCATGCAAAATCTGGAGAGCATGTCAAGTGCATACTTGGGTTGTCCAAGGAAGATACCCGAAGATGACTAAGTGATATCAATCCCCAAGAAATAATGTAAAAGACCCAAGTCTGACATCAAAAATCTATCATGTAGCGTAGTTTTTACCACCTTGATGGTGGATGAGTGACTCCCAATGATCAACAAGTCATCCACATATAGAACCAAAAATGTGAGAGTGTCATCCTACTGCAGAATGTAGACGTTCAGATCAAAATGGCATCGAGTGAACCCAACTGTTAGAAGGAAGGAGTCCATCTTGGCATACCAAGCTTGAGGAGCTTGTTTAAAGTTGTAGAGAGACTTTCAAAGATGACACACAAGTGAAGGATCCTAGATAAACCCCTATGACTGTTCCATGTAGATTTCCTCCTAAAGGTCTCCATGAAGAAAGGCACTCTTCACATCCATCTGATGAACTTCCCAATGATGGGCTGCAGCTATAGCAAGGACAAGTTGGATTGAATTCATCTTAGCAAATGGTGCAAAAGTCTCAGAGTAGTCAATCCCAGGAACTTGGGAGAATCCTTTTGCAACCAAGTGAGCCTTATGCTTATCAATCGACCCATCTGCTGCAAATTTTGTCCAATAGATCCACTTGCATCAAACAAGTTTCCTTCCTTTAGGAAGAGGGACTAGATCCCATGTGTGATTCCTCTCTAAGGAATTGAACTCTTCTTGCATTGCATCATTCCACTCAAGAATACCTAAAAGCTTCTCGAAAAGACTATAGATCAAAAGTTGAAGCAATGAAGAGATGAGGAACCTATTAGAACTATGACCTAGTTCTTCTAGTGTCTGATGGATCACCAACCCAATCACCTGTTGATTCCAATGTCTGACAAGCCCAAAGAGGTGCAAGGGATGGAGATTCTGGAGGAGAATCATCGCCCTCTTAATTATGACTAGGAGAAGAATGTGAATCCACATCATCATTGTCACCATCTGAAGTGGAGGAAGAAGACTCCTTATCAAGATTAGGAGGATTAAGGTCCTCTGAAGAACTATCATCATGATGCACGAGCTCCAATCTGATGGTGGATGGAGAAGTGGTAAGAGAAGAACTCGAAGGGCTCTCCTCAAAACGAACACTCCTCTTAATGAACAACTCATGAGTGGTAGTATGGAGAAGCCTATAGCCTTTGAAATCATCTGGATACCCATTAAATATGCAAGGCTTGCTCGGCGGATCCATAGCCTTGTGTTTCCCTATTGGAATGTGGGCCCATGCAAGAGAGCCAAACACTCTAAAGTGCTTAACTGTGGGTTTTTGACCAGTCCAAGCTTGAAAATGAGTTACCCCCTTCACATCTTTGTGAGGAACTCTATTTTATATGTAACATGCACATTTGATGGCCTATGCCCAGTATTGAGGTGCCAAAGATTTGGAGTGAATCATACAATTAGCCATCTCTTTTAATGATCTATTCTTGCGTTCTACGACACCATTCTACTGAGGACTGTATGGAACTATGTGCTACATGTTGATACCTTCTAAAGTACAAAACTATTCAAATTGATGATTAACATATTCACCCCCATTATCTGTATGCAAAATCTTGATGAACTTCCTAGACTATTTCTCTACAAAATCTTTGAAATCTTGAAAATTCTCAAAGACCTCACACTTTTGTTTGTGAAAGTAAACCCAAGTGTATCTAGAAAAGTCTTCCATAAATGTCAAGACATATCTAGCCCTGATAAAAGATGGTTGTGGAAATGGTCCAGCCAAGTCACTGTGTACCAACTCCAATAGTTGTGTAGCCCTCCATGCTTTTCCTTTATCATATTTCTCCTCAAGATTCTTACCAAGAATGCATCCTTGGAAAACACCATCAGAAAATTGAATAGAAGGCAACCCTGTAACCATATCCTACTGACTAAGTTGTTGCAAGTAACTGTAGTTCAAGTGGCCAAACAATTGATACCACAAATAACTCACCTCATTTGAATGAGTGAGTAAGGATGTCGAAGGAGAGTTAGAAACAAAGTGAGAAAATTGATATAGTTTGGACTGATGATCTGCTTTCCCCACAATAATTGTAGACCCATTATGCATTTCACTGATTACCACTGTATCTGGAATGAACTCAACTCGCTTTCCAGAACCAGTGTGAGTGATCTGATAAACAGATAGGAGATTAGTTGAAAAATATGGAACACAAATAAAATCCTCAAATGTCCTTTCACCCACATCAATAGACCCTCTCCCATGCACTTCAACAAGAGTGTCATCACCCATAAGTATGGTAGGCATAAAACATGGCTCCAAAGAGGTAAAATTATCCTCTGATGAGAGAATGTAGTGCGAAGCACCTGAGTCAATGATCCAAGACTCTAGTTATGAAGCAACAACAACTAGGGCCTTGCCCTTTCCTTTCCCCTTACTTTTGTCTATGTCCTTAGAAGACCCATTTGATGAACTTTGTTTGACTGAATCAGGAACCTTGATATTGTTCTTTTCTAGAAGATGAGAAAGGTGATCATTTTGCTTCTTTAAAAACTTATGTTCATCATGGCCAAGCCTCTTATAGTAAGAACACTTGACCTTCTCCTTCTTAGGTTGATCACCTTTTGATGAAGAGGTCTGATTGTCTACTTTTGAAGTAACAGGTTTATGGTCTTTCTTCTTCTCTCCCTAGTTCTTTTGTTTCTTATCCTTATTGCTAGGCTCTTTTTTCTTTTGTGCCTTTATTGACAGCTAAGGAATGTGAATTAGAGGGCTTAATTGTACCCATTAGAACCAATTTGTCCCGCTCCCTAGTGAGCTCTGCAGAAAATTCATCTAGAGAAGGCATTTTGTAGGTTGAACCTAAGGCACATTTTGTAGCATAGAATGTAGAAACAAATACAAAATAGTTAGGGCTAAGCTTAGAAAGAATACTCAAGATCAATTGCTTATCATTATTCTTGATTCCACACTGTTCTAACTGCAATCTAATGGCCTTCAATTTTGTGAAGAAATCTTGTATGGTGTCAAAATTTGAAGGACTTAACCTTATGAGTTCATTCTCCAATTGATGACCCCTTAACTCATCCTCCTTACCAAAGAGGCTTTCCAATTTATTCCAAACATCATTTGGTGTTTTAGCAGACTCAATATGAAAAAGAAGGTCAAAAGAGACTGACATGCACAAAGTACCAAATGCTTCATCACATTTTTTAAACCATTTAATCTTTTTTGCATCATATTTTGGTTCAGTTTCAAGTCCCATTGTAACATGATGATATCCATGTCTTTTCAAATATATTATCATCTTAGATTTTCATTCAAAATAATTATATGAAGTTAAAACTAGAAGTGTAGATGCATCCATGAGTGCAAAAAAGAAGATTACAAAGTAGAACGAAAAGTGTGAAAAAGAAGAACACTAGACACCCCCCATTTTCACTAGTTTTTGAAATGAACCCCCCCCCCCCCCAGAAATGACAATGCTGACAATTTATAATTAGTACAATTATAATGCAAAAAAAAATGATCTTTCAGACTCTTATATGGCCCAAAATGGCCAAGCAGTTGAAACTATAATTCAAGTACAATATGAGATCAAATTGACAGAATCAATGTAGAGCACATAGAAAAATATGAACTCTAGAAAAAATGACACCAAAAACGGATTTGCACAAGTTATGGCTCTCGGAAGGTCTCAAAATGAGAACTACGCAGAAAATTTGGAAGAATCTTCAATTTTTGAAAATCTAGAGTATCAAATTAGAAAACCAACCTCACTACTATGTAGAGTACGAAATTCTACCCAAAATATAAAAAAAATTGTATCAAAAAAGGAGTTTGTATGCTCAAGTTACAGTTGTTTGAAGTTGGACCGCCAAATCAAAAATGCAAATGGAGAGGGGTCTACCTGCTGACAGTCATTTAGACGTCAAATTTAAGACACTAACATCTGGGAAGGTCGTTTGAACGTCAAATTTAACATTGTGTTTATGATGGGCAAATGAATGTCAAATTTAACATAGTGTTTATGAAGGGCAGATGAACGTCAAATTTAAGCCCTCGTTCAGTGATGGTCATTTGAATTTCAAATTTAAGACATACATTTTTTTGTAGAGTCGTACAGTACAGAATTCGTACGGCCCGAGTTAAAAAAAATTGACTCAAAAAAATTCCAAACTCCAATTTTGATGATTTTACAGTCTATCTTTAGGTTCTCGAGCCTTCTAAGCATGATGGTGAGGTTTGTTTGGGCTGAAAGTGCTCCAATTCGATAGCTACCTCCATGAACCACACTAAAACCCCTATTTTGCAACTGGCTCCTTTGATCTCCGATTTCGGTAAAACTAAAGCCAATATTAACTTTCTCAGGCCTTTTGGACACTATGGAAATGTTGAAAACACCTCCAGGATTACTAGAAAGCTACAATCACCCAAATCTCACAAGAACCAAATATGCAAGCTAGATTATACAAAGCTTATTTTTCCTTTAAACTGTTCATGTTAGAGGAAAAAGCTAGCTCTGGATTAGTCTCAAATCTCTCTAAGAAATTAGATAATAAAAGTGAACTAAACCAAAAAAATAGGCTTTGATACCATGTTAGATTCTTTGAGAAGTGAGAATCAAGCCAAGATCCGATGTTGTTCGTAGATCACATGCAACTCCAATCAGCAGATGATCAAATATCAAAATAGCAGAATGAAGAGAAAATTTGAAATGAGAGAACAATGGAGACAAAGCAAGAGAATTTTGAGAATACTCTCGTGACTCTCATCAAAAAATCACCGAACTAGTTGAACTAGTGAAGGTGAGAGGAGAGTGCTCAATCTATAGAATAATAAGGGAAAATACATCCAATAGGTGCATTAACTCCTACTACCCATAAAAGGTGGCAGGTTATCACCTATTTGGTAAATGACAAGACATGTGGCATAACCTCCTCAAGTGAAGAAAGGAGAGAGGTGGCACATAAAGCCAAAAGAGGGTAAGAAACCAAACTACCCCATAAAATAATCAAGTAAAAATAGAATAGTGGTTATGAGAGGTGGCACAACAAGCCAAAAGAGGATGTGTAACTCAACTACCCATGTGTGGGGAGAGAGTGACACATGTAGCTATTGTATTTTTCCAGATGTCCTCATATTACCACATCTAATAAACCTAAATAAGCTTAAATAATAATGTGTAGGAAAAATAAATACCCCATAACATAAGGAAATTAAAAAATCTTCACTAAGTAATCGCTCATCAAATTTTGTTGCCCTTTTTCACTTTGGTCTCTTAAGATACTTCACTGGTAGAATGTGACTCAAACTGTTTCAGAGTGTTTGGGTGTGAAACAGAACCTTGCCTAGCAGAAATCCACCCATATGGACATGTTGGAATAGTCGATTTGGTCGTATGATTAATAGAATGAAAGTTACACCAATTTCCAACTTTACACTACATGCAACTGACTCATTTTTTATCAACTAAAATCTGTTCACCATGGGAAAATGACTTGGCGCTATCAAAAAATGAGAGAGGTTGTTGTAGAGGGTCCCTACATGATCATGTAGCCTCATACATAATGTTTCCAAGTGCCATATTTTATGATTAATTGCTCGTCAAAGTTTGCTACCCATTTACACTTTGGTCTCTTAAGAGACTTTGCTGGTAGAATGTGTTTCAGACTTTTTCGGCATGTTTGAGTGCAAAATATGACCTTTCCTAGCATAAACCCACCCATATGGACGTGTTGGAACAATTGGTTTAGTCGTATGATGAATAGGATGAAAGTTACACCAATTTCCAACTTTACACTACATGCAACTGACTCATTTTTTATCAACTAAAATCTATTCACCATGGGAAAATGACTTGGTGCTATCAAAAACTGAGAGAGGTTGTTGTAGAGGGTCCCTACATGATCATGTAGCCTCATACATAATGTTTCCAAGTGCCATATTTTATGATTAATCGCCCGTCAAAGTTTGCTACCCATTTACACTTTGGTCTCTTAAGAGACTTTGCCGGTAGAATGTGGCTCAGATTTTTTCGGCATGTTTGAGTGCAAAATAGGACCTTTCCTAGCATAAACCCACCATATGGACATGTTGGAACAATTGGTTTAGTCGTATGATGAATAGGATGAAAGTTACACCACTTTCCAACTTTCCACTACATGTAACTGACCCGTTTTCTATCAACTAAAATCTATTCACCACGGGAAAATGAATTGGAGCTATCAAAAACCAAGAGAGGTTATAGTAGAGAGGCCCTACATGATCCCATAGACTTAGACAAAATGTTTCCAAGTGTCATGATTTTCAAGCAATTGCTCGTCAAAGTTTCTTTCCCTTTTGCACTTTGGTCTCTTAAGAGACTTCATTGGTAGAATGTGCCTCAAACTATTTCAACATGTTTGGCTAAAAAAGAGGACCTTTCCTAGCATAGAACCACCAATATAGATGTGGTAGAATAGTCGGTTTGGTCGTATAACAAACAGAATGAAAGTTACACCAGTTTCCAACTTGTCACTACATGTAATTGACCTGTTTTCCATCAACTAAAATTTGTTCACCATGGGAAAACAACTTGGATCTATCAAAATCCAAGAGAGGTTATTATAGAGGGGCCCTACATAATCTTGTAGCCTCAGACAAAAAATTTCCAAGTGCCACAATTTTTGAGTAATTTCTCATCAAAGTTTGTTTCCCTTTTGCACTTTGGTCTCTTAAGAGACTTCACTGGTAGAATGTGGAACAGACTATTTCAGCATGTTTGGGTGCAAAAGAGGACCTTTCCTAGTGTAAACCCACCCACACAAACATGCTAGAATAGTTGATTTGGTCGTATGACGAACAAAATGAAAGTTACACCACTTTCCAACTTTACACTACATGCAACTGACCCATTTTCCATCAACTGAAATTTGTTCACCACAAGCAAATGACTTGGAGCTATCAAAAACTAAGAGAGGTTATTGTAGAGGAACCCTACGTGATCTCATAGCCTTAGATGAAATTTTTCCAAATGCCATGATTTTTGAGTAATCACTTGTCAAATTTTTCTTCCCTTTTGCATTAGTAGTCTCTTAAGAGACTCCACTAGTAGAATGTGGCTCAGATTGTTTCGGCATGTTTGGGTGTGAAAGAGGACCTTTCCTTGCATAAACCCACCCATATAGATGTGTTGGAGAAATTTTTTTGTTTGTATGATGAACAAAACAAAATTTACACCACTTTCCAACTTTACACTACATGCAGTTGACCCGATTTCCATCAACTGAAATCTATTCACCTCGAGAAAATGACTTGGAGGTATCAAAAACTAAGAGAAATTATTTTAGAGGGGCCCTACATGATCTCGTAGCATCAGAAAAAATGTTTCCAAGTGCCACGGTTTTTGATTAATCGCTCTGTAGAGAAGGGGGATTTGCTACTCACGAGTTCTCTTCATTCAGAGAGCCTCACGGGGCAAATTGCCCTAAACTACCTCAAGGAACAATGGTGAGAGTTCTAGAATTGGAAATAGCATGTCAAAAATATTCTCTGGATAAACTAATAAGCTCTCATCCAAATTATGTCAGTGCAGAATGCAGACAACAGTGCGGCACGCTGGCATCCCAGAGGCGCATTGGTGTCTCATACGGACTAGAAAGCGATAATTTCACAAAAAATAGATAAATGATTGCTTCTACTCTAATTGTTAAGAACTTACAAAATGTGATAAAGTAATAGAATGCAATGAGACTAAATTAAAGTGAAGTAGAAATGATAAAGATAAAGAGAGTAAGAAATAGGAAGAGAATACTCGCAACAACGCAAGTGATGAAGCCTCCAGCACGTGAATGTCTTCAATACCTGTGCATGTAATATTTGGATAAATTATTGGGGTTGTATAATGGTCTGCCTTAGTCAAACCCTTGTTTTGGTGTTCCCACCTCCAAGGACAGCTAGATAGAAAAGCATAGTGCAACCAAAATGGAAAAAGAGTGTGGTGAAATCAAAACTCCCTTTAGGAGTAGAACTCGCACCACCAAGTACGAGTGATAAAAGTAATCCTCGCTCGAGGAGGAGAACCTGTATCGCAAAAGAGGTGATAAAAGCAATCCCCGCTCGAGGAGGAAAACCTGTATCACAATATGAAGATGTAATAAGTAGAGGATGTGGGACCCCAAGATGCTCACAAGTACAAGACAAGGGAGGTATCACATGCAAGAGCCAAGGGCTACAAAGAGTGAGAGAGAGATAGCTGCAAGAGCCAAGAGTGTTGCAAAGGGTGTTGCTAAGAGAGCATGAGAGTGTTTGAATTTGTTGTAGCAATCTTGTATGAAGTTGTGCAAGCAAGAGAGAGTGAGAAAGAAGAGGAGAGTTCAAGGTATAACCCAAGGAGAGACAAATGGATTGAAAGAATGGATTAAAAAGAGAGAATAGGAGGGAAAAGAAGCTTCCCAAGCCATTTCAGGGCATCCCCAGCTGTTACCACCAAAAAAACTTACTGACAAGTGGAAAACATGAATGTCAACGGTAATTTGAACATTGAAACATCGTAGGATGCTAGCATGGCGCACAAACATCTACACATTGTGCTAGTGTATGGACACGTCACGCTACAAAATTACACGAATGGGGAAATCATAAAGTTCGATACAAAGTGGACGCATAAGGGTGGTTGTTGAAAAGGGGTTTTGGAGCATCTTGAGAGGGGAAAAGACTGATGTAAGGGCTAAATTGATCCTACGCAAGATGCTAAGGGGGTGGACACTAAAGCAGATGCAAGGATATATGTGAAATTTCAAGGGGTGCAATTTTACAACTATACATTTTGCCCCCACTTTAGCGGGCATGTGAATCTACACTAATATGCACACTAAAGGAATTCTACTAAACATAAATAACATCATATGTCAAAAGGATATTGTAGAGGAAGTAGATAACTCTTCAAACTAAGGAAGCATGCCCCCAGGCTGAAGACCTACAAAACAAATACATTAGACAAGAGAAACCTGCACCAGAAAACAATGTTAGCACACAAAAAACTAAAGGATTTGAGTCAGCAAAGTGAAAGAGACCTCAATGTAAGAGGTTTTCTCAGTACTATGCGTCATCCCAAAATTAAGAAATAATACATAGAAGAATTCTAAGATGAAGAGAAAGAGCATATACTTAGGATGAAGAAGATGTAGATCTTCAATCCGATATATATGATTTGAGAAGAGAAAGAGATGGAAAAGAAAGGAATGAAAATTCTAAGAGAGATGGATCCATAGGTCCTCGGTCCCAAGGAGAGTTGAACTAAAGGACTCTGTAGCTTTGCGAAACTACGAAGTTGCACAAATTACACCGAAGGCCCTCAGACCAACAATGGATAAATCTCGCAAGATGAAAGTGTCTCATAGGCCTGCAGACTTGCAAGGAGGCAACCCCCAAGGTCTCTCACATGAAGGAAGCCTCGTGAAGTATGTGCCTTATAGGTCTAGAGACTTGCAAGAAGGTATCCCCCAAGATCTCTCACATGAAGGAAACCCAGATGAAAGTGCCTTACAGGCCTACAAACCTGCAAGGAGGCATCCCTCAAGATCTTTCACATGGAGGAAACCCAAAGGAAGGAGACTCCATAGAGTCATATTGGAAAGCAGCTTTATAGGCACACCTATAAAGCGACATGTTTACCTGTAGATAGAAAATGTCAAAAAGCGGTCACGTAGGCAAGTAAGTGGACAGTCACATAGATCATCAACAAATTGGAAGGTTTTCAAAGGGTTCCCTTGAGGGGTCCACTCAAGGGACGCATTGTTTGAAAATCAAGGTCTAGTCAGGCTACCCCCAAGCTAGACATCATAAATTTATTTAAGAGAAGAGATTTTAGGAGGGTCCCTTGGGAACCCTTCAAAAGGAAGGGGTCCACTCAAGGGACACTTCATTTGAAAGATAGAGATATGAGGGAGGGTCCTTAAGAAGGACACACATCTCCATAGCAAGTTATCACTACCCCCAACATACAGGGGAGGAGAACCATCCAAGATGCTATAGAAAATACAAGATAGAGGTAGACCTTGATATCACTTGTCATTCAAAGAAGAGGTAGGTGCATTAACAAAAAAATGAGTGATGGCACCTGAATCACAAAGTTTTTATATTTTATCCTTCAAGGCCTTACATTCACTAGTGGAATGGCTAGACACTTGATGGTATGCATAGAAAGAATATTTTTCTTTATTGTGTTTATGAAATTTCTTACATGTAGGAAGAGGAAGAGTGATCAAGCGGGCTTTAAGAAGCCTCAACAAGATACACTCTTGCTTAGATACATGATGAGGAGTAGGAAACAAACCTTTCTCTTGTGGAGAAAGAATCGAGTTCTCACAAGAGGAAGATACAAAGATATAAAACAAAGGAGGATGGACCAATCCATGAGAACACGGTTGAGTGGACATCATGTCAACATTCAACCATGATTTATGTTCAGATTCTTCATTCGAGTAACCAAGCTCCAAATTATGCTTGTGAGATGCGCATTATATAGGGACCTAAATGCCTTGTTCATTATTCCCACAACCTTTACACCCATAGCCACATTTAGAGACAAGCTTAAAGTCAGGGCCATAATGTGTTTGCAAATCTTAAGAAGAGGTAGAAGGATTAGACTTAATATTTCTTGTTTTAGAAGGATCTTCTTCAGGGACATTTATCTCAAGAGTATCCTTTGTAGTAGGTATTGTTGGAGTAAACATCGACACATTGGAATACATTGAAGGAAGAAGAGTAGGCGCAACTAAAACCTGACCAACAACTGCCATCTCACATAAGTGCATAGCCTTAGGGTTAGCCTTATCTGTGACTACTTGATTATTGCAAATGAACTTAATAGATTTTTGCAAGGTAGACAAGACTCCACCCATTGCATGAATCCATGGTCTACCAAGAAAAAGGTTATAAGGTAAATTTTCTGACATAACATATACAAGGGTAGGTATAGTAATGGGTCCCAACCTCAAAGGCAAGACTATCATGCCTAAGGGTTGTCGATCAAAATTATCGAACCCATTATTGATAATAGAAGAAGCATTAAGAGAAGATGAACCAATATTAATTTTAGGCATTAGATCAATGTTGCATACATTTCTCGTTGAAGTGGTGTCAACAAGAGTATGTCTAATACCAATCTTATTAATATTAACTATGATCATTAGAGGGTATGCTTGCTTCTGTACTTCCAAAGGCGGGAGTTCCTACGGATAGAATGTAATATTCAGCGAATCCGCATGAATATGAGCTATCAACGCATCAACATCTGTCAGCCTAGTGGAAGAAGGCAAGAGGATCTTTTGCAAGGCTTCCTGAAGTATACCTTGGTAAATCGAATCACACTGAAGCAAGTCCCATAGTGAGATCTTAGCCAGAGTAACCTGAAGTTGCTCGACACGATCATAATCACTAGGTGCTTTAGTTGTAGGTTTAGGAGCTTTAAGAAGGCTTGGTTGTTTATTCATTCTATTATCATAAGTATGGGCTACCGCTCTATAAGAGGGAGCCTTAGGAATATTAGGAGAGTTACTATCAAATGGAACACCATCAATAGAACAAATCCTTTTAGGAGAAGGACTAGTTGGAGTTAGGTAAATGACCAGTCTCTTAGGCCTTTGAGGGGTAGCAAAGACATAAATCACATTTACGGAATCATCACAACTAGTGGAATAATTATTTGAAGAAATATTCTCAACATCGATCCAAACATGATCAAATGTGGAAGGAGATTCATCATTCACTAATGCTTCATCTCTAAAGGAGAGTGCATTGGGATAGATAAGAGATTCATCATTCACAAACACGACATCTCTAGAAGAGAGTGCACTGGAAGGAATAAGAGATTCATCATTCACGAATACATCATCTCTAGAAGAGAGTGCATTGGAATGGGGACAAGATTCATCATTCACTAATGCATCATCTCTAGAAGAGCGTGCATTGGAATGAAGGTATGGTAGAGTAATATTAAGAAAGGTATCAATGATCTCATCTTCTTGCAACAAAATATCCTCTAAAGCAAGAGGATTTTTGTGAGAAGGATCAAAGATATCAAGCGACATAGGCAAAGCCAAGGAACCATCACATGCATGAAATGGAATATCATTAAAATTTTGAACAAAATTAGATACTAAACTAATCAAAGAAGATATTAAATTCATTTTGGATTTGTTTGGTATTTTCTAGGTTCTAGTAATTTTCATTTTCGAAGGTCTTCGGAGCAGAATTTGGGGTCCAAACTTGCGTTAGTCCCTAAAATTCAGTTGTCGTAGGCACAGTATTTTAGGGACTAAACTAGTTCTCTAGGAGACCTTTCCAATGGTACAAATGGTTCTGAAATTTGAGAACCTGTTATGCCGTGCATAACCACCCCATCTTTTGCCTTTATCAAAATGGGTCCCCCTCTTTTGTTTTTTGTCCTTGGTTGTTTTTCAACAAAGTTTGGAGTTGTTCTTTCTTCCAACACTTTGTTTTCTTTTATTTTTCCAGAACCGGAATTGGAACGGAATCTTGGATTTGAAACTTTTTTTGAGTTTCATTCTGTGACTCCTTTCCGATTCTGATCTCGCTCGTCTCTTTGTTGGTCTCTACGATCTGTCTTGTTTTCCTTTTTCAGAACCAAAACTGGAATGGATATTAAGTTCGAGATTTATACAAAGTTCCAAATTTTGTTTCCATCCCACCTCCGCCTCCGCCTTTTTGGTTTGTTTGTTTCGAATTGGGATTGATGTTGTTTACCTTGTCTCGATCTTGGTGTCTTCTTTTTAGTTCTTTCTTTCCTTTTCTTCGTCGTTGGCGGAATTGGAACCAGAACTGGAACCAAACTCAGAACTTGGACAAAGTTTTCAAACCTGGTTCTCATTCCGCTTCTGCTCCCACCTTTCTTGTTGCTATCTAACTTTACTTCGGTCGCACAATAGTTTTCTACCTATTCTCGTCGCAATTCCACATCTGACCTACCACATTAATGGCATTAATTACAGGTACCTCACACGTATGAAATTAGATTTTAACCTTAATTAAGGTTAACTCGTTGGTTATTATTATTCTTTAACAAGCAATATCAAACCAGAGTTGAGGTAGAGAATTTGGGAGCACGATTCAATTGAAAGCAAAGCATTTTGCATGCATATTCGCATCAAGAGCCGGTCTGTTGGATTGCATATCAAGGTAGGGTTTATGTTATTTGTTTTCTTTATTGTCATTCATTGTGTTTGTTTGGCTTCGCAGGGTTCGTGACTCTTTTTGTTTGAATCCTTGCTTGTTTTCTTCGCTTTTCTTTTCTTTTCTTTTCTTTTGTTTTCCTTGTCTTCGATTCTTTCTTTTTTTTTTGTTTTATAATTATTATTTGTCATTTTGTCATTTTTTTTTTCTTTGCAACGGTCATTTTTGTGTTTTCTTCATGCACGTACCGTTGTGCCCTGGGTTTTTGGGGTATCGATCATATGCTACATGGTGTTATGGTGTTCTTCAATTCATTACTTTACCTATCAGTCCTTTTTGCGTGTCAACTCGTTGATTTTAAGTAGGGTTAAATTGTGCCCTAATTGCTTAAGTCGAAGTTTTTAATAAACTAAGGTTTTTGCACGTCCCTTTTAATTTTAAAATTGTGCCCTAGTTGTTGTTTTTCCCCTCGATCATATGGGGGATGGTTTAGTACTGCTATTTTAAGCCTCCTCGGCTTGTCAGGTTACCTTGTTTTTGGGCCATAATGTCATTCATTCTACTGTTGAAATTTCTAATGATGTCATGTTTGATCTTATCTAGAGTCAGATCCAAGAATGATTCTATTCGTAAACCTTTAGTTGTAATGGATTTTGACTCTGTCTTCGAGCCCGCTCTCGATAAATTATCAAAATATCTTTCACTCTGTCGGAAGTGGAAGCGGGTCGGGATATAAATTTGAAACTTCTTCATTGTACCAAGTCTGATTTCCATTCCAATCCCGGTCCCGATTACCATTCCAACTCCGTCTTTGATCCCGCTATATGGTTTGTTGTGAGTTTGATTTCCATTTCGATCCCAGTCCTGATTACCATTCTAACTCTATCTTTGATCCTGCTATATGGTTTTTTGTGGTTCCAATGTTCATTCTGGTCTTGACCCCAACAGTGCTTTAAAGCCTTCTAGGGGTGTTCTTCAACCTGGTCTCGTCTCCGATGAGTATGAAATTTTGACTAAATATGAAGTAAGTATATGAAAGGTGAGATATCTGACCTGGTATTTCATACTTCTTATGGATCTGATATTGGGTTTTATTGCAAAAATTAAGAGATGTCAGGAGCATCAGGTGAGGCTTCTCAAAGGAGTCAACCTGTAGAGACTTCAAAACCAGGAGCAAATCCTAAAAGGGTCAAGCTGGAACAACTCTCTTATACTTTGAGGTACAAACATCAGGGTCCTACCATCACTGATAGTAAGGTGGATTCTGATTGGGTAGATATAACTGATACCAACCTAGGCCATTCCATTGCAAGGATTTTTACTTGGAAACGTTTGTTGAAGAGGTAACAGGGAGGACCCATAGAATTGTTAAATCTGGTTTGGCGCATATTACTGTATTTCCTCTATTAGTCCAGTGTCCCAAATTAATAATGACAACATCTAGAGCCTACAATCCTGCTACTAGATAATGTGTGGATTTGCAAGGCAATGTTATCGTTAATCTAACTCCACAAATATTTCAATTTATGTTCAATGTACCCACTCCATAGAACCCTAGGCAACTCAATGAGGCAGAGGCCTTGAAAATATATAGTAATCATAAGGAGGCTAACATAACTCATCTAAACAAGAAATGGATGAGCTAAGAAAAATTCTCTAGTTAAGCTTCTAGATCAACCTAAAAGGGTATAATTCTACAAGGAGATTGGGGACATTATAATCATGTTATCCAAAGTATTTGGGAAAAGGGATGCTCTTCACTTTAAAGAATGGATGTTTCCATTCATTCAGACAATCCTAGATGGTAGGAAACAATTTGATTGGCCCATGATTGTATCTAAAAGCATACACAACCAAATGATTAGAGTAATAGAAAACAAGAGTTTCTTCATGGCCTCTTATGTGATTTATGAAGCAACAAGAAGGGGCATCTTTTCGGGTTTAAATAGAGGGCATTTTGGGAGAAGTTGATGTAGAGAACAAGGTGTGGAATCATTATGATCAGTGATGAGGGAAAAATGTGTTATCCTTTTACCTCTTATTTGTGTCAAACCTTGTCATCTTTCCTAGTGTCTCTTGTCATTCCTGTCACTTTTTGTTAATGAACAGACGGTATTTTATGAAATAGAAGAAAATGTTAAAACTAGTGAAAATACTGATTTTACTGACTGTTGTTAACTATCTTTTTGATTCTGGTGACAAGAAGTGTTTAATGGTTGAAAACACACATGAAGGATATCAGTGGAAGGATAACTGAATTGCTGAAGTTATATTGTAATTTTGGTTTTACTCATCAAAGATTAGTCATTTTTTTTTAGGTTGTTACGCTGTTCTTGGAAAACTTTCAAAATATTTTAAAACTATTTTGATTATCTTCTAGAGGTTGTTGGCTAAAAGCCACTAACAACCTAAAAGTTTTATCTATTACATATGAAATATTGTTAGACATATAGGTAGCTTCAATATGTATATATATGCGTGTACGCTGAAACTAGATATCAATATACATAATTAAAAGCAGAATCATGGTGATTTTCTATATACTCTATCTATATTGTTTGGATGAATGGAAGCGATAGTAGCATAATTTTGTGAATGTGAGTTTTATCATCCAACGACCGGTGAAGGCAGGGCCCACTTCCTCAGTTGATTGGTGATTATTGCATTAAGATTGTGTGTGTGGTAATGTATGCTTTGAATTTATAAGTTGTTTAATTATATCATTATTGTATTATTGTCTAAATATTCTGTTGTGTGATTCATTTCCACGAAGGTATTAATCAATATCGAGTTCTCAAATTCTTACCAATACAATTTGTATTCATTCAATAGTTGTTTGTTGGTATATGCAAATCATTAAACATAAGAGAAGTTTGAATAAGTTAATGGGATTGTTTTGAATTTTCATTAAGTAGTATTGGAGGTTTGTTTTCAATAGTTCAACTTTCACTTTTTGAAACGTTATTTTTAGATAGATTTCTATTTTGTTACTTTACTACTCTTATGTTAAGTGACAGTAATATGTTTTTGTGCAGAACTATTTCTTCACAGGTTCCTGTCACACTTGAGATAGGAAGTCTGTTAATCTGAATTTTGCCCATAAGTAAATTATATTAGGTTGCATCCATCAGCCCTTGGTTTGTTAGTTGTATCTCTTTGACATATTGCCACAACACAATTCAGAAGCCTACGTTCCCAGATTGACACTTTAGGATGAACTGAGGAAGCCATTCCCAAAAAGTACATCAAACCCAATTTAAAGAGTAATTTAGAAATGACAGTTTTATCCAATCATTTTGGCGTCGTTGCCGGGGAACGGTGTTAAAGACGTGCATTCCTAGTGAACCAAGTTAGGAGCATTGTGCTAAGGATAAAATCCATGTGATAGTTGACCTCGTTTGGATAATTACCCTTGGTCTGCTTTGTCATAGCTCATTTAGGTGCATGAATCGTAATAGGGACAATAGAGGAAGATTTATTAGAAAAGAAAAAGGAAGTAGTTCGCAACCCAAAAAATCCAAAAAGAAATTAGCACCATCCATTGAGAGCCCACAACACAAAGAATTGCAAGATAAGTCCAAGTCACCCATTGAGACAAGTACCTTGACTCAAGAGAAACCAAAAAGTAAGTTGCTATCACTAGAATTGCTTGAACCTGATCTTGAGAAATGTGTTATTGAAACCACTATTATCCAGACACTCACAAATACCCAACCAATCTCTTCCAATATATTACGCAAAAAATTTGAACAATTTTTCCAAAAATCTTACGGGGATCAAGTTGGTCCATTTTTCAAAGAAAGGCACAAGCCATTTAAAACTTATTTTACTCCGTGGGCATTTGAAGTCATGGATCCCAACAATAATAACAACAATAATAATGACAACAACAACAACAACAATCACAACAATCACAATAAGGTATTGGCCAACAATAACCCAGTCACTTTTGAGTTCCCAATCACAGATCTTGGAAGAGACGCCCCTATGAAAAATATTCCTCATTCTACTCTGCCCATTTTTTGTGGTCTTTCAATGGAAGATCCTGACATGTTTTTGTTTGAATTTGATGTGTTGTGTCACAACTATGACTACCAAAATGATGCACAGAAACTCAAACTATTTTCAGCTACATTAAAGGATGCCACCCTACGGTGGTTTATGAACCTTCAGAATATTAGAACATGGATGGTCTTGAAGGAGCTATTCTTGAACAAGTACCAGGAATACTGCAAGACAAAGGAGGTTTGGGATGAGATCTTTCACATGAATCAAAAGGAAGATGAGTCTGTAGAAGACTACCTTGAACGTTTTATGTTTAGTCTTCAACGGTCTCATCAAGAGGGACTAAATGATGATGATACCATTAAAATGTTATTTCTTAGAGGGATAAGAGATGATGTTATGGAAGCATTAAATTTAATAGGAAAAGGGAATATCTCTAAAATATAATTTGATGATATTTGTGATATTTGGAGGAACTATTCGAGGTCACAATGTTCAGGAAGGAGCTATCCAAGTAAGCCTTATGATGCAGCCAATGCAACAGGTATCACAAAAAGGGAAATAGGAAATTTACTTGAAGACCTTAAAACAGATTTGTTGAGTCATATGGGGAAAAAAATAGATACTCTTTACACCTATAGGAAACAAGAAGAAGTCGAAAAGGCCCTAGCTGTGTTTTGTCCAACGTGTCGCAAAAGACACGGTAGTGAGGATTGCCCATACAAAAGGACAAACATCTCATCTTTAGAAGAACTTAGTAAGAACTCTACCTTGAGGCCTCTTCCTATAGCAGTAACTGAAATGGATGTTTTGAAGAAATTGTCTATTATCTGGCCCCCAGGCGCCCCTTTCCACCTCGAGCAATGCACCCCAACACAATGAGCAATTATCTTGCCCCAGGACTAATCCAACCCAACTCTTATCAAACGGGATGGTATGGGGGTTGGCAACAACCCCCATACCCTCAATGGATGCCTCAGTATCAATATACTTCACAACAGTGGCAACAGGCATGCAGGCCACAAATGCCACAACCATCCGCATACCAAAAACCATTCCCCTCATAATCACAATTTCCACCTCCTTCTATGATTAACCCATACCAATTGCCACAATTTCCAACTTTGCCATCATCAGCCACCCCACCTATTAATCTAACCCAGCCACCAAGACCTACATAAATGCCATCCTAGCCCAACCCCAACCCCAACAATAAGGCCACCCAACCAGTATATAATAATGAGACAACAAGTTACTCCATCTATCCCGTAAATACATTAGAAGTAGATGGAGTTCAGTTAAGGTCAGGGAAGGCTCTTCAAGGGCCCACCATTACTAAAATCAATGAGGAGTTAGAAACTAAGCTAGCCAAAGACCCCCCTTTTCCCGAACAATTTCAATCTGCACCAATAGAAAGGGAGGATTCTCAACCTAAGTTCAATTTTGTTAATGAGTTGCGCAATGTTAACATTAAGATTCCTTTGTTGCAGGTCATCAAAGACATTCCTGTCTATACAAAACAATTTGTGATCTATGTACCCAGAAGCAGCAAAAGAAGCAAGACCCAAAAATGGTTCAAGTCATTGGATAGTTGGTAGACCTTATGCTTGGAAACATTACCATTCCAAAGTATGCCGATCCAGGGAGTCCAGTCATTAAGGTAACCATTGGTAAAGTAAGTATTCCTAATACCCTTGTCGATTTGGGTGTTGCAATTAATGTAATGACAAACGAAACAAAATAAAAAATTCCATTAGAAGGACTTAGGCCTACTCCTACAGTTCTTCAAATGGCAGATTGATCTTTGGTCAAACCCGAAGGTATGATTGAAGATGTAATCCTTTCTATTGATTCATGGGAATACCCAACTGACTTTGTGATTTTTCAGCCAAAAATTAAGCTAGGGGGATACCCCTTGATTTTGGGACACCCTTGGTTAGTAGCTGTAGATGCATTTATCAATTGTTGATCAGGGAACATGGTCATTTCCAATGGCGAGCACAAGAAACAGCTGACTCTATACCCGCCAGCACAACCTTTGTTGGAAATAGAGGACCCCGTTTGGATTGATAGCGACTTGGATGAGTCATTACCAATCCTAACAATTGATAAAGCCTTAGATATGGAAGAGCCTACTGAGGATAATGTTCTTATTAGTTTCCTTCATAACATGTATACGTTTAATGAAATATTTTAAAGCATGGTCCTCCATTCAGGTATAAATACTCAATGTCCTTTTGGGGATTTTCCACTGGTAGGTAGTTCACGCTTTGTCCAACACTTTATCACATTGCATCAATTATTACCCCATAATTTCTTATATGGTTCATTCTTATCTTCTACAAATTTGATTAATATGTCATCTACCCTACAAGTCTTAGTTATTTAGTCACCAACACAATCTGTCGCTATGGAAATTTTACCTAATTGTACACTTAATATCAATCCACAACTAACCCCTGAACAAATCCAATATCTTATTGCCATGCTTGGAATGAATAAAGAAGCCTTCACCTGGGAATACCAAGACATGTGTGGCATTCATCTTGATACCTGCACCCATCATATCTATATTGAAGAAGGAAGTCGTCCAATTAGACAACCACAATGTCGGCTCAACCCTGCTTTGTGCGACATAGTTAAAGAGGAGCTACAAAAATTATTAAATATCGAGTTTATATATCCTATTTCTGATAGTCAATGGGTTTCTACTTTAGTATTGGTTCCTAAGAAAAATGGTAAATGGAGAATTTGTGTCGATTATAGAGCATTAAATAAATCTACTAAAAAAGATCATTTTCCATTGCCATTTATTGATAAAGTATTGGACACTCTTGCAGGTAAAAAGTTCTTCTCTTTTCTGGACGGGTTCAGTGGTTATAACCAAATTTGCATAGCACCAGAAGATCAGGACAAGACCAATTTCACTTGCCCTTGGGGCACCTTTGCTTATCCCGTCTTTCCATTTGGTTTATGTAATGCCCCTGCCACTTTTCAAAGGGCAGTTTTGAGCATTTTCACAGATCTTGTCAACGATTGTGTTGAGGTATACATGGATGATTTTACTCTCCATGGTAATACTTATGAAGAGGCTAAAACAAACTTAGACAAGGTACTTCGGCATTGTATAGACACCAACCTATCATTGAGTCATGAAAAATTCCATATACTTATGACTGAAGGGATAGTGCTTGGCCATTACATTTCCTCCAAAGGTATTCAAGTAGATCCTAAAAAGGTCTAGATTATCCAAGACTTGCCTATACCCTCTAGTCAAAAAGATGTTCGAAGTTTTCTTGGCCATGCAGGATATTACCGAAGATTTATCCAAAATTTCAGTAAAATTGCATCTCCCTTATTTGCCTTGCTAGCCAAAGATGTTGCTTTCTCTTGGACACCTAAGTGTCAAGAATCCTTTGACTCCAAAAAAAAACTCATTACCACACCCATCCTGAGAGGACCGAACTGGGAACTACCATTCCATATCCACATAGATGCCTCTGACCATTCCATGGGAGTTGTGCTTGGACAAAAAGAGGATAATCTTTTCTACTCTATCTACTGCATCAGCAAGAACTTCATGGGGGCCGAGGTAAATTACACAGTAACTGAAAAAGATTTTTTAGCTGTTGTGTATGCCATTAATAAATTTTTTTATTACATTAGTGGTTATAAAGTGTTTGTCCACACTGATCATTCGGCAATTTGGGTTTTAATGAATAAACCTGTGGTAACGGGTAGAGTTATTAGATGGTTGCTTTTACTCCAAGAATTTGATATAACTATGCTTGATAAGCCTAGTCGAGAAAATATGGCTGCATACTTTTTGTCCCGATTGCAATTTCCAGATAATGAACCTACTCCAGTTGATGATGCCTTTCTATATGAGCACCTCTTTGCTATATCCACAAAGATCCCCTGGTTCGCCAATATTGTAAACTATCTTGTTACATGCAAGTTTCCACCACATTTCTCTTCAAGGGAATGACAGAAGCTAGTTGGACTCAATGGACAGTATACATGGATGAATGGATTGCTCTTCCGCACCGGCATTGACAATATCATGAGGCATTATGTACCCGAAGATGATGTCTTCGATATACTTCCTGTATGTCATACAAAACCATGTAGAGGACACTTTGCTGCTCAGCAGACTACCCACAAGATTCTCACTGCAAGTTACTACTAGCCTACACTCCATAAGGATTGTAAACGCTATGTTCATTATTGTGACAAGTGTTAGCGCATGGGCCAACCCACACACTCGAATGAGATGCCCTTACATCCACAGTTGTCCATAGAGCCATTCAAGAAGTGGGGCCTTGATTTTGTTGGCCCAATCAACCCGGCATCATAGAACAAGGAATACATCCTTGTATGTACTGATTATGTCACCAAGTGGGTGGAAGTGATAGCCCTAAAGCATGCCAGAGATACAAAAGTAGTCGATTTCTTGTACTCCAAGATTTTCACAATATTTGGTGTGTCGCACGAGATAGCCACCGATCAAGGACCATAATTTACATCAAAGCTCATTTCTGCCCCGGTTCGAGAATATGAAATCGGCCACCACAATTCCACACCTTATCACCCTCAAGCCAATGGGCAAGTAGAATTCACCAATCGAGAGATTGAGAATATTCTTACTAAGACAGTTTCTCTTCATAAACGCGATTGGGCTACATGACTTCCTGAGGCCATGTGGGCCTATCAAACTACGTGGAAGACCACTACTGGTCTGACCCTTATGAGCTCATCTACTATAAGAAGGTAGTCCTTCCCACTGAGTTTGAGATTAAAATTCTTCACACCGCACTATAAATGGGTATGGATCTTTCTAATGCACAAAAGGCACGCATCGACCAACTACATTCTTTAGCTGAATTGCGCCAGGCTGCACTCTTCCACACTAAGACCATCCAGAAACACCATGCTCTATGGCATGACCACCACATCCACCAACAGTCATTTCAACCTGGCGATTGGGCACTCCTATACGACTCTTGCTTCCAAGATTTCAAAGGAAATTTTCACACATGTTGGTTGGGGCCCTATGAGATTTAGACCGTATATGCTAATGGTGTTGTTTGTCTCTGCACAGTTGACTCTGAAAGACGATCTCTTCTCGTCAATGGTCACCACCTCAAACTTTACAAGAAGCCTCTTTCCACATAAGCTTTATTTTTAGAGGTGGCACAGGAACTTATTGTTGTTCCTTTCGGCCTCCTTTGATATTGATCACTTCTAAAAATTAAAAATTACAAAAAAAAAAAAAAACTTAGTGGTGAAAACTGATTTCTCGGTGCCACTAGGTGGTGGTAGATTGAAAACCGGACAACCAGTAGTCTATTGTCGAAAAAAAAAAAAAAGGTCGACAACACATGACCAAGCAAGATATTCAATGTTGGCACCCCGCCTTCTTGGACTATTCTTCCTCTGCCACCCAACAATTGGCCTTACCTTGTTCCTATCACCTAGTTGTCAGGAGCTCCTTTTTGTTTCTGCTGGTTGGCGTTGTCCTTTCCGCTTGGTCGAGTTCTACAACCCTTCACATCTATTAGTGCCCTTTGTGTCACAATGGTTGTTCATGGCTTTCAGCCAACAACCATTGCTTCGGCTGATTTTATGTTCCTGTCTCTCTCCTGCCAGGAACTGATGCGGTTACCTCCTAGCCAACTTTCCAATCTCTTCTTTGCCAAGAGTCATTTGCTTGCTCAAAGACCACCGCCTTGTCAGTCACCGTAATCCACCTTGATTTTGTTCTCGTCCTTTCTTTTCCACATGGCGTTCTCCAGTTGGTTGCTTCTATTTGGCTTCATCGTGCTTGTACTTCCTGCACTGCACTCTTTCGCCCTATCATTGTTGCGGGTTGGCATCAACATCAGTACCGGCTTCAACACATGTGTCGCCACGTTGCCACTTCTGTCCATCAATGGTCATCGATATCGATATTTCATGTTTATTTCCTTTTCTTCTTATTTTCTTTAAATATCGCTTGTTCATTTACTGATGGTGATGTCACCAGCAGATGGGTAACTTGCTAAGTAGGGGGGAAGTGTCACATCTGTCGTCGTGTCTCATCTTTTTCATAAAATCCCCATCCCATCGTATCTACATTCATTGATTTCTAGTATGATTTGTCATAAATAAAAATTTCCCTCTTAATACCACCGTAATCATTACAATTCACTACAAATAATAAACTAGAAACCTCCATTTTTTTAACCACTTATCATAAACACTACCAGTTAAAATTTGTCCTATTCCTAGTAATAGTTGTCTCTGCAAAACCATTTGAACTATGAACTGTTTAGATTGCACCTCTTGGTAAAGATATGGCAGGAGAACGTAGACACCGCTATAATCCAACAACTATGGGTGATTTAAGGGCTCCTATGATGTCTGAGGCCTACAAGATATTCAAGCAAGCAGGATGGGATGTGTATTTCAAGAGATTGCGGGGGTTTGATGAGAAACTGGCTCATGAGTTCACGGCAACTTGCAACAATACGCGGGCACGAGTCCGTGGGATAGCAATTCTTGTCTCGATCAAAAGCATAGTAGATGTCATGGGATTTCCATTGACAGGAGAACATTATTTTCTTGACAATTTTGGGCATGAGAAAGACCTCAAATCCCTCCGTAAGAAGTTCCTAGCGTGTGGAGAATCGGTCGAAATGGTATAAGGTCAGGGCACAAAGTTATCTTCACTCCCCGCTCCCTGGAACAATGTGGTGAAATTTGTTATCCAGTATTTGACTTGTGAAGGAAGGTACGTATATGTTTACGCAAAATAATTCTAACTGATGATACATTTGAGATGGGTTACACTCGTGAACATTCATTTCTTTCTATATTCTTCCTTAATGCAAATGTGTAAAGAAGTTCAGAAGGGTAGTGAGAATTCATTGGCACATCATGGTTTGATTAAATTGCTAATCATAAGAGAATTGAAGAGAATTTCACCTCCTAGGGACTGGGACTCATTCATTATAGATGAAAACCCTGAGAATTTTGTTGAAGATACCCTCCCTACTTCAAAACACTCTACCAAAGAAGACTCCCAGATTATAGGAAAATCTTCTGACACCCTAGAGGAGGAGGAGTCTAGTCAGGAAAGCTTAGAAGATAATAAATGCACCAAAGGTCTGGAGCCTGAAACTCTTCTTGATAGTGCTAAGAAAGGAAAAGCGCAAACCTTAGGGTCAAGTGGAAAAAATGCTAAGGGTTCCATTACTAAACAGCCTAACCCTAAGGTTACCACAGTCTCTACCCCTGGCCCTAGGATTGAAAATAAACGACGTAGTGGGACTACTTCAACTGTTGTTTTAAAAGGAAAATAATTGTCAATTGATTCCGCAGACAAATTAGCCAACCTGGCTAATGTAGCTAGTGGTTTAGGTTCGCAAACACCTAAGGATGTTGGGGATTTGACAATAGTGGCAATAGTCTGTCGAAAAACTAAAAGAATGGAAGTTGTTTCTAGGGATTTGAGAAGAAGTAAGATAAAGAAGCAGCAGGCGGCAGACCTTGAGGATCCCTCACAACACCAAGAGGAACCTGAAAAAAAATTGAGATGCCACCTTAGAATTCTCCTATTTTAGGAGAAGAGCTGAAGAAAAACTCTGAGGCATTGCCCTAGCATTCCCCTGTCTCAGAGAAGATGCCATGCAGTCAAGAAGATATTCCTGATAAAAAAATTGTTCAGACTGAGTCTGCCCCAGCCAAAATTTATAATGATCTTAACAATCCTGAGGATCACACACCGCATGACACTACCCAAGAAGAAGAGCATCAAGTAGAAGAAAGAGTAGGGTCTGAAGTAGATATGTAGAATCAAGAATAGGGGAATATTGAAACCCTTCACCAGGAACAACAAACCAATCAAGAGCCAGAGGCAGAAGAGGAGTATGAGGAAGAACAACCCTTGCTCACTAATGATGACATTTGCAGCCTGTAGAACTTGGTGACTAGGCTAACTGAGGAGAATGAAACTCTACAAAATCAAGTTTAAGTGGCAGAGTCACTCAACTCATCGCAAGCAATTGAAATCAGTCAGTTGAAAGTAGCACTTGAGCAGGCACAAGCCCCCAAGACATCAGTCATAACCATTCAGTAGCATGAAAAATAGTTGCAGGAACTTCATCAATTGTGTGTCAAAGAAGTCGTCAATACCCTGCAGAAACTTGTCCCTTCTCTCTTCAGTTTGTATTCTACACTCTCATTGCATGAGGACATGCAAGGTCTTCAGCTGGGGGGAAATGATGAGGGGAAAATGTCTCATCCTTTTACCTCTTATTTGTGTCAAACCTTGTCATCTTTCCTAGTGTCTCCTGTCATTCCTGTCACTTTTTGTTAATGAACAAATGGTATTTTATGAAATAGAAGAAAAGGTTAAAACTAGTGAAAATACCGATTTCGCTAACTGTTGTTAATTGTTTTTTTTATTCTAGTGACAGGAAGTGTTTAATGGTTGATAGTGCACATGAAGGATATCAGTGGAAGGATAACTGAATTGCTGAAGTTATATTATCATTTTAGTTTTACTCATCAAAGATTAGTCATTCTGTTTTAGGTTGTTACGCTATTCTTGGGAAACTTTCAAAAGACTTTAAAACTATTTTGATTATCTTCTAGAGGTTGTTGGCTAAAAGCCACTAACAACCAAAACGTTTTATCGATTACATTTGAAAGACTATTAGACATATAGGTAGCTTCAGTATGTATATATATGCATGTACATTAAAACTAGATATCAATATACATAATTAAAAGCAGAACCGTGGTGATTTTCTATATACTTTGTCTATATTGTTTGGATGAATGGAAGTGATAGTAGCATAATTTTGTGAACGTGAGTTTTATCATCCAACAACCAGCGAAGGCAGGACCCACTTCCTTGGTTGATTGGTGATTATTGCATTAAGATTTTGTGTGTGGTAATGTATGCTTTGAATTTATAAGTTGTTTAATTATTTCATTATTGTATTGTTTTCTAAATCTTTTGTTGTGTGATTCATTTCCATGAAGGTATTAATCAGTATCGAGTTGTCAAATTCTTACCAATACAATCTGTATTCATTCAATAGTTGTTTGCTGGTATATGCAGATCATTAAACATAAGAGCAGTTTGAATAAGTTAATGGGATTGTTTCAAATTTTCATTAAGTAGTATTGGAGGTTTGTTTTCAGTAGTTCAACTTTAACTTTGTGAAACATTATTTTCAAATAGATTTCTATTTTGTTACTTTATTTCTCTTCTATTAAGTGCCAGTAATCTATTTCTATGCAGAACTATTTCTTTACAGGTTCCTGTCACACTTGTGACATGAAGTTTGTTAATCTGAATTCTGCCCATAAGTAAATTATAATAGGTTGCATCCATCAGCCCTTGGTTTGTCAGTTGCAGCTCTTCGGCATATTTCCACAACACAGTTCAAAAGCCTACGTTCCCGGATTGACACTTTAGGATGAACTGAGGAAGCCATTCCCAAAAAGTACATCAAACCCAATTTAAAGAGTAATTCATAAACCACAATTTTATCCAATCAATCAACTCACCTTGCAGACTTCTGAACTGCATTATAGAAGGGTTAATGACACATTTTTATATGTCATTATTAACCAACTTACAAGAGATGCAGGATATAGATTGAGTCAGGAGGCCATGGCATTCATCACAGAGTGGGGGTGTTGGTTTATCCAGTACCCCAATTTTACTTATTTCAGAATAGCCAGATTTGATGGTCACCCTCACCTACTCCCTAGATGCTACAGCAATAGGATTGTTTTAATGGAGTTTTTTTATCAAGCTTTGAGGGTTAATTCTAAATTTGGTATAAAGCACAAGCTCGGTTGTCATAAGTTCCCCATGAAGTTGGGTGAATATATTTGTCCACACCTTATGGGAGCCAAGGTAGTTTGCAATGATTTGATGCACCTGAAGTTGGGCTTGTACACTGCTAGGAAGCACTTTGATCCAAAGAATAAAATGAACACTTTGCTTGCTTCTATTTTTTATAAACACTTCAATCTATTGGAGGACTTTTGGAGTGATCTTCAGGATGAGTATGACTTAAGGAAAAGAAAATATGAAAGACTATTTATCCCACTCATGGTGGAGTTTGGGGTGAAAGTGGACATTCCCAAAACATTATCAGATGATGGGGAGGTGTTGGATCCCCAATATGAGGCACTAAATATAGGTACCAAGAACTTGGATCTTGTACATTGGGGTGCAAAGGAGACCATACATATTAAATAGATAGCAAGGTCGGTGTTGGATAGAAGCATCCAATGGGTTGTGCTAAGAACCAAGGAACCTGGTGGTCGAATTTCCAAGAAAAGGAAAGGTGAAAGTACCGCTCAAGGGTACAAGAGGACGAAAAGAAGAATGCCTCCTAAGGAGCCCTTGGAGTTCTTCCCTCCTAATATAGAAGAGTTTGAACTTGAATTTCCTGCTTAGGATCTACCTGAAGCACATGAGGAAGAAATCCCAATAGGACCTGGGGCCTCAACATTAGTTTTAGGTGAGTTGTCTACTCAACCCCCTCCTATAGAGAAGCCAAGTGAAGAAATTCCTAGAGGAACCCTCAACAAAGAAGTTGAATCATTGAAGGGAAAGGAACCTGAGGTTGAAATTCATGATGTAGAGACAAACTCTGAGGATACTCTCTCAAATAAGGAGACACTGGAGGAGATGCCTCTTGATGAAATTGAGGATTTAGGAATTGAGCATGTTTTGACAAAGGAGGACCAATGGAATCTATTTGAAGAAGCTAAGAGGGAATCAGATGCAAAGTCACAAGCTGATGCATTTCTCAAACAACAAGAGTCGAATGCCAAAGCACAAGCTGAAGCATTGGAAAAATAGTAGGAAATGGAATCAAAATCCCAAACTGATGCATTACTCCAGCAACAACAATTAGAGGCCAAACATAAAGTTGATGAGTTGGCCAAGCAGCAACAACAAAAGGAGTAGGAGCTCAGAATAAAGGAGGAGAATGACAAGTTAGAAATCCTGCAAAAGATCTATGATCTTAAAGAAGAGAAGGCTAGACAAAGAAGAGAAAAGGAAGCCCTTGAGGCTAAATTTAAGATCATTGAAGAATCATATTAGAAAAGGGAAGAAGAAGAATGCTTACAAAAAGAAAAGGATGTTGAAGAACTTGCTAGGCAACAACAAAAGGAAAAGGAAGCATGGGACAAGCTCAAAGACTTGGAGAGACTGGGAGATAAATTGCTTGAAGAAAATAGGTTAGAGGAAGAATGTTTGAAGAAGGAATGAGAAGATAAAAGGTTGTAGGAGCATAAGGATAAGGAAGAGGCCAAGAGGGTTTCACAAGAGAATGCAGAAAAGGAGCAATAGAATGTGCAAGAAGTTTCTTCTCAGCCTCAAGTTACCATGTTACATCCATTATCTTATGCTACAGCTACCTCTTCCTTAGCACAAGTAGTCACTACTCCTAGTGCTCCTACCTGGTTAAAGCTAGATCTCAAGTAAATAGAGAAGGAAAGGCCCAAAAAGAAGGCTAGGGTTCTTCATTCCACAAGGCTCACAGAGACAGGAGATATCATTGCTAAATGTGCAATTCTAGTGGTGGACAAGGATAGAGAAGATATGTAAGTGACTGATTATCAATTGGGCACAGTCCACTTAGGGAGGCCTACAAGGAATCAACAAATGAATCTCATTGATATTGTAGCTTCCTCCACAAAGTCTAAGATGATCAAGGATAAACAAATAAAGGATGAGCTTAAGGCTCAATTGGATCAATTGCATAGTTTCTTAAAAGATGTTTCCACTCCCATGTCCCAGCAAGTTGTTTCCTTGGAAACTCCAGTCTTACTCAGCAAAAGAGAAGTTGATGATTTAGTACAAATGAGGAGTAAGTCTGGGATGTTGGATAGATGGATTGACAAGCTTAATCAGGAAGTGGGTGAAGTGTTGGTAAACATTTTTGAAATCCATAAAACAACACTTGAGTTGGTAGAAGAAATGGGTCATCATACTGAAACTCTAGGAGAGTAGGAGGAAGAATATAGGGGATATATTCAAAAGATGAAAGACATCAGTAAGTTGCCAAAATAAACTCTTCTAGAGCAATCAATCCTTGAAGAATATAATACAGATTTCCTGGAAAAAGATTCAAACATAATCCGGTTTAGGTCTGACTTCATATATAAGCATAGAAATGAAGTTCAAGACTCTAGTAAAGACTTGAATGAGCAGCTTGATGAATTAGAAGCTGTAATAGCTATTTTAGTCAATGTAGACATACCAGTTAAAGAAGGCATGCCTTTGGATCAATTGAAGGTGAAATGGAACAACAGATTTGAGGAGGTCATGCAAAAAGAAGATAATGGAGAGGATTTATTGCTGGATAGACTGATGGATATTAAAGAGGAGGTGAAAGCTGCTATGAGGGAGTTGACCAAATTGAAAGATATGCAAGAATTTTCCTCAGCAGAGTTTAAAAGAATCAAATTTGAAGATAGTTGGGTCGATGGGCCTGATGTGGACATCTTTCAACAAGTGTTCTCCAGCTATGATGAATATCTTCTTGAGCAAACTACGCAGGAGTGAGTTGGCAGCAAAATGTTCTATTTTTGGCACATGACTTCCCATTTTTTCTCCTACTTTACAAGGAAATCAAGCTTTGAACTAAATGTTTTCATCAGCCAATCATGTCTCTTTCCTTGGGCATCAAATTCTACTCAACAGGGCAATCAACCTTTGAATTGAAGATTAGCCAGTCTAGTTTCTTGATGCGGTTTCGGTTCCTTGATTAGTGGATCTCAATTTTTCATTGAGAGGATTTATGTGTTGCATGTCTATATGTACTTTTGAGCTCCATGTTGTAAAGGTTGGCTGATTGAAGTAGTATTAGCCACCTGATGATAGCAGATAGGATTTTATAGCTTTGAGTAAAGATTCTTTTAAGTTCATGTTTAATTTAGATACACTTTTTATATAGTTTTATGTCGGAGTTGAACTTCTTGGATGATGTTAATGAACCATAATCGATATGTATGCCAGTGAGTTTGTTGTGCATAAATGTTTCTTATTTGATGCAAATCAATAGGGGAAGCCATATTTTAAAGATTATTTCATTAAATTATCTATGAATGGAATTATTATATGTTTGTTGATCTATATTATTGGCAACGAATGAGGAGTTTGTTTATAATCTTGTAGTATTTTGATGAATGGTTGTGATGATTAAATTAAGCACTGTGAATGTATGCAATGGTATGGATTGTTCTATGAGTTGCATCATGTTATGGTTTTGATCTGTTAAGAAACACTCGTTGTTGAGAATATATGTCTAGATGTTAAGGAATTTTGTTCATGTTTTATTGATTTGTGCCTTGATCTATCCTTTTTTCTGTTTATTTAAACCCCCCCATTAAACATAGATTGATGAATATGATACAATTTGTATTCCTTATCACTAGCAAAGGCCCCCTGAATATTACAGTTGCATTGGCCAATTGAGTGACATCAAACAATTGAGAACCAACTACCAGGACCTTGGAAGTTAGGCTACTATATGTTGTCTTTCTTTTTCAGGAGAAATAGAGTAGAAATATTATGTTTTATGTTGTTTGTTGTTTGTGCTATTTTGACCATCAACAGCAATGAGTCAAAAGTTATGACCCCGCCAAGTAGGGGTAAATACATTCTTAGTTTTTCGGTTCACCAAAATGTAGAGAAGAGGGATTCGCAACTCATGAGTTCTCTTCATTCAAAGAGCCTCACGAGGTGAACTTCCCTAAACTACCTCAAGGAATAACAGTGAGAGTTCTAGAATTGGAAATATTAGGTCACAGAGATTCTTTGGAAAATTTGATAAGCTCTTGGCCAGAGGATGTCAGGGCGGGATGTGGACGATAACGTGGTGCGTTGGCATCTCGTACGGACCATAAATTGAGATTGTCACAGAAAATAGATAAATGACTGCTTCTACTCTTATTGTTAAGAACTTACAAAATGTGATAAAGTAACAGAATGTAATGGGACTAAAGTAAAGTGAAGTAGAAATGATAAAGATAAAGAGAGTAATAAATAGGAATAAAATACTCACAACCATGTAAGTGATGAAGCCTCCAGCACGTGAATGTCCTCAATACCTACATGCATACTATCTAGAGAAATTATTGGGGTTGTATAGGGGTCTTCCTCAATCAGACCCCCATTTTGGTGTTCCCACCTCCAGGAATAGCCAGATAGAAAGAGAGAGTGCAACCAAAATGGAAAAACTGTGTGGTGAAAGCGAAACCTGCTTCAAGGGTAGAACCCACACCACCAAGTATGAGTGATAAAAGCAATCCCCACTCAAGGAGGAGAACATGTATCACAAAAGAGGTGATAAAAGCAATCCCCGCTCGAGGAGGAAAACCCGTATCACAATATGAAGATGCAATAAGTAGAGCATGTGGGACCCCAAGATGTTCACAAGAACAAGGCAAGGGAGGTATCACATGCAAGAGTCAAGGGTTGCAAAGAGTGAGAGAAAGATAGCTACAAGAGCCAAGAGTGTTGCAAAGGGTGTTGCTAAGAGAGCATGAGAGTGTTTGAAGTTGTTGTAACAGGCTTGTATGAAGTTGTGCAAGCAAGATAGAGTGAGAAATAAGAGGATATTTCAAGGTAGAACTCAAGGAGAGACAAATGGATTGAAATAATGGATTAAAAAGAGAGAATAAGAGGGAAAAGAAGCTTCTTGAACCATTTCAAGGCGTCCCCAATCATTACCACCGACAAAACTTGTTGATGAGTGGAAACCATGCATGGAAATAGTCGTTTGAACATTGAAATGTCCATGCAGCATGTTAGTGTCTAGACACGTCATGCTACAAAATGACACAAACGGGAAAAGCACAAAGTTCGATGCAAAGTGGACGCACAAGGGTGGTTGCTGAAAAGGGGTGTTGGAGTATCTTGAGAGGGGAAAAGGCTAATGCAAGGGCTAAAGTGAGCCTACACAAGATTTTGGGGGTGGACACTAAAGCGAATGCAAGGATGTATGTGAAATTGCAAGGGATGAAATTTTATGACTATACACGCTCATCAAAGTTTTCTGCCCTTTTTCACTTTGGTCTCTTAAGAGACTTCATTGGTAGAATGTGGCTCAAACCGTTTCAGCATGTTTGGGTGTGAAAGAGGACCTTTCCTATCATAATCCCACCCATACAAATGTGTGGGAATAGTCGGTTCGGTTGTATGATGAATAGAACGAAAGTTACACCACTTTCCAACTTTACACTACATGCAATTGACCTGTTTTCCATCATCTAAAATATGTTCAACATAGGCAAATGACTTGGAGCTATCAAAAAGTGAGAGAGTATTGTAGAGGGTCCCTACATGATCTCGTAGCCTCATAAGGAATGTTTCCAAGTGCCATGATTTCTAAGTAATCACTCATCAAATTTTTCTGCCCTTTTGCACTTTGGTCTCTTAAGAGACTTCGCCAATAGAATGTGGCTCAGACTGTTTCAGCGTTTTGGGTACGAAAGAGGACCTTTCCTATAATAAACCCACCCATACGGACATGTTGGAACAGTTAATTTGGTCGTATGATGAACAAAGAAGAATCTACACATGCACCTTCCTCAAATTCTCAAGAGTGGGAAGAATCTCTTCATTGAATGCATTATGTATCTCATTCAATTTGGTTTGCTTCTTTTTCAAGTGTTTTTAGAGCAGACTAACCTTCTTTTCGTTGAATATAAAATCTTATTCTTATCTTTTAATTCCTTTTCTAAGTGGTTAATTTTAGTCTTCAATTATTTCGCTTCAATTTCAACACTTCCAACTATTTCCTTTGCCTTTGCAACTATTGTTATCATCTTCGGAAGTGTCTTTCTGATTACAAAATGCAAATATTTCTTTTAACATGTTCTTTACATAACTTCTCTACCTTTATGGATAAGAATTTCAAGTGTCCACTGCACCAATTCTCCTTTTTTTCACTTACATTTCATATTACTTCTTCCTTATCATCTATTTCCAGTTGTGTTTTCTCTACAAAATCCTTAAGTTCGGTAATCTTTGACTTCATTTGTTCATTTTCAATCTTCCCATAAATATTGGAATGATTGCAAGATATACCCAAAATGGAAAATGTGTGGAAAATGTGGTAGCATAGACAAGGCAATGAGTTGTTTGAAAAAATGCCTCAAAGAAATGTGGTCTCATGGTGATGTCCCTTTGAAGCATTTTTTCAAACAGCTTAATACCTTGTCTATAAATTTGCTTACTATTGTGCTTTGATAGATTTTTTCCATGCATCCATAGTTTGGTTGAAAGCATATGTTTTAGGATTTTAGCCATAGCAACAAGGGGACCTTGGAATGGGGTATAAAATCTATCAAAACATAAAAGGGGGGATTTTCATGAGTGTTATGGTTGCAATTGCCTTAGTAGACACATGCAAAATGTGGATCCATAGATAAGGCACATGAACTATTTTAAAAAATTCCTCAATGAGAGATTTCCTTGTGGTCAATGTGGATGCTCACTACCTTGTCAATGCATCCACATTGACAAGGTATTGAGCTCACTACCTTGCCAATGCATCCACATTTACAAGGTATTGAGCTCACTACCCTGCCAATGCATCCACATTGACAAGGTAGTGAGTTTTTGAAAAAAATGCCTCAAATAAATGGGGTCTCATGGTGATATACATCACCATGACACCCCATTTGTTTGAGGAATTTTTCAAACAGCTCACTACCTTGCCAATGCTACCACATTGACAAGGTAGTGGTTTGTTTGAAAACATGCCTCAAATAAATGGGATCTCATTGTGATATAAATCACCATGACACCCCATTTCTTTGAGGCATTTTTTCAAACAACTCACTACGTCACCATGACACCCCATTTATTGAGGCATTTTTTCAAACAGCTCACTACCTTGTCATTTCTACCTTGTAGGAAAAATAATAAAAGGACAATATGAGTACAATATAGTCAAAGTTAGAGTTTAGATTTTTAATGTAAAATAATGCATTTAAACATTACTAAATTTAGGACGTTAAATAAAATTATATAAAATATAAGAGGAAAGGGCATAAACATACATTTTTAAGAGATCAATCAAATTGATTTTTTAAAGGATGTATTGCTAGTGGTTAATCATTGAGTAAAAATATTCATTCTCACAAAGGTATGCCAAAATCAATAGGATGAATGATAGAATGAGGTGATGAATAAAAAATTAATTATTAAAAATTGACTACTTAAGCAAGTGGACCAACTTCTATTGAGTCAAATAATGAACTCACAACCAATGAATTAATAGAAGGAATATTGTTTGAAATATTGAATAGAAGGTAGTGAGTTGTTTGAAAAAATGACTCTAAGAAATGGGGTCTCATGGTGATGTACATCACCAGGAGACCCCATTTATTTGAGGCATTTTTTCAAATAATCCACTACCTTGTCATTGCTATCGCATTGACAAGGTAGTGAGCTTGTCAATGCGGTAGCATAGACAAGGTAGTGAGCTATTTGAAAAAATGCCTCAAACAGTTCACTACCTTGTCTATGTGGTAGCAATGACAATGTAGCACCTTACATCACCAGGAGACCCCATTTCTTTGAGGATTTTTTTCAAATAGCTCACTACCTTGTTTATGCTACCACATTAACAATATAGTGATCTTTTCAATGCTCACTACCTTTTCTATGATACGCATTGAACCAAAACATATAATCTGCCCAATATTCATATGTAAACCTTGAACCAAAACATATGTACAAACTTGGAACCAAAACATATGTAAACTTGAAATATAGAAATGAAAGGTCTAACTATAAACTAATCTTGATGTGCATACTTAGAAATTTTAATACAAATTAATTTGCATACTTACAAATTAGTAAGAACCAACGTGCATACTTACAAATTAATGCAACAAACCATTTGGGTTTGTTCTAATTTTTATTGTGCCAAGTATTTCCTCATGGTCAAACTCACGCACCTTTCACAAGGTCTTGTTCAAAGGTATACCCCCATATTTGATCAAATGAACATTGGATGCCATGATAAGGCTCAAATAATGTAGAATCTTTTGATGTGTGTCAAAGTCCTGAAATAGCCAAACATTAACACTCTTATGTGGGTACCTTCTAAGCCATGTTCCAGTAACAACCATTCAGCCTGTAGGGTATTCGATGTTTTCTCCATCTATAACTAGGGCCTCCAATTTATTTTTGGCCTCAACACAATGACATAAGTAATAACTCATTCCTCTTCATTGTCTTCATCTGTAATAACTACATAAACATGCCCTAAATTGATATGTGTAGCAAATTAGATGAAATTAGTCAACTCTCCATATTTGACATCTTGCGGTCTCAATAAAATTTTCAAAGAAAACTCTCCAAATCTCATGAACATATCTTTTACAAGTATGTTTTGGAATCTTACCTTCCATTGGTTGCAAAATATTCTCATCAATATTAATCAAAAACTTTGGCTTTCTATGCAAAATTCTAGGTGGTGTTCTCAAAGGTAAATTCATCTCAACATTAGGAATTTCATCAATATTTAAATGAGATGGGCTAGATGGTGTACCTAAAAATCGAGGATGGAATAGATGGCATACCTTGAGGTTGAGATGGGAATGATCGTGTACCTCCTTCTTCACATGTGAGTGATGATTTACTCTCAACTTGAGATATGGTAGATGGTGTCCCTCCATCTTTAATTGTGGTAGAGGGTGTGTCTCCAACTACGGTATTCAAATATCTCATAGCACGAAGGTTTCACATTCGTTCCCTTTATGCCACCAATTCCATATCTCTTCTTGATGGTTGAGGTTCCTCTTCAATTGGCATGTCTTTGTCAATCATTTCCAATTTCTTCTTCTCACAATGTTCCCTCATATATGTTGCTTTCTTTGCATTCTTAGCTTCTATCTCTTCCTGTGTTGGTTTAATCCTTGATCATTTCCTCGACATGACAGATAATTTTATTTGTAGCATGATAAAGAGACAAATATTAGTTCCTAAAAAATGAATCCATACAAATAAATGAAATATATGTCATTCAACCCTTCATACAAAATACTTACAATCATCTTGTAGAAGATTAAATGTCACTCAACCATGATGAATAAACAAGTGCAATAAGAACAAAAGGAAAATGGAAAGCTAATTTTTTTGAATTATTTCTAGCATAGACAAAGCTCACATGAATTTTTTGATGGAATGCCTTAAAGAAATGTGGTCTCATGGAATGCCATGATTGCAAGATAGGCACAAAATGGATTTTTTAAAAGACATTACAAAATTTCAAGAAAATACAATTGGCTTGACTATAAATCAAAATTCAACAAATTTTGTCAACATCCTAACTTTGAAACAAGGTATGGGCATCAATCAAAACATTGAAAGAAAGGGAGATTTTTTCAAATGTTATAATTGCAACTCCCTCGGCAACAATGTATGAGAAATGTGGAAGCATGGACAAGGCATGTGAATTGTTTCACAAAATTTTTTGGTAGACATGTATGCAAAATGTAGTAGCATAGACAAGGTAGTGAGTGAGATCACTAGCTTGTCAATGTGGTAGCATTGAAAAGGTAGTGAGCTATTTGAATAAATGCCTCATAGAAATGGGGTCTCATGGTGATGTACATCATCATGAGACCCCATTTCTATGAGGTATTTTTCAAACAGCTCACTACCTTTTCAATTCTACCATATTGACAAGCTCTATATCATCGTGATTTTTTTTCTATGAGGCATTTTTTCAAACGGCTCACTACCTTGTCAATTCTACTGCATTGATAAGCTCACTAGATTGTCAATGTAATATAATTAACAAGGTGGTGAGATATTTGAAAAAATACCTCATAGAAATTGGGTCTCATGGTGATGTACATCACCGTGAGACCCCATTTCTATGTACATCACCGTGAGACCCCATTTCTATGAGAATTTTTTTCAAACAACTCACTACCTTGTCAATGTGGTATCATAGACAAGGTGTTGAGCTCACAAACCTTATCTATGCGGTAACAATGACAAGGTAGTGAGCTCACTAAAAAAAAGCCTCATAGAAATGGGGTCTCATGGTGATGTACATCACCATGATACCCCATTTGCATGAGGCATTTTTTCAAATGGCTCACTACCTTGTCTATGTAGTAGTAATGACAAGGTAGTGAGTTCACTAAAAAAATGCCTCATAGAAATAGGGTCTCACAATGATGTACATCACCGTGAGACCCCATTTCTATGAGGTATTTTTTCAAACAACTCACTACCTTATCTATGGTTTAGTACCACATTGAAAATCTAGTGATATCACTACCTTGTTTATGCTTTAGTACCGCATTGACAAGGTAGTGATCTATTTGAAAAAATGTCTCATAGAAATGGGGTCTCACGGTGATGTAGTGTTGCACTAACAAGCTAGTGAGCTCACTAGCTTTTCAATGCTTTAGTACCGCATTGACAAGGTAGTGAGCTCACTACCTTTTCTATAATACCACATTGAAAAGGTAGTGAACTATTTGAAAAAATGCCTCACAAAAATGGGGTCTCATGGTGATACCACATTGAAAAGGTAGTGAGTTGTTTGAAAAAATGCCTCATAGAAATGGTGGATGTACATCACCGTGAGACCCCATTTCTATGAGGCATTTTTTCAAACAACTCACTACCTTGTCAATGCTATCACATAGACAAGGTTATGAGCTCCCTACCTTGTCTATGCTACACATTGATAAGTAGGAGTTGTTTGAAAAATTCCTCATAGAAATGGGGTCTCACGGTGATGTACATCACCATGAGACCCCATTTCTATGAGGAATTTTTTCAAACAACTCACTACCTTGTAAAGGGGACCTTGGAATAGGGTATGACATATATCAAAACATAAAAGGGGGGATTTTCATGAGTGTTATGGTTTCAATTTCCTTAGTAGACAAGTGAAAAATGTGGATGCATAGACAAGGCACATGAACTATTTGACAAGGGTGATCCCACAATAGTGGTTTACACTTTTTGGGACATCCTGATTTTTGCTAAAATCATATATTTTTAGAAAATATAATGATTTAAGCCTTGAAGAGTTCCATTTAAAGGATTTCAATTGAAGAAGGTTCGATCAAACCACCTTAGATCAAACCCCCTTGTATAGAACCCCACTAGTTTTAAAGCATACCTATAACGAAGTCTCCTTTACACCTATCAAAATTTTGATAGAAAACCACTCTTGATTTACCTTTTGTGAGATCAAATGAATTTATTGAAAATTTATTTCTTGTTAGTATGTAGTCCTTACTGTAAACTTCCCAAAAAGTATAATTTTAAATATATTTAATTTTATTATTATAATCATTTTTTATTTCTTGTGAATGTAGGTTTTTCACCGAAAATCAAGCTCTTTGTTCTACACATGTGAAAAAATAGTAGATTATCAAAAAAAATCTAAAAAATATGTTTGTGCTAGGTATCTATGTCCTTGATCCAGCAAAAAAATAAAAATTGAGTTTCAATACATATAACAAAAGTTATGATGTATACGGTCCACCTATGTCTTAATTATAATTGGTTTGAATTCAAAACTTAATTGAGAAAAAATATTCAATAAAACACTATGAAACCAAATTAACATGCTAGATATCGTATTTAAAAATCTAAATTTGAAAAAATTAGAAGTTTATCCTTCATAGAAAAAAATTTATGTTGTTTACAGTGAACATGAATGAGAGATTTCGTAATTGTAATAAATGAAATAAATGAAGTAGACAAATATCACACATAAAATATATCATATATTGTACGTGACTCACAAGCCAATACAATATGTTGGATGTTGTGGTTGTGTTTTTGATATGTGGTTGTCATTGATGTCAAAACTATTAGCATTAATGTTGCTTAAGGTTGTATATGTCAAGGATATTAAGAAATTGTAAAAAATATAGTATAGGTAGCCAATGGAGTTGAGAAGGTCAGAATGTTGGAAAGCTCTATATGTTGAAGATCTAAAGGTGTGCTTCAAAGGGTTTGTTGTTGAAGCTTTCTAGTATTTTTTTCGAAAGTTTCAGAGGTTCGCATCAAGTCTTGTGGAAGTTATGAAGATTTGTGTGCCTACAGTAATTCAGTTTCTATAGATGGTGTTCTTGGTTGAAGCGGATGAAATTCTGGTAATTTCATATGTTGCACATGTACCTATGACATTCATGGATGAGTCTAGATCATGCTCTATCCTTACTGTACATCCGCATTGATTGGAGTGTTCGTGATCAAATATTTTTCCGATGTGTTCCTGAGTTTTCATGTTCTTGGCCGACATGATGGTGTTAGCGTGTTGTGGATCCATAAGGATTAATATTTTATTGATTGGCATGTTTGGAGGTGTTTGTTTGGGTCCTCACTATGTTGTGACTGACTTGTGTTGGTGTGCATTGAAATTTATTCATGTATTGAGGCTGACAATTGTAATTTATTCTTTATTTGTGGCCGACTGAATAGTGGTTGTAAATTCGTGTAGCGGATATATATATATGAGATTGTTTTCCTCATTTAGAAGGAAGTGCTCAAGTGTACAAGTGATGTACATGTGTGAATAAAGGTCAGATCATTTAGAGCAGAGTGTGGAAGAGATTGAGCAGAGGGTGGAAGAGTTTGAAGAAGTTTTTGTGCGCCTAACTGGAACTGTAATCAGGATTTTGTAGAAGCTAATTTCTCGGTTCAACTTCATCAGATGGATTTAATCTAATTATTGTATGTAAGGCAATGAGCCTTCCCTTTTAGCAGTGTGCTTTAGGCAGTGTGCCTGAATGCAAGTGCATTCCTTTTTATTTTTCATTATACTTCTAACAGGGTATAATCTTGTGGACTAACATCCACCATGGTTTTTCCCCTAACAGAGTTTCCACGTATAAAATCTTGGTGTTCATGTGTCTCAGATGTGTTGTTGATTTAAGGCTTGCACTGTTAATTATCAGATCTTTGATATAAGGTTGATTAATGTTGTATAAGTTTTATTTTGGTAACAACTGATTCACCCTCCCTCTCATTTGTCTATCCTTGTTTTGCCAACAATTGGTATCAGAGCTAGTTCCTCTAAAAGAAGCTTAACAGCTTGAGGTGATCTGAGATAGCATCATTCAAGAAGGATAGTCCTAGATTCGATGGTACAAACTACTCTCTATGGAAAGTCGGGATGGAATGTCATTTGAAGTGCATTGGTGAGCCTTTATGGCAGATGACACAAAATGCATATACTATTCCTCATAATGCTCCTTCCTCTGAAGATGAGATCAAGCAAGCATAAATTAATACCAAGGTAGTAGAAACATTGGTGAGTGCTTTGACAGATTCAAAGATGACAAATTTATTAGGATTGAAGACTACATACCAGATTTGGAAAAAGTTGGAAACATTGTATGAAGGAGATGCACTAGTGAAAAGTGCTAAGCTACAAAGTCTAAAAGGCAAATGGGAGAGCTTGAAGATGAGTGAAGATGAAAAAATATTTTCCTTCTCGCAAAAGATAAATTAATTAGTGATGGACATTAAATGTGTCGGTGGGACTTTGGATGATGATGAAACTGTGGCTAAGATACATAGATATGTGCCCCCTTCCTACAAGACAAAAGCTCAGGCTATTGATGAACTCGGGACAGTGACAAATATTACAAAAGATTTGTTGATTGAAAAACTTGTTGCATTTGAATTGAGTGAATTGGGTGAGTCTGCTCCTAAGACTGAATCTGCTTTCAAGGCTACTGTATCCAGGAAAAGAAAGCAGGGATATGATTTAGGAGAAAGTTCCAAGTGAACATTCAGGTGTGAAGATGAGATGAATCAGATTGAAGATGAAGAAAAACAATTGGAAGAACTGGAAGCATTGATTGTGAAAAGAGAATCAAGAGGTCATGGTAAGTACAAAGGAAAGTTACCTATTAAATGTTTTTCTTATAGTAAAATAGGTCATTTTGCTTCTAGATGTCCTGAAAGAGTTTCAAAGTACAAACCTGAGAACACTAGATTTCAAAGAAAGTGCTATTATGCTGAAGAAGGTGTAACTGATGAGGAATCTGATAAAGAAACTGGAAATGAAGATGAATGGGTATTTATTGCTATCAGAGAAAATGGTCAGGTGTCCACTGAATTTGCTAGTAATGTGAATGTTGAGAAATCTCTTGCAACCAAAATTGAAGAAAAATATGAGTGGGTAATTGACAGCAGATGATCACATCATATGACTGGTGATAAAAGCAAGTTTGTAAGCTTAGAAAACTATGATGGTGGTGTTGTGAGACTCAAAGACAACACTTTTGGTGTGATTCATGGTAGATTCACTATCTCTTTTGGTGGTAAGCATAATATTGATGATGTTCTTTATGTAGAAGGTTTAAAGCACAACTTTTTGAATGTTAGACAAATGGTAGTCAAAGGTTACAATCTACAGTTCAAGAATGGTAAGTGCAAAATAATGGGAAGTTCAAGAAATATGATTGCTTCAGGAACGAAGACAAAAGGTAATATCTTTCATTTGAGTGTTGCTAGTGAAAGTTGTTTGATTGCTCAAATTGATGTAAGTTGGTTATGGCATAGGAGGTTGTGTCATGTGAACTTTGATAACATTATCAAGATAATCTCTACTCAAGCAGTTAGAGATCTGCCTAAGTTAGTGAAGCCTACTAACACTATGTGCAAGGAATGTCAGATGGGAAAGCAAACAAGAAATTCTTTCTGGAGCAAACAATATGGCTCTAATGGAGTATTGGATTTGATACATACTGATCTATGTGGTCCATCCAGAATCAGAAGCCTACAAGGTGAAAGGTATTTTATGTTGCTCATTGATGATTATTCTAGAATGATATGGGTTGCTTTTTTAAGAGAAAAACATGAAGCATTAGAAAAGTTCAAAAGTTTTAAAGCTATGGCAGAGAATCAGACATGTCAAAGGATCAAATTTATAAGATCAGACAGAGATGGTGAATTCACTTCACGGGAATTCAATTCTTTTTGTGAAGAGAATGGAATCCAAAGATAGCTATCTGCTCCCTAGACCCCTCAACAGAATGGAGTTTTTGAAAGAAAGAACAAAACCGTTCTAGACACTGCTAGAACCATGATGTTGGAAGAAAATGTTCCTCATTTCTACTGGAGAGAAGTTGTAAGTATTGTTGTATACACCATTAATAGGGTGAATGTCAACAGTAATTCTGGTAAGACACCTTTTGATCTATGGTTTGGTTATAAGCCTACTGTCAAGTATTTCAAAAAAAATTGAAGCAAATGCTACATCAAGAGAGATGATGATATAGGAAAGTTTGATGCTAGAAGTGATGAAGGAATCTTTTTAGGATACTCTACTAAAATCAAAGCTTACTGATGCTTTAATAAAAGTTTGAATAAAATGGTTGAAAGTGAAAATGTCAAAGTTGATAAAGATATTGGTAAATCATCCAGATCTAGTGGTTATGATTCAGATGATCAACTTGATAGTGATAACAATGAAAATGATGTTCAGGCACAAAATCAACTTCAAATTATTTTGATGAACCAAGGAAATCAAGAAGTAGAAAATAGCAGAAGAAAGAAGAAAGAACACAAGAACAAGAGATAAGAGAAAATTTCAAAACTCCTAAGTATGTAAGGAGAAATCATTCTGATAGTCAGATCATAGGAGACAAGAGCAAAGGTGTGCAAACTAGAAGAATTTTAGAAGAATATTGTCTAACCTCTAAAGCTGGGCCTAGAAATATCAGTGAAGCATGCAAGGATGAACATTGGATGGAAGCCATGAAAGAAGAACTAATGCAGATAAAAAAAATGATACATGGGATCTTGTTCCTAGACCTCAGAACAAAAATGTGATTGGAACCAAGTGGGTGTTCCAGAATAAGTTGAATGAACAAGGTGATGTGGTCAGAAACAAAGAAAGATTGGTTTTCAAAGGATACTCACATATGGAAGGTATTGATTTTAAAGAAACTTTTGCTCCTGTTGCTAGAATTGAAGCTGTAAGATTATTTCTTGCTTACGCTACTTTCAAGAATTACAAATTTTATCAGATGGATGTAAAGTCACCATTTTTGAATGGTGAACTAGAAGAAGAATTTTATGTTGAACAACCAGATGGATTTCAATTAATTGATGAAAAGGACATGGTATGCCAATTGAAGAAAGATCTATATGGACTTAAGCAAGCTCCTAGAGCTTGGTATGCTAGATTGGATAAATACTTGTTGAAACTTGGATTCAATAAAGGTACTGCTGACAACAATTTGTATTTCAATTTGGATCAGAACAAATAATTGATCATTGAAGTCTTTGTTGATGATATTATTTTTGAAGGTGATGATGATTTGAGTATGAATTTTTCCAATGAAATGAAAAGTGAATTTGAAATGTCAATGATAGGAGAGCTGAAATTATTTTTAGGATTGCAAATCACTCAGTTAGATGATGGAATCTTTGTATCTCAATCTAAGTATGTGAAAGAGTTACTGAACAAGTTTGGCATGGAAGATTAAAAACCAATTGGTACACCTATGGTGACCGGATGCAAACTCACACAGAAAGATGATTCTTCTAAAGCAAATCAGACTAGATACAGGTCAATGATTGGTGGATTACACTATTTGACTCAAACTAGGCTAGATATAATGATGTTGTATGCATGGTTGCTAGATTTCAAGCTGATCCTAAAGAATCTCATGTGACTGTTGTGAAAAGAATTTTCAGATATCTGAAAGGGATAGTTGATCTTGGTCTCTAGTATCCTAGGGATGATGATCTTATCCTAAGTTCTTTTACTGATGTCGATTGGGCAAGAGATGTAGATAACAGGAAGAGTACCAATGGTAGTACATTCTTCTTAGGTAAGAATTTGGTATCTTGGCTAAGCAAAAAGCAGAAGTCAGTTTCATTGTCTACTGTTGAGGCAAGATACATTGTTGCTACAAACAGTTGTACCCAAGTATTATAGATGAAGCAAATGTTAAGAGATGTCAGAATTGAATATGAAGAACCCATTGCCATATTCTATGACAATTCAAGTGCCATTAACATTTCTAAGAATCTAGTGTTGCATTCAAAGACAAAGCATATATCCATCAAGTATCACTTCTTGAGAGACAAAGTAAGTGACAAAGAAGTTAGATTCGAGTACGTACCTACCAAAGAGAAAATTGCAGATATCTTTACCAAGTCATTGCCTAAGGATAATTTTGAGTACCTCAAAGGCAAGTTAGGGGTGATTTCCCCTCCTGATCAGAACTAAGATGCAATTATTTGCATCAGTCTGTGAATTCATAGCCAAATCATATTCTGGATTGATGTTGTGGTGGTTGCTACTCAGGGGGAGTAGTCAAATGATTCAAATGTGTGATCAGAGCATGTGTACCTTTTCCATTGATGTCAAAAGGGGAGAGAAACAATGTGAAAATGTGGGAAAGAAGATCAATGAAGGAAACAGGAAAGAGTGCACAATCTTAGGGGGAGATTGTTGAAGAAGAGTTAGTTGGGTTGATGGTATTATTTTTCACATCATGTGTTGCCATCAATGCCAAAGGGGGAGATTGTTGGATGTTGTGGTTGTGTTGCTGATATGTGGTTGTCATTGATTTCAACACTATTAGCATTAATGCTACTTAAGGTTGTATATGTCAAGGATATTGAGAAAATTCTAAAAAATATAATACACGCAGCCAGTGGAGCTAAGAAGGTCAGAATGTTGGAAAGCTCTATATGTTGAAGATATGAATGTGTGCTCAAAGGGTTTGTTGTTGAAGCTTTCTAGTATGTTTTTCGAAAGTTTCAAAGGTTCGCATCAAGTCTTGTGGAAGTTATGAAGATTTGTGTGCCTATAGTTATTCAGTTTTTGTAGATGGTGTTCTTGGTTGAAGCGGGTGAAATTCAAGTAATTTCATGTGTTGTGCATGTACCTGTGACATTTATGGATGATTCTAGATCATGCTCTATCCTTATTGTACGTCTGCATTGATTGGAGTGTTCGTGATCAGATATTTTTTTGATGTGTGCCCTAGTTTTCATGTTTTTGGCCGACATGATGTTGTTAGCGTGTTGCGGATCCACAAGGATTAATATTTTATTGATTGGCATGTTTGGAGGTGTTTGTTTGGGTCCTCACTATGTTGTGACCAACTTGTGTTGGTGCGCATTAAAATTTATTCATGTATTAAGGCCGACAGTTGTGATTTATTCTTTATTTGTGGCCGACTGAATAGTGGTTGTAAATTTGTGTAGCGGATATATATATGAGATTGTTTTCCTCATTTAGAAGGAAGTGCTCAAGTGTACAAGTGATTTACATGTGCGAATAAAGGTCAGATCATTTAGAGTAGAGTGTGGAAGAGATTGAGCAGAGGGTGGAAGAGTTTGAAGAAGTTTTTGTGCACCTAATTGGAACTGTAATTAGGCTTTTGTAGAAGCTAATTTCTCAGTTCAACTTCATCAAATTGATTTAATCTAATTACTGTATGTAAGGCAGTGAGACTTCCCTTTGAGAAGTGTGCTCTAGGTAGTGTGTTTGAATGCAAGTGCATTCATTTTTATTCTTCATTATACTTCTAACAGGGTATAATCTTGTGGACTAACATCCACCGTGGTTTTTCCCCTAACAAGGTTTCCACGTATAAAATCTTGGTGTTCATGTGTCTCTGATGTGTTGTTGATTTAATGCTTGCACTGCTAATTATTAGATATGTGATATAAGGTTGATTAATGTTATATAAGTTTGATTTTGGTAACAACTGATTCACCTCCCCCCTCTCAATTGTCTATCCTTGTTTTGCCAACACAATAAACATTACATCCCACTAACAACACATAGATTGGAAGCTATTGCAATTAGAAAATAGACTAACTGAAATAAATCATGTGTTCCTTCCTCCACTACAACATAATGTAATTCTAAAGATTGTACCCTTTCCAAATGATCTTTCTACCTAAATATAGGAATCAAATTTGTCTCTTGATGGTTATTGATTGGTTGCGGTAACATCTTCTTACCGCATAACTATCTATCTTGGAAATCGGTGGCTAGGAAATAATAAATAACAAGCATGATTATATTTCCAGTGAAAAGACCTTGAACAATTCTCTAGCACTTCTAGATTTAACTCTCACCTCATGGCCATTGATCCTAAAACGGTTTTTATAGCTCACCAATTGAGAATTGAACAACTATCACACGTGCATGTTGTCCTGTCGTGAAATCAATTGGGGATGTAACTTAAATTCTCATCATATCACCATTAATTCAGACCACATCACCATCCTATCCTTGATTTTTCTTGGTTAACATGTCTTGCCAACCCTCTATAAATTCAATAGGGACAACCTCACTTTTCCATCCTGTAGTATCAAACATGGCTAGGACTCATAGCGATGGTGTATCCATGAATGATTCCATCACCATTGAAGAGATCGAGTGTACTCTTCTTTTGAGGTGACTCTCTAATCAATTAAAGGATGTCTTCACAGTTGAAAGTGAGATTGAGGAGGAAGTGTTGTGCAACATATTGGGAGATACATTTTTTAACAAGGTTTATGTGCATATGAAACACTCCTAGAGCACTTTGTGCACACCATAATTCGCACCTCCGGTCATCGTGATTGGGGGATGAGGGTAGCAGAATGACTAGTGTGACAAGAATTTCTCCACCGAGTGAATGTAGCCATTGCTGATCTCAACAATTATCCACGAAGCAGGCTGGTAGCCGATGTCATTTGTATTGCTTCTACTCCACAAAACAAAGCCCTAGAGGAAGAAGTGACTCTCCTATGCGTGGGACTTATGAGAAACGACATGGAACTGTTTGCTCAATTTATGTAGACACATGAGAACCTGCTCTCGCTTGCTTAGATAGAACATCTCCAAGTACTTATAAAAGCAGTTCATGTGTTGGTGTTCACCCTTTGTTCCTGAAAAATAAATTTATCATTTTGATATTATATAGTTCTCTATTTCTATGTAATAAAAAAAAAATTGTATTTCCAATAGTACATATATATATAATAAAATATAGCATTTTGGTACTCTTGGTGTTGATTTCCTGTATCATGAGCAATTCCGTATTGATTCTAGTTTAAATTTTGCTTCATATGAATGATATTTTCTTCATTCAATTCTGCATAATGGCTTTCGTTTGTACTATAAAATGATACTTTGTATGATGGCCACTTAATTTCTCTTGAAAACGTGCTATGGCGGTAATGTGGGAGCTTCATAGAACTATACAAATTTCCACTATAGTTATAGGAAGCACTTGGATTCCTGCTCAGCTTTGAAAAACTTTGAACAAGTTATCAATAGTATTTTTGACAAGTTCATGAAATTTAGGTACAGTCCTCCAACACTTGAAAAGAGAGACTTTGGAGCATGCGACGAGTTACAACAAAACCACAAAATACCTCTCGGGTTAAAGGATGACAACGGAAAGAACCGTGGCAATTAAACGAGAAGTTAGAAAAAATTACCAGAACTCCGCTCAAATTATAAATACTTAACAAAACCCCGCCTAAACAAAGACTTAGCCAAAATTTGATATGGGGCGTTGGTTTACAAGGGGGGTCCCAAAATTTTAACAACAATAGATACATGTGAAATGTGGATGTATAGACAAGGCACATGAACTATTTGATAAAATGCCTCAATTATATACATCCTCATGGACTACAATGATTGTAGGATATGCACAAACTGGAATATGTATGGAAATTTTGGTAGCATAGACAAGGGAATGAGTTGTTTGAAAAAATGCCTCAAAGAAATATGGTCTCATGGTGATGTCCATCACCATGAGACCATATTTCTTTGAGGCATTTTTTCAAACAACTCATTGCCTTATCTAACATGTTTGATAGAATTCTTTGCTAGACATGTATGGAAAATGTGGTAGCATAGACAAGGTAGTGAGTTGTTTGAAAAATGCCTCAAATAAATATGGTCTCATGGTGATCGAATACCATTCCATCACCATGAAACCACATTTCTTGGAGGCATTTTTTCAAATAGCTCATTGCCTTGTCCAACATATTTGATAAAATTCTTTGGTAGACATGTATAGACAAGGAATATGAACTGTTTGACAAAATGCCTCAATGAGATATGTCCTCGTGGACTACAATGATTGCAGGATATGCACAAAATGGATTTGTTGAAAAGGCTTTAGAAAATTTCAATAAAACACAATTTCTAGGTGAAATTTTTTTTCTAAAGTATTTTCCAACATCCCCCATGCCTATACCAAAATGGAAGCTTTGGAAAGGGGTATGCACATCCATAAAAAAGGAATGAGAAATGATGTATTAAATTACATAGTTATAACTAATCTCATAAATGTGTATACAAAATGTGGAAGCATACACAAGGTAGGTCAATTGTTTAACAAAATTCCTCAAAGAGATGTGATTTAAAACATGTAATTGGCAAGTGTAAAGAATTGTGTAGTTTAAAATGTGCCAAGAGGGGCTAAGGGTATAATGAGAAACAAACAATTTGATGAACATGGAATATGCATAATAACAAAATCAAAGCATTGTATTAAGCATGTATGATAAGGTATGATAAAGAAACATAGTATAATTAAGGAAAATGTAAAAAAATGTGTAAAGGCTTGACATACCTAAAAAATGGAGAATCGAATGGAAGAACTACCCAAATATGTAATCTTTTTTTCTTCTTGAATCAAACTCCTCAACAATTTGAGTTTTTCACAAGCTTGCATCCTTTTCAATGTTCAATTATATATTACTCAAATAGAATTACTAACAATACAAATAACCAATGTATAATGTTAAATTCCTACAATTCAATCACAATTAACATTACAACACTACAAAAATTGAGACTTGAATTGATATATATCAAATTCAACGTGAAAACTCTGTTATTTCCTCCTTCCTAAGTTGGAAAACAATAAAAAGGTGGTGGAAATTTCATGCAAAGGTGGTATAATGTGCAAACTTTGCATGTGCACTTCCCAACAGCATCAAAAAACTCTTTTTTGTTGAACACGCACATAACTAGGAGAATAATAGAACATGCAGGCCTAGATCACGGGTGTGCTGACTTTTTTACCATTTTTAGAGTAAGCCAAAATGTGCTCGTGTTATAACATGCTCACGAGCATGTTTTGTCTTGCTATACAAAATGGCTATATCTCAATTTCTTCAAAATGCACTCGCATTATGAAAATGTTGATTTTCTAAAGGTTTCCTCTCTCTCTCTCTCCTTAGCCATCTAGGTCTCTCACTTAACCCTAAACCCTCAACCCTGGACACTATGCCTTAAACCCTAATCCCTCAACCCTTAAACACTAATCTCTATCTCTCTCTCCCTCTCCTTCTCCCTCTCCCTCTCTCTCTCTCTCTCTGGTCTCTCCCTCCCACACTGATGTAGGCACATTTTTATTTTAGCTTATGTTTTTTGATGGATGAAATAATGTGAGGTTGTGAGTTTCTCACAAACCTCTAAATCAAATTTATCAAATTTGTTTTAACTAAAGGATAGGGAGTTGGAGGGTTTATAGGGATTTGTTTGGATTAGTTTGAGTTTAGTTTAGCCTATTTTTCAGTATAAAAATGAGCCTATGTTGTAGCCTAAATATGGAAAAGTGATGAGAAAATTCATAGTGTAAATAAAGTTTGATATTTGTTGCTTGGGTATTGATATTTCTGTTGTTTCCATGAGTTTATTTTTTGTCATCATTTTGCTCGCCACCAATTTGGTATCAAAGCCACACAATGGCTATCTAAATTTATTTAAATTTGCTAGTATAGATGCAACTTCTCATTGCATGAGTAGATAAGAAATTAGAGAATCATATCATTTGTTGCTCATTTTGTGCCATAATACAGAGTGTTTGCAGGTCTGAGCCGCATCCCTGGGAATTTTAAAGCTTTTGTTGCTATTTTTTTTATTTCATTCGTGTATTTCCATACCAACACGTCAAAACTCAAGCATGAACAACTTTTAGATAGTGTAACCATATCTTCTAAATTTGGCACCACTACGAAGCTCTCAGAACAAGCTTTTCGATGCATCAAACGGTTTGAAAAATGGAGCTCTGGATCTCAAGTTATCAGCAAAACATCTAATGTATGTCATATGCTTGAATATTGGCGGTTTTCATGTTTTACAGGCGGTTTTGAGGTTTTATTCGTGGTTTTGTCTTAATTTGTGTCATGTTCTCTTAGCATCATATAAATTTTATCAATAGTGCCTTCTAAACCAGTCATTAGTCCATCAAATCAAATTGTATTGAGTCTTGTGCTCGTCATAAACATTCATTGTTGTCACTTTATTTTGAGTCTATAAAGTTTCAGTTATTAAATATTTTCTTTATGTTATAAAAAGAGTCTTTAATATTCAAGTGTTTGATTTTATTCATGTCAAAATAATGTCTTGAGTCACTCCCATTGTCTCACCAAAAGTTCATTGTAAATAGTTGTAGAGTCGAAAAATAAAAATTGAGTCATTGTAAATAGTCAAATATTGTAAAACTTGTGAAAAAAAAAAGTGTCACAATCAAGAGTTGTATGAGAAGATTGTTTTTCAACCCTATACCATTATTGGTATTTGAATGTGAAGAAGCTCCTATCAATACAAGGGAATACCTTTTGTGCCAAGATATGGCATTCAAAGCTCGAGGAAGAGGATGAGGACAAGGAAGACAAGTTGTGAATACATAAATTCTAGAATAAATGAGACAAATTCAAGCACGGTTGCAGGCTATGGAACTTACACAAAGAGGAGGCATTGACATGGATGATGTCAGTGAGGAAGAGGGGGAACCTGAAGAAGAAGGATTTGAAACAAGACTCTTCAAGGCAATTTTGGGAGCGAGTTCCAAACCCAAGTTGGAGGTGCCTATGTATGAAGGTAGTCTGGATGCTGAGAAATTGATCGACTAGATCAGTGAAATAGAAAAATATTTTGAGTATGAAAATGTTTCTAATGAAAAGAAAGTGAAATTTGTAGAAACCTGGTTGAAGGGTCATGCATCCCTTTGGTGGGATGGAGTACAAGATGAAAGGAAACAAAAAGGCAAGCCGAAAATCAAGAACTAGGAAAGGATGGTAGCTAAGCTAAAAGGTAAATTCTTGCCTAAATATTACTAGCTTAATCTTTTTAAGAAGTTGAAAAATCTTAAGCAAAAAGAAATGTCAGTTAAAGATTATACAGAAGAATTTTATAAGTTGACCATTAGAGTTGGTCATATTGAAGATGATACAGAGAAGGTGGCTAGGTATCTCAATGGATTGAGATATAATATTCAAGATGAGATTAACCTTTTGTGTCCCAGAATAGTGGAGGAAGCATATCAATATGCTCTCAAAGCAGAGGAGAAACTTTCCAGAAAACAAGCACAAAGCTCGAGAGGGAGAAGTAGAAGTTTCAAAGGAAGAGGATCACCAAGTGGAAGAGGTCAGTGGCAAGCTCATAGAGAAGAAGCCAGTAGCTCACATCACCAGGAACAATCCTCCTGAGGTAATGATTCTTTTAGAGGAAGAAGACCTTATTCAAGAGGTAGAGGTAGAGTATTTGCTGGAAAATGTTTTAAATTTAATCAATATGGTCATAGATCTTATGAGTGTCTAGAGAACCTTACCACAAGTCAAAGAAGTGCACATATTGCTCAAGCTGAAGAGGAGACTGCAGAATCACCTGTTCATATAGATCTACCTGAGGTTGGAGAGGCATTGCTCATGAAACGAGTCTTGCTTAAGCCAAACAAAGAAATCCATGAGCTCACACAAAGGAAAGTATTGTTTAGAACTACCTGCAAGGCTAAAGGTAAATGTTGTAAAGTTATAATTGATAGCGGGAGTACTGGCAATCTTGTATCTACCGAAATGGTTAATAAACTAGGCTTGAAAAAGACAACACATCCAACTCCATATAAGGTGTCTTGGCTGCAAAAAGGACATCAAGTATTGGTAAATGAGCAATGTCAAGTAGAGTTTCAAATAGGGAGTTACAAAGATAAAGTAATGTGTGATGTTATGCCAATGGATGTCTTTCATATTCTCTTAGGTAGACCTTGGTAGTTTGATAGAAAGGCAATCCATGATGGAAGATGTAACACATGTAGTTTTGAAAAATATGGACATAAGCACACATTGATACCCCTTAAGGATGAAAATGCAGTTGACGAAGTCAGTCCTAAGGTATTGATGGTAAGTGGGAAAGATTTCTTGCATCAAATGAAGAATGAAGAGGTAAATTTTGGTCTAATTGGAAAACCAAAATTAATTCTTACAAGTACAAAATTGGTTGATTTACCTATAGAAATTCAAAATATGTTAGATGAATTCATGGATATTATTGTGGATGATTTGCCTAATGAATTGCCACCAATAAGAAGTATCAGTCATCATATAGATCTCATTCCTGGAGCTAACTTTCCAAATAAACCAGCTTATAGAATGACTCAAAGGGAGAATGAAGAGATCAAAGCCCAAGTACAAGATCTGCTTAACAAAGGATTGGTCAGAGAAAGTCTAAGTCCCTATGTTGTTCCTACAATATTGAGCCCCAAAAAAGATGGAGGATGGAGAATGTGCACAGATTCCAGAGCCATAAATAAAATCACCATCAGGTATAGATTTCCTTTGCCTCATATGGATGATTTAATGGATTGTCTGAGTGGTGCTAAGTGTTTTTCCAAAATAGATTTTGTGATCCCTTAAATGTTCTAACCTATTCTAAGATGCAAAACTAACTAATAATGCATTAAAAGGAACAACACAAGAAATACACCTCAATATTAGCCTAAGGAATGATAAGCAAGGGAACAAGATGAAATAAAATAAAAAGTGATTATACCTTCATGCTGCTTATTCCTTGGTTGTCCCTTGATCTTTGAATGTTTTGTGTGCTCCTTGGATGGAAAGTGAGATCAAATATGCAAGGTGATATACAAGATGAATGAGGACATGGTAATGGTGAAATTAAATGCTATGGTGAAGACAAGAAATTTTCAAATGACAAATTTGCAAGAGTTTGGTAGCAAAAAATTCTCAAATGACAAATTTGCAAGAGTTTGGTAGCAAAAGTTTGATTCTTTAAATGAGAGGAAGGAGAGGGTATTTATAGAGGAATTTGAATTCTCTAGAGAATTCAACGTTTGAGATTAAACTAACAAGGTCAACATGGAGGGCTACGGTGAGTTGAGGACTCACAAGCCCTCACATCTTGACATGTGGAATGTGAGATGGCTTAGGGTGAGATGATGTGGGAGTGAGGTGGAAGAAAAGTACATGATGTGGAGGAAGGACAAGTACCTTGGAAAATGGATGATGTGACCTTTCAATGATCACATGGGGAAAAGGTGAATCTTGGGTGAATAAAAGTGAATTAAAAATTCACATGCTTGAGAGAGTCTAATGGATAAGAGAGGGTTTCCAAAGAGATGGGGATTTTCCACATGTGAGTGATGTGACAAGTCTAAAGTTTTAGAATTTTTTGGCACATGTGATGTGACAAATCAAAGGTTCTAGAACTTGCATGAGGAAGAGAAGATTCCTTGGAAGGATAAAAGTGAATTAAAAATTCACATGGGGAAGAGAGGAGCCTAGGATAAATAAATGTGAATTAAAAATTCACATGGGAAAGGGAGTCAAGGCCAAGAAAGGCAAGTGGAAAGGTTGACTAAAAAAGGTATGCTAAATGTGGCTAATGACCTTGATTAAGGTTGTGCAAGCACAAGATTAGGATAATTAATGAGAGATTAGAAACAAGTGGGAGATTAGAAGCAAGTGGGAGATTATGGAGGATATGACACTAATCTTGATTAAGTGGTGCACATCCTAATCATAGATTAATTTATTTAATCTAGATTAGATGAGGATTATGGAGGATGTGACAAGGAGAGAGAAGGTGAGGAATTAAAAATTGATTTTTAATCAAAATGTTAAGTGACTAAATTAAATAAATTGTCTTATTTATTTAATTTAGAGAAGAAAAGGTGTAAGGTAAAGTATTTAATTATTCAATTACATATTTTAGGAACCTTAAGTAGAAAATGAAATAATTTATTTAATCATTATTAATGAAATAGATGAATAGAGTAAACGATTTTGACCATGTGGAAGTGGTCAAATTTAAATGTCTATAGATTTAAAAAGTGGGTATCATCATATTAGAATAAGAGAAGGTGATGAATGGAAAACATAATTTAAAACAAATGATGGGATTTATGAATGGTTAGTAATGTCATTTGGTTTAACAAATTATCCAATTACTTTCATGAGATTAATGAACTAAGTACTTAAGGAATTCATAGGAAAATTTGTAATAGTCTATCTTGATGATATTTTAATCTATAGTCAAACAAAGGAAGAACGCCTCAAACACTTAAGATTGGTTTTAAGTAAGTTGAAGCAAGAAAAACTTTTAATCAATCTTAAGAAGTGTACATTTATGAAACCAGAGTTAATCTATTTGGGTTTTGTAATATCTAAAGATGGTCTAAAAATGGATCTTGAAAAGATTAAAGCCATAATAGAGTGGCCTACTCCAAGGAATATCTTTGAGGTAAAAAGTTTTCATGGACTTGCTAGTTTTTACAGAAAGTTCATAAGAATTTTCAGTGGAATTTGTGCTCCAATTGTTGATACAATCAAGGGAAATAAACAACTATTTCAATGGACGAAAGAAGTTGAAGCAAGTTTTCAGTTGCTTAAGAAAAAGATTAGAGAACAACCAGTTTTAGCTTTACTTGATTTTAGTAAACTTTTCCAAGTTGAATGTGATGCCAGTGGGATGGTTGTAGGTGTTTTTCTAAGTCAGGAGGGTAAGCCAATTGCTTACTATAGTGAGAAACTAAATGATTCAAGAAATAAGTATTCTGCATATGATAAATAATTTTATGCTATTGTTCAAGCTTTGAAAAAGTGGAGGCGTTATTTAATGCCTAAAGAATTTGTGTTGTATACTGATAACCATGCTTTAAAGTTTATCAGTAACCAAACCAAATTAAATCAAAGGCATGTAAAATGGGTTGAATTTATAGAAAATTTTACCTTTGTTATCAAGCATAAAAGTGGCCAAACTAACAAAGTTGCAGATGCTCTAAGCAGAAGAAGCTTGATCATGCAGGGATCTGAAGTGAGTATAATGGGTTTTGATGACCTAAGAGAAATGTACAAGGATGATATAGATTTCAAAGAGGCATATGAAGCATGTGTAAATCCTCTTAGCAGGGATAGAAGTCCTTGGATGGATGGATGGGTCTGCTATTCAAAGGAAGTCAACTTTGCATTCCGAGAAGTTCCATGAGAGAGAACTAATTCAAAGAGAAACACAATGGCAGCTTAGCAGGAAATTTTGGGAAAAATAAGACATTAGCCCAGTTGAGTGCACACTATTATTGGCCAGGTATGAGTAATGATGTTAAAAATTTTGTAGAAAGGTGTAAAGTGTGTCAACATGCCAAAGGAAGCAATCAAAATGCAGGTTTATATCAGCCATTGCCAATTCCCAACAAGCCAAGGGATTCGGTAAGTATGGACTTTGTACTTGGTTTACCAAGAACTCAAAAGGGACATGATTCAATCTTTGTAGTGGTTGATAGATTTTCCAAAATGGCACATTTTATTTCATGTACAAAAACTAGTGATGCTACTAATATTGCCAATTTTTTCTTCAAGGAGATAGTTAGACTACATGGACTTCCTAAGAGCATTGTCTCTAATCGAGACACTAAATTTGTAGGACACTTTTGGAGGAATCTATGGAAAAATTTGGGCACCAATTTAAGCTTCAGCTCAACTTACCATCCTCAAATAGATGGTCAAATAGAATTAGTCAACAGAAGCCTTGGAAACATATTGAGAAGTTTGGTCGGTATGCATCCCAAACAGTGGGACTTGGTACTTGCACAACAGAGTTCACATATAATGACTCACCTAACAGGAGCACAGGTATGAGTCCTTTTCAAATTATGTATGGTATGCATCCTAGAGGAATATACAAGCTAAGAAATTTGGGTAAAATGGAAACAAGAAGTGCTGACGGAGAAGACTTTGCAAGTGCAATGCAAGATTTGCATGAACAGGTAAAAAGGAAACTTGAAGAAAGCACCATCAAGTACAAAAGAAGAGTTGATCAGAAGAGGAAAGAAGTCAATTTTAATGTTGGTGATCTTGTTTTAGTTCATCTTAGAAAAGAAATATTCCCAAAGGGTGAGTATAACAAGCTACAGGCTAATAAAATTGGTCCTTGTAGGATCTTAAAGAAGTTTTCTAGCAATGCATATGAAATAAAACTTCCAACAGGAATTGGAATCTCTCTTATCTTTAATGTTACAGATTTATACCCTTTCAAAGGTGAAGAAAAAATAATTGAAGTACCTAAAAAAAGATGAGGAGCAGATTGTTGAGTGGAAGCAGCAATTACCAAAGAAACACCAAAGCAATTTGAGGAAATTTTGGACAAGAAAGTGGTCAAGAAAACCAGGGGCAAGGAATATTTTCAATACTTAGTTAAATGGAAGGGACACCCACTTGAAGATGCCACATGGATGATAGCTTCCGAACTATCCAAGCATGGTACAAATATTGAAGACCTCATGGACAAGAGTCCTAATGTGCATATTTTGCACACACGCCCCGCCATAGGCAGGGACCCTCTTTTTTCACTCCCGACGAGCTTCTTTGCTCCCGTCTTATTTTGTGTGCCCCTCATTTTGCTGTCCTTGTTGGTCAACGTGCCCTTCAAAGTTTCTTTTTGGCTGACCATATTTTTCCCCTAAAATAAAATTGCTAAGTTTTGGGTTTTTCGGGCTTCGCCCCCCCGCTCACTCGATTCCCTTTTTCCTTCATTCTTTGACTTTGGGGATAGATTTCCTATGGATTTTCAATGTTTTTATGGTACCTAAGTGAACTGAAAAGGTTTCATTAAGTTTCAGGAAGTTTTGAAAATTCTAAAACTATGTCCCTGCAATGGCTTTCCTGCGACGGCTTCCCTGCAGCGGCTTTCCTGCGACGGCTTCCCTACAACGGTTTTCCTGCAACGGCTTCCCTGTGGCGGCTTTCCTGTAATGGCTTCCCTTCAATGGATTTTGCATCCGGGAAGTACCATTCAGAGTTTCGTTCTCTCGCGACCGTTTCAAAACAGCATTCCTACAGCAGCATCCGGGCTTATGTTTCCGAAATGTACAAGCGCACCTCCAAATCAGAAACAGACTTCGACCCAGATGCTAAAATGGGGTCTTATCCTCCCTTGGCTTTTCAAATTCTAAATTTGCATCTGAGAAGTACCATTCGGAGTTTCGTGCTCTCGCATCCATTTCAAAACAACATTCCTACAGCGGCATTCCGAGCTCATGTTTCTAGAACGTACTAGCGTACCTCCAAATCAAAAATGGACTTAGACCCAGATGCTAAAATGGGGTCTTATCCTCCCCTCGCTTTTCAAATTCCAAATTTGCATCCGGGAAGTACCATCCGGAGTTTCGTGCTCTCGCAGCCATTTCAAAACAGCATTTCTACAGCAACATTCCGGCCTCATGTTTTCGGAACGTACAAGCGCACCTCCAAATCAGAAATGGACTTTGACCCAGATGCTAAAATGGGGTATTATCCTCCCTTGGCTTTTCAAATTTCAAATTTTCATCCGGGAAGTACCATCGGGAGTTCCGTGCTCTCGCAACCGTTTCAAAACAACATTCCTACAGCGGCATTCTGGGCTCATATCTCTGGAACGTACTAGCGCACCTCCAAATCAGAAACGGACTTCGACGTAGATGCTAAAATGGGGTCTTATCCTCCCCTGGCTTTTCAAATTCCAAATTTGCATCCGGGAAGTACCATTCAGAGTTCTGTGCTCTCGTGGCCGTTTTAAAACAGCATTTCTACAGCGGCATTTCGGACTCATGTTTCTGGAATGTACTAGCGCACCTCCAAATCAAAAATAGACTTCGACCCAGATGTTAAAATGGGGTCTTATCCTCCCATGGCTTTTCAAATTCCAAATTTGCATCCGGGAAGTACCATCCAGAGTTTCGTGCTCTCGCGACCGTTTCAAAACAGCATTTCTACAGCGGCATTCTGGCTTCATATTTCCGGAACGTACAAGCGCACCTCCAAATCAGAAACGAACTTCGACCCAGATGTTAAAATGGGGTCTTATCCTCCCTTGGCTTTTCAAATTCCAAATTTGCATCCGGGAAGTACCATCCAGAGTTTCATGCTTCGTCGACCGTTTCAAAACAGCATTCCTACAGCGGCATTCCTGCCTCATGTTTTTGGAACGTACAAGCGCACCTCCAAATCAAAAACGAACTTCGACCCAGATGCTAAAATGGGGTTTTATCCTCCCTTGGCTTTTCAAATTCCAAAATTGTAGTCGGGAAGTACCATCCGGAGTTTCGTGCTCCATGACCGTTTCAAAACAGCATTCCTATAGCAGCATTCTCGCCTCATGTTTCTGGAACATACTAGCGCACCTCCAAATCAGAAACGAACTTCGACCCAGATGCAAAAATGGGGTCTTATCCTCCCCTAGTTTTTCAAATTCCAAATTTGCATGCGGGAAACACCATCCGGAGTTTCGTGCTCCGTCGGCCATTTCAAATTAGCATTTCCAGAACAGCATTTCGGCCTCTCATTTTTGGTTTCAAAAAGCCTACCATGGGTCCATCAAAAAAACTATTTGATCCAATGAGGAATACTGAAATTTCATTGGGAAGAAGGTAGCTTTCAGTCAGTTTTAGCTACAGTAAAAAAAAAATTAGTTAGAAGGCAAAACTGCTATAGTGACTGGCCACTATAAGACAGAATAGAGAAAAGACAATAGATGTTTTTAAATTGCTGAATATTGTGGGGTAGGTGAAGCCCTAATGTAATTGAATCTGGGCCACACAATGTAACTCAATCATAGCCATTCATTTGGGCTTCGGTAAACTATAAATAGGGGTCTTCCCCTCATTTGTAGTTGTTGGGAGAGCTATTGTAAAAACATTCTGGAGTAATAGAAAGCAGCATTGCATGATCTATGGGTGTTACTTTTGAGTTTGCTCATTATGTGTGCATGGTTCTACCTTCCAAGTTAGTTTTAGTTGTAGTTTCTTGAATGGAAGTGATGATGGTGTTTGTTGTTACAATATTTGATGAATTTTCAGCCCATACTTTTGGCACTTATTGATGGCAAGCTGCTGTGCAAAGTTAGCCTGGGCTTCTTTATTTGATTGTTGCAACTTAGTTCACTTGCATGTTCATGTTGTGTGTGTGCAAACTAAAAATCTGCAGTTCTTAGAAGATTGCACTGGTTTTGTGTAACTGTAGGATCCTCTTGGCCAAGCAAAATCTAGTTTAGGGAGTTTGTCTATTGTAGCAGCCTCCATGATCACTGTTCATTCGTAGTTTCAGATCTAGGAACCTTCTCTCTTCCCTGCCTTTTTTCATTTTTTTTAATAAATAACCTTAGGCAAGGTTCATTGCACATTGTAAAGCTAAATTTGATGTTGAAATGGAGTTCCAGACTGTTGTTTGAACCTGCAGCAAACACTCAGCAACTTTCTCATCTCAAGAACTCCATTTGCAAATCCAACTTCCCCGATTTGTAACTCATCCGTAAGTCCACCTTGTGATTCTAGCAAATCACATAAATCAACTGAAATATTCCCAGCCTCGTCATGACCTGACATCTGAGAGACCTTGGGATAGTGTTCTGCAATTTGAATGTGGAAGATTGTCTTTCAAGAGAGGTAATGCACCTACACATTACCTGTGTTGTGAAGTGCATGAAAACACCATCAACAAAACTGGCGCTAGAGGGAGGGCCGACATGTTGAGGCTACAAAGTTGAATGTTAGATGTTGAAAAAAGCAGTTTCAAGAAAAAAATCAGAGATAAGGAGATCTTTTTTAATGTTGAAGCTTAAAATCAAAAAATTTTGAAGGCAAAAAAGAAGCTGAGTTGAAATGGAGCAGCATGTGCAAATCAACATCGCTCAGCTACATGCAAATTTAAATAGGAGGTTGAAGAGGCCATTGCAGCAGTTTGCATTGACGGATAAGTGTAGGATTCATGGCACCTAGAGGCACAATGAATTGGAGTGTCTAACCTTCTTGATAAAAATTGAAAAAGTCTTGCAAGGAGATATTCCCTTTTGGGAAATATATCAACCTTTAGCCCTTGCAGACTCAGAGGAAGAATTGACAACCATGGCAGCCAAGGCATTTGAAGAGCTAATCCAAGAATTTTTGGACAACAAAGATGGACCAAGATTGGAGGAGGTGTTGATGTCTACTTGGTGCAGATTTCACAATGCACCACATTCAGAATTTACTTTTCCTTCATGTGCAAGCATCATCACCCAAGTCAAGGGCAATTTGAGCAAGTTGGAGTAGCCAACTGTCAAGGAGAATGAGTCATCCCATGAGGCAGAAAATCTACCAGCATGTGGAGGCAGAACCTTCAAGTCAGACCAAGAAGTTCCACAGAAATAGATGCTGGGATAGCAAATGTTGAAGCTGAAAATGAAAAGGAAGAAGCTGATTTCTTTGGGACAGCAGAAAGCTTTGATGAAAGTTCATCCAAAAGGGAGTTAGAAAGCCTTTCTTCTATCAACAAAGAGCAGTCCTCCACTCCAGAAGAAGAGCCAGTGGAAGTTGATGATGAATCAACGAAGTCTACAACAGTGTGTGTTGGGGTAGCTAATGAAGATGCTGAAAATCAACAAGAGGAAGAGGTTGACAGCCTTGGGACAGCAGCAAGTGATGATGAAGACCTAGTAGCAGAAAGATATGACCAGCTTGTCTCCAGATTAGCAAAGGATTGGTCAGAGCTGAAATGTCAGGTGGATTTGGAGGTATTGCTGCTACCAAATTGGTGTAGGCTCCATGATTCATCCCACTCTGAGTTCACATGCGGACTATACCAAGAAGCCATGAAGCAAGTCATAGAACAAGCAAGGTAGCCGAGCACACCACTTCCTGTAGTGGCTTCAAGAATGGAACATGAGGATCAAGAGCCCGAGCCAAGTGACAACTCAGCTAAAAGCAGTCCTCAAGAGGATGTTGGGATAGCAATAGAAGGAGTACAATAATACAATCTCGAGCTTTTGAGTGATCAAGTAGATCAAACTCGAATGTTGTCCACCAGTCATCAAGAATTTTTTCCTCTTGAAGAACATTTGTGCACCATGGACGATGGGCTTTATGGTGAGTCTTTGGGGGAAAATCACATTGTAAATTTTGGCCCCCTTGATGAGGTGCCATCAATTGATGGCTTCTTTCCATTGGGAGTTATGTTGCAGAGGTATGCTCCTTTCGAGGAAGAACACATCCCAGAAGATGGTAGCGATGAGGGCATACTCTTTGAGCCTCTGAATGGTGATGCACAAGAGTTTCCAGATTGGGAGAGGGCTTCCTTCTCCATTTATAGCGATAGTGAGCAAGGGAAAATGAGTGAACGTCATGATGAGTTGCATGAATAGCAAAGAGAAAAAGATAAAGGCGGGGGTGCTGAGATAGCTGCCAACAGAAATGAAGCACCCGGTCGACTACAAGATGCAACTTGGAGTCCTTCTGCCATGATCATTGTTGATCCTCCTTCATATTCAGATGGCTGCAATAGGATAGATTCGTACATGTCATCATCCCATCATATTGAGCATCATGAAGATAGGGTCGACACTTGGGAAAGGAGATGGGACAGTGTGCCACCTTTTGAGGGCAGCAATCAAGTGGATCCCAAGTTTGTGGATGATCAATGTGGAGAAGTACTTCTTTTTGAAAAACTGCCAAGGGAGATTGCTAATCCCACACAAGACGTGGAAGAAGTGTTTGCTGCCCTATTCTCCTTGCCTTATGCAGACTTGATTCCTGAAATGTTGCATCCTCCACCATTGTCACCCGAGGTTGTTGATGCAAAGACTGATGATGTAGTGCTTGCTCTTGATTGTCAAATGCTGCCACCTCCATGTGATGAAATCCAGGTTTTATCCTTCCTTTCTCCTGTTAATTTTCATAGTTGCACTTATCATTTTGATTATGGGAATGAGGAAAAACCAACATGTTTATGGATTAATCACGGGTTTAATGAGCCTCCTCAATTGTTGATTCTTCGTGATGTTGGGGTAGAATTTGAAATTTGCCATATTGAATTTATTCCCTCTGAATATAAGAATAAATTTGCATGGTTGAGAACTATAACGACTTCCCGTTTGCTTGTGCATGCACTGCAAAATCCAATGAGCATGAGCATCAACTCACCTTACCCGAATGTAGTTCTTTGTAAATATCTTTATACATAACTCATTTTGAGTATTGTAGGTTTCCTGTAAATACTCCGCTTTCCTGCTTTCCTTAGGTTAGTTGGTTTGTTGTAGGTTTCTTGCTTTGGGGTGTTTCCTTTCATTATTTTCTTTCGCTGTCTCGTTTTGGTGTTTGTTTTTCATTTGTTTTCGTTTGCTCTTGCTTTATTGCTGCTTTGCTTGGGGTCCCTCTGCTTTTGGCTGGGTGCATCTATGCGCACAACAATCATTCTTATTTCCTAGGGTTGTTCTATGTATTTCTTTGTCAAACTCTAATCAAGTTTTTAGAGTGGATGGTGAAGATCTTTTGTTAGTATCAAGTGATCTAGATGTTTGATTCAAAGTGGATAAGTCGTTGGTCAGTTTGATTCTGAAGTATTCTTGAATCTTATATCTCTCACAAATTTTAAGAATCTGACGGTCACTGTAGGCCTTTTGTGAAGTCTAGTTAAGTGAAAAATCTAAAATTCTGCTCCAGCACCACTGTGATTCTCAGCCCTAAGCGCGAGCTTCATTGCTTGCGGGTTGAAATAAAAGAACTGAAAAGAGAAAAAGAAATAAAAATATTGAAAAACAAAAGAAAAAAAATTTAGCTTTTCAGGGGTATACGAGCAACTCTACCGGAGCTATGGACGATCGATCGGCAGTAGAGCAATGTTCAGGAGAATCATAGCGACAACCTCGTCGGGGCTATGGACGCCTGACTGGCAACGAGGCAATGTCCCGGATGCTTTTTGAGTTAGAATAAACTACGTAGCTTAACTTGATGGAGCTTGGGTTCTTGCAGCAACTGAAGGATGGGAATTAACGCAATTGTACACACTTGGATTTTCAGCATATTGAAGGTTGGGTTAACTAGTGGTTTTGATCCTTTGGTTGAGTGTCTAGCTTGTTTTCCCTAACATGAAGGTCGAAACCAGAGATTATGGGTTCGTGATTCTAGTTTGTCATCGAAATGCTCTAGAGCATTTCCCCCAGCGAGTCACCATTTGTTGTGCATATTTTGCACACACCCCGCCATAAGCAGGGACCCTCTTTTTTCGCTCCCGACGGGCTTTTTTGCTCTTGTCTCATTTTGCATGCCCCTTATTTTGTTGTCCTTGTTGGTCAATTTTCCCTTCAAAGTCTCTTATTGGCTGACCATATTTTGCCCCTAAAATAAAATTGCTAAGTCTTGGGTTTTTCGGGCTTCGCCCCCCCGCTCGCTCGATTCCCTTTTTCCTTCATTCTTTGACTTTGGGGATAGATTTCCTATGGATTTTCGATGTTTTTGTGGTGCCTAAGTGAACTGACAAGGTTTCATTAAGTTTCAGGAAGTTTTGAAAATTCTAAAACTATGTCCCTGTAATGGCTTTCTTGCGACGGCTTCCCTACAGCGGCTTTCCTGCGACGGCTTCCCTACAGCGGCTTCCCTGCAGCGGCTTCCCTGCAACGGCTTTCCTGTGGTGACTTTCCTGCAATAGCTTTCCTACAGTGGCTTCCCTTCAACGGCTTTTGCATCTGGGAAGTACCATCTGAAGTTCTGTGCTCTCACAGCCGTTTTAAAATAGCATTCCTATAGTGGCATTCCGGGCTCATGTTTTTGGAACGTACAAGCGCACTTCCAAATCAGAAACGGACTTCGACCCATATGCTAAAATGGGGTCTTATCCTCCCTTGGCTTTTCAAATTTCAAATTTGCATCCGGGAAGTACCATCCAGAGTTTCGTGCTCTCGCGGCCGTTTCAAAACAGCATTCCTACAGCGGCATTCCAGGCTCATGTTTCCGGAACGTACTAGCGCACCTCCAAATCAAAAATGGACTTCAAACCAGATGCTAAAATGGGGTCTTATCCTCCCCTAGCTTTTCAAATTCCAAATTTGCATCCGGGAAGTACCATCCAGAGTTTCGTGCTCTCGCGGCCGTTTCAAAACAGCATTCCTATAGCGGCATTTCGGGCTCATGTTTCTAGAACGTACTAGCGCACCTCCAAATCATAAATGGACTTCGACCTAGATGTTAAAATGGGGTCTTATCCTCCCCTGGCTTTTCAAATTCTAAATTTGCATCCGAGAAGTACCATCCGGAGTTCTGTGCTCTCGCGGCCGTTTCAAAACAACATTCCTACAGCAGCATTCCGGGCTCATGTTTCTGGAACGTACTAGCACACCTCCAAATCAAAAATGGACTTTGACCTAGATGCTAAAATGGGGTCTTATCCTCCCTTGGCTTTTCAAATTCCAAATTTGCATCCGGGAAGTACCATCCAGAGTTCTGTGCTCTCGCGACCATTTCAAAACAGCATTTCTACAGCGGCATTCTGGCCTCATGTTTCTGAAATGTACAAGCGCACCTCCAAATCAGAAACGGACTTCGATCTAGATGCTAAAATGGGGTCTTATTCTCCCTTGGCTTTTCAAATTCCAAATTTGCATCCGGGAAGTACCATCCGGAGTTTCGTGCTTCGTCGGCCGTTTCAAAACAGCATTCCTACAGCGGCATTTCTGCCTCATGTTTCTGGAACGTACAAGCGCACCTCCAAATCAAAAATGGACTTTGACCTAGATGCTAAAATGGGGTCTTATCCTCCCTTGACTTTTCAAATTCCAAAATTGTAGCAAGAAAGTACCATTCAGAGTTTCGTGCTCTGTCGGCCATTTCAAAACAGCATTCCTATAGCGGCATTCCGGCCTCATGTTTTCAGAATGTACTACGCACCTCCAAATCAGAAACGGACTTCGACCCAGATGCTAAAATGGGGTCTTATCCTCTTCTAACTTTTCAAATTCCAAATTTGCATGCGGGAAATACCATCCGGAGTTTCGTGCTCCATTGGCCATTTCAAATCAGCATTTCCAGAATAGCATTTCGGCCTCTCATTTCCGGTTTCAAAAAGCCTACCATGGGTCCATCGATAAAACCATTTGATCCAATGAGGAATACTAAAATTCCATTGGGAAGAAGGTAGCTTTCAGTCAGTTTTAGCTACAGTAAAAGGGAAATTAGCTAGAAGGCAAAATTGCTACAGTGATTGGCCACTACAAGACAGAATAGGGAAAAGACAACAGATATTTTTAAATTGCTGAATATTGTGGGGTAGGTGAAGCCCTAATGTAATTAAATCTGGGCCACACAATGTAACTCAATCATAGCCATTCATTTGGGCTTCGGTAAACTATAAATAGGGGTCTTCCCCTCATTTGTAGTTGTTGGGAGAGCTATTGTAAAAACATTCTGGAGTAATAGAAAGCAGCATTGCATGATCTATGGGTGTTACTTTTGAGTTTGCTCATTATGTGTGCATGGTTCTACCTTCCAAGTTAGTTTTAGTTGTAGTTTCTTGAATGGAAGTGATGATGGTGTTTGTTGTTACAGTATTTGATGAATTTTCAGCCCATACTTTTGGCACTTGTTGATGGCAAGCTGCTGAACAAAGTTAGTCTGGGCTTCTTTATTTGATTGCTGCAACTTAGTTCACTTGCATGTTCATGTTGTGTGTGTGAAAACTAAAAATCTGCAATCCTTAGAAGATTGCATTGGTTTTGTGTAACTATAGGATCCTCTTGGCCAAGCAAAATCCAGTTTAGGGAGTTTGTCTACTATAGCAGCCTCTATGATCACTGTTCATTCATAGTTTTAGATTCAGGAACCTTCTCTCTTCCCTGCCTTTTTTCATTTTTTTTAATAAGTAACCTTAGGCAAGGTTCATTGCACATTGTAAAGCTAAATTTGATGTTGAAATGGAGTTCCAGACTGCTGTTTGAACCTGCAGCAAACACTCAGCAACTTTCCCATCTCAAGAACTCCATTTGAAAATCCAACTTCCTCGCTTTGTAACTCATCCATAAGTCCACCTTGTGATTCCAACAAATCACATAAATCAACTGAAATATTCCCAGCCTTGTCATGACCTGACATCCGAGAGACCTTGGGATAGTGTTATGCAATTTGATTGTGGAAGATTGTCTTTCAAGAGAGGTAATGCACCTACACATTACCTGTGTTTTGAAGTGCATGAAAACACCATCAACAAGTCCATGAACAAATATTTTGTTTCTTGGGATTCTGATGCAAGCGTATTTTTATTTTAGCTTATGTTTGTTGATGAATGAAATAATGTGAGGTTGTGAGTTTCTCACAAACCTCTGAATCAAATTTGTTTTAACTAAAGGATAGGAAATTGGAGGGTTTATAAGGATTTTTTTGGATTAATTTGAGCTTAGTTTAGCCTATTTTTCAGTATAAAAATGAGCCTATGTTGTAGCCTAAATACGGGCAAGTGATGAGGAAATTCATAGTGTAAATAAAGTTTGATATTTGTTGCTTGGAGTATTGATATTTTTGTTGCTTCCATGAGTTTATTTTTTGTCATGATTTTGCTCACCACCACACACCCTCTCTCTCTTTCAGGTCTCTCTCTCTCCAACCCCCTCTCTCCCACTCCCTCTCTCTCAAGTCTCTCCCTCCCACTCCCTCTCCCTCTCTCTCAAGTCTCTCCCTCCTACCCCCTTCTCTCTCTCAGGTCTCTCCCTAAGGCACCCTACCTACATAACTAGATAACTCTCTCTCTCTCCCACCCTACCTAGATAATTCCCTCTTAGTCCAAACCCCTCTCTCTCACTCCCTCTCTCTCTTCATCTCTCTCAAGACTCTCCCTCTGACACCCTCTCCCTCTTTCAGGTCTCTCCCTCTCCAACCCCTCTCCCACTCCCTCTCTCTCTCTCTCCTCCCACCCCTCTCCTCTCTCAAGTCTCTCTCTCACTCCTCTATCTCTCTATCATCCTTCTATCTCCCACCCCCTCTCTCCACTCTCTCTCAAGTCTCTCCCTCCCACCCCCTCTCTTTCTTAGTTCTCTCCCTAAGGCACCCTACCTACATGACTAGATAACTCTCTCTCTCTCCCACCCCTCTCCCTCTCCCAGGTCATATTCTCTCTCTCACTCCCTCTATCTCTCTCACACTCACACTCTCTCTCACACCTCTCTATCTCTTAAAATTCTCCCTCCCTACAAGCATACATACATACTTACATACACACATATGTACATGCAATCTTACATACATACATACTGATATATACATACATACAAGCGTACATACATATAGGTGTACATACATACATGAAAGCATGCATACATACATATATATATGCATATCATACAAACATACATAAAAATATATATACATAAATTTAATAGACTGTCATTTAATACAAAGCAATACATAACGCGTGTGTGTTATAACGTGCTTGCGTTATGTCTTGCTTGGGCAACTCTTGAGCACAAACACAAAAATATGTCAAAATCATGAAATAATGCGAGCGTGTTATAACGTGCTCACATTATTTCTTGCTTTGGGAATCCCCAAGCCTTAGGCTTGGTATTTGCTTTGGAACCAACCCAAAAGCTTGGAGTGCCTTTCCAACATCCAAAGACGTGTTTTTGCATATTCTACAAGATTTCACATAAATCGTATTTGTGCTAACTGTCAAGTGTGCACATGTTTCAAGATCAAACAAATCAAACACCTGGGTATTGTTAGGCTCTCTCTTAGCTATTTAACGATGTAATTTTTTCACATTTTGACAATGTTAAGCCTTTCATCTTTAATTTCTTTTGTTTGTGTGTCTGTTTTTTGGCAAAAACCATTGTTTGGTATTTTTTCATTATAAATTAACCATTCATTGAAATTTAAAATAAATTACATTTTTAGAAACTAGACTCCATTCTACACACATTAAAAAAATCAATTAGTTTTCAAAATTATAGGGGTAGCATGGCCAAAATTCTATTTTTTAGGATGTGTCCACTTTGAAAATTGGTAAAAAATAAAATATTCATTCAAAAATTATCAAAAAAATTGGGCATAAACTATATGTTATTAGCTAATTTCTCACTGAAGCGATTTTAAAAATACCAAAAAAAGTTAACCTTTTGAGGGAGCCACAAAATTCATTATGTTATGTTTTTTTGACAAAAACAACACCAATTTTTGTGGCTCCCTCTTTTGAACCCCTTGATCTCTACCATTTTCAAAAAAAATAATAGTAGTTTAGAAAGTAGACTTGGAGCACTATGATCCTTGTTTTTGTTAGATCTAAATTTTTTGAGTGTAACTATCCTCAATCTCACATCCAAGATCAATATATCTTGAATTCAGAAGAAAAAAAAATGGCCACTTAAGACCCCTTTTTGGCCCCCCATATTTTTGCACTTACCCTTTATTATCTAATTATTTCTCCTTCATAATATGTATACAAATAAAAAAATATATTGCTGAAATATCATACCTATTGGAAGATCAATTTCATATGCATTTGATGAAAACCTCCACAAAATCTTGCACATGCCTATTTTCTTCCACTTCATCTTATTATATTTTCCCTATGGGAACCTATCCTCTCATAAATATGCCATCACCAGGTCACCAATATAAAATTATTGCACTCTCTTGTGTACATCAATATGTCCCTTGTACTTAATGGAACTCTTTTCCAAATTCTCTTTCATCTCTTTTTGCAAGTCGCAAATGTACTCTACAAAATCCTCCACAACTAAACTCTTTCTTCCAAAATCTACACTATCCCTCAACTCCTCAAGAACTATATCCATACACAACTTATGTTGGCACATAAAATTTATCAAAGTTAATTTACATCTAAGAGAAGAGGAGTAATCTTGACAAATAACAATCTTAAGGGTGAAATTTAACAAGGATATGTTAGCACATACAATCTATTACAATATTTGAATTTTTGAGCAAATGATTATAAGAATTTGAAGGAATGAATATTGTTGTTATCACAATGCACATAAGTGAATTTGAATAGTTATTTGGTCTACATCACAAGCACATGTCTTAGCTTTACAACAAGCTTCCCAACATCGACAATAACAACAAGCAACCCTAGTAGCACAACAATAGTAGAAACAACATCAAGTAGCCTTAGCAGCACAACAAGTAGCCCTAGCAGTCCAACAATAGTAGCAACAACAACAAGCAACCTTAGTAGAGCAAAAACAATAGCAACAACAACATCAAGCAACACAACAAGCCCAACAACAAGCAGCCTTAGTAGCCCAAGAACAACAAGAAGCCTTACTAGCTTACCAGTATGCCCAAAAACAACAACAACAAGGTTCCTACTATAATCCACAATAAAACATCATCAATATAAACACGTTAGGAACATATACACCAACACTACAATCACCTGCGCAATATCCCACACCTCCATACACACCATCCAACACACCATCATATTAGAATCCCATGTACAACCCATTTGCCATCCCACAATACACAACATTTATTCCTCCGCCAAATCCACAAGACAATTAGCATCACAAATTAAGGCATTATCACAAGAAATGCAAGATCTTCGGATGGGCAAGATGAAGAAGCCCCATACACTGAACCTATTTCCATATCTATTTGATCGAAACATCACAATGGTACCATTCCCTTGAAGTTTTGAAATCCCCAAATTCAATAAATACAAACGGAGAGGAAGTCCTGTGGACCATATCAAAGAGTTTAATGTCATGTGTATGGAGGTTTCCTATAATGAGTCTTATCCGATGCACCTCTTTCCATGAAGCTTGACAGGCCCAGCCATCGACTAGTTTTCTCAATTGCCTCTAGGTATCAAAATCTTATAAGAAATCACCGAAAAATTCATAAATCACTTCTCCTTTAATCTTGACATGGACGTAAGACTAGAAGAGTTGTACACTCTCAAAAAAAAAAGGAGAATCTTTCGCTAATTTCTCACAACGATGGAGACAAAGAGCTAGTAAGAGCGAGTGGCAAATTCTCGATGAATAACAGGTGGGGATCATCATAGAAAATCTAGATCCAGATCTATCCTTCCATTTGAAAATGCAGTGTATTACATCTTATGATGAGCTTGTGGTGCAGGAGCACCTAGGTTTCCATAGGTTGTCTAGAAGGTCATGTTTGGGCAATTTGTCTAGGCTAACTTATCCTCCTATTCTTGTCCATTTTTTGTTTGTGCCTTAGTGGAATTTTTTATCAGGTGTTGAGTTGTTAAAGGTCATGTTGACCATTGCTTTGGTTTGAGGTTTTAGCTACAAGTAAGGCTTAAGACCTTTTAGACCTTTTTAGGTGTTTGTTTTTCTAAATTTTGAAAATAAAGCTTAATGGAAGCCACAAGCGGCCAAGGAGAGGTTAAGACCGAGCTTAACTATTATAGATACCCTATTTAAGGGTGACCTCGACATGGGAGTGGGGTTGGGAAAACATTTGCATTGTTTGAAATTTATGAATACAAGAGAAAACAGTGGTAGTTTTGTGTAATTTTTGGGTTTTTGTCTTGGAGTAGTGTGCCAATGGATCAATGATGGCACTTTCATGTGAGTAGGATGTGGAGTACTTGTTGTTCAAGCATTGTGTGGTAGTAATTAGATTCTTAGTTCAGTTTCTAGCACTGTTTGTAGATAGTTTGTTTTCTTTCAATTGCTGATCTAACAAACTGTTTGAGGAAAACGGAGGGTTAGATCACATTCCCACCGTACATATTGTACGGCCCCTTTGGGAATTGTGACTAGACTCCATGAGTGTATATAAAGTAGGTTTAGGAGTCCTTAAAAGCATTGGAATCACTGTGGAAGTCTTCTTCTAGGCAAGCCAAGAAGTGTCCGGCTAGGGAAGACACAAAGTGCAAAGCACTTGATTTGCAGGGGTGTCCATTTCCTGAAAATTCACAGTTTGGAGAGGGAAAATAAATGCCTTGCAAAGACATAGCATGGAGGAGGAAGCTCCACCAATCCATCTGGTGAGAGGAAAAATTGACAGTCTGCTGTATGGTCAGGAAAAGGCTTAAAAAGGCCTAATTTTGCCAAATTGAGGGTTAAGCCTATGTACGGACAGTTGAGGGTTAAGACCCCTAGAATCTTTGAGTGGTGGGCATAGGGACCAGGAACCCCAAGGAAATATTGTGTGTTCTTTAGAAAACTTTGGAGAACTAAACTGATTTCTTGGAGAAGGAGGCCTAATTGGGGCTCATAGGGCTAGTAGCCTTAAAGACCTAAATGAGGGTTTAGTGGAAGCGATGAGAAAATGGAGTTAGGTGGACCCTCAAGAGTCATAATAGGGTGTATTGAAGTCCTTGGAAACACCTCCACACCCCTACAAAGCTAAGTTCTAGATTTAGGAGAATGTTAGCCTTTAGGGTGGATTAAGGGCTAAGGGAAGAGTTGCAAAACTTGTACCAAGGTTGACTTGGTAGGTAGAGTTGTGATGGTAGTTGGGTTGGTAAGGAGAACCAGGGGAACCTAAACAAGAAAAAGGTCCTATAGGTCAAGGTGGTGGAGTGAGACACCATAGAGGTCTTCCAAGTAAGACCTAGAGCAGGAATCAGTGATTGATTCCTCCAACCTCCCTATCAGCTTGTCCCTAGGTCCCTTAACATCGAGAGAGCTCTAATCTCATAGGGAAATACTCAAGCCTACAAAGACAACCACCCATCAACCAGTTCAAATGATAAGCCTCATGTTTGGGCTAAGAACAAGAATGTGACCAATGATGGCATGGTAGATTCTAAGGTGGTCTTAAGTGCTCCTAGGCCAAACAACAATCAAATGGCTAACGTTCAACCAACTGTGCAACAAACAACAACATCACAAAATAATCAGATCAACAGCACCGAAACACAACAAAGATGAACCCCTAACAAGAACAACTATCTGAAACACAAATACACACAATTGTCGAAACCTATCGAAACCATCGTGAAGAAGTTGGTAGAATCAAACCTAATAACACTTCCCAAATTTTAAAACTACCAAGAACCACAAGATAAACCACCCTGGTACAACGAAAATGACCTTTGTGACTTTCACAAAATCAAAGGACACAAAACATCAAACTACATGAGGCTCAAAAAATTTATCCAAGATCTCATTGAGAATGGAGCTATATCTATTGAGGTACTAGCTATCAACCAGGATCTTAAGATATACAAGAACCCTATTCCAGATCATATCAAAGGAAACAACACTATAAAAGCTAAGGATTACACAAACATGCAACATACATATTCCAATGTGGTTGCTTCCTGTGATAGTTTCATCACCATCATCACCATCAAAGGGTCTAGTGCGAAGTGTGGAGTTACCACATGACGTGGAAAAGTCACCATCCAAGGAGTCCCATCTCAATCTAGGGAACAACCTACTTTGCCTACATCAAACCCTAGTAAGTATAATCTCCTAGATCAGCTTAAGAAGACCCCCGTACAGATTTCTATCTTGGAACTATTGAGGGCATCCCCCATATATAGGGAAATCTTGGAGAAAGCTTTATCTTCATCATCTGTCCCTGAGGATATTGATATAGAAAAAATTCAAACTATGGTGAGATGTATCACTAATCATCTTCTCACCTTCTCATAACAAGACCTACCATCGCAGCCAACTCATAACTAAGCTTTGCACCTTAAGGTCATTATTCATAAGAACAAGGTTAAAAAAATCTTAGTAGATGGAGGTGTTGGTTTGAACATTTACACCCTTCAGTTGATCAAGAACTTGGGCTATTCAAAGGATACTGTAGAGAAAGCAAAGAGTACCACCATTAGAGCATATGACGATCAAGAGCAAGTATCACAAGGCATTATTGCACTACCCATCCAAGTGGGATACATCATTGCAAAAACTACATGCCAAGTGTTAGACCTTGATCTCCCCTACAACATCCTGCTTGGCTGACCATGGATCCATGCCCTAAAAGCTATAGCTTTGACCTACCATCAATGTGTAAAGTTTCTTTTTGAGGGAAGAGAAGTTACCATCCATGGAGATCCCGAATCTTTTTACTATTGCAAGAACCTTGAGGCCAAGTTCTATAAGATTCCCAAAATCCCTAAAAATGATGGAGGGCCTACACCATCTTCGTCATTTGTTGACCCATCATCCCTTGCATCTACCTTAGAAACAAAAACACCTATTGTGTAGAACATTCCTGACATCAAAGTAGTGATCCAAGATTATGGTTGTGGAAACTATAAATTAATGAAGGATACTTTTTTGTTGGGGAAATACCTCTTTCTCCCAAATCTCATGGGAAACCCACACCTATCAACAAAGAGGTTGAAACAATAAATATGGAAGCTACTACTTTCACCGAGTGGGGGGATTTGAACAAATAAGATATCAATGAGGAGGATGTCTCTAAACTGTTATATCGGGATGAATGACTCATCCTTATTCTTCCCATGGAAGATGAAAACAAAGGCTTGCAACTAATGAAAAACTAGGACAAACTGACAACGGTTTTCTAGAACCCATTGTTCCTGAGAAACGCCCAAAGAATTTTGGCCTAGTTTGTACTACTAGAAAGGTTACCCTTACTGGCAAAGGTACTTCCCCTAAACGGGTTGAGGCTTCCTCTTGGTTACCCAAATTGTGTGATACTACCCTATACAACTTCCCCCTTGATGTTGTTGACCTATTTGAGAATAACTCTCTCTTCATGATATTCACAACATCCTTCACCACAAATGATCAACCAACTGAAATTAGCCTAGTATACCCACAACTCATTTACTTGAACCAATGAGGACCATCGAGCCTAGATTTATTCAAAAATGATGAAGCGATCTTAGAATTCATGGGAATTAATGACAACTTACCATGGGCAGATCACAAAGTTGGTTTTGATATAGAGCTAGACACAGGGGCGTACTATAGGGAGATGATTGAATCCTTCAGTCGCAAAATTGATGATATACAAATAACATGCAGATCTTTGAGTGAAAACCACACTATGGCACTTTCTGACACTAAAATAGTAAAAAGAAAGGACGTATTCAAGGGTAAAAACCTCTCTGAGGTGCCCAAGGATGAGAGATTTAATCTTCCCCTTAGTGCAATGCATCAAGAGAAGTCAACAATTCTAGCAGAAAGGGCCACTCCTGTCAATGTGGGAACAAAAGAAGCACCCAAGATCACTTTCTATGCCAAATCCTTGTTGGATGAAGAAAATAAGAACCTATCAGCATTCTTGAAAGAGCGAAGAGCTAAATTCGCATGGTCATACTACTAGGGCTTGATCCAAAAGTGGTTGTGCATCATCTAGCAGTATATCCTGAAGCCAAACCAATGAAGCATAAGTTAAGGAAGATGCATCCTCAGATAGCACTCTTTGTGAAACTTGAGTTATAAAAGCTTCTTGACGTTGGATCCATCTGACCCATAGATTATCCTGAGTGGGTTTCAAACTTGGTGCCAGTCTCAAAACCCATTGGGGGCATTAGAATATGCACAAATTTTAGAGACTTAAACAAGGTATGCCTGAAGGATGATTTCCCTCTTCCTAACATCGACCTCATTATTGATTTAACAGTCGGGCATGAAATGCTGTCACTCATGGACAATTTTTTAAGCTATAATCAAATCATGATCGCCAAGGAGGATCAACACAAAACTACATTTACTTGTCTATGGGGAACATATTGTTGGAACATGATGCCATTTGGGCTGAAGAATGCAGGAGCGACCTATCAAAGAGAAATGAACCTCATCTTTCATGACATGACCCACAAAACAATCAAAGATTATGTAGATGATATTTTGGAAAAATCAAAGAAAAGGAGTGAGCATATAGAAGTATTGGGACCCATCTTTTACAAACTTGAAGAATACAAGGTACAACTGAATCCAAAAAATGTGTCTTTGGGGTTACATCAGGAAAGCTCCTTGGCTATATCATCTCACAAAGAGAGATACAAATTGATCCAACAAAAGTTAAAGCCATTTTAGACATGGAACCACCACAAACACTGAAGTAGATGACAGGGTTACAAGGAAGATTACAGTCCATCAGAATGTTCATAGCATAATTATCAGATAAAATTCACCCTTTCTCACATCTTCTCCATAAAGGAATAACTTACAAGTGGGATGAGAAGTGTGATAAATATTTCCAAAAAATTAAGGACTACCTATTGACACCTTCACTACTCATGCTATTGATACCGAACAAACCAATGATCCTATATATCTCAACCACATTAGCAATATTAGGTGCTCTTCTAGCACAACATGATGAAAATGGAAAGGAAAGAGTTGTCTATTACATCAGTAGGACCTTGGTGGGATATGAAATGAACTATTCATCCATTCATAAAGCATGCTTAGTGGTAGTTTTTGCATCACAAAATTTTAGACGTTACATGCTATCACATCAAACCAAGCTTATTACAAAGATCGAACCATTAAATACATGTTATCCAAAGCAACTCTTACTGGGAAAATGGACAAATGGGTGATGATCTTGACTAAATTTGACATAGAATACATAGAGCGCAAGGCAATAAAAGGACAAGTGATCACAAAACAACTAGAAGAGGCACCTATCTATGCAAAGAACCCATTGATATCTAAATTCCCTGATAAATCAGTGTTCCTTATCAATACAACCGATTAATGGAAAATGTACTTTGATGGATCATTTACCCAACATGGATCAGGGGTGGGTATTCTCTTTATCACCCCTCAAGGTGACTACATCCCAAAATCATTCAGGCTATCATTTCCATGTACTAACAACATTGCCAAGTATGAAGCTTTGATAACAGGTCTAAAGATATCAGTTCAATGGAAGATACAAGAGTTGAAATTCTATGGGGACTCACAGTTGGTTATCAACCAAGTTAATGATGACTACCAAACCAAGGATGATAAACTTAATCCTTACAAGAAGATGGTAGAAAATCTCAAGGATCTTTTCATTGATATAATTTTGAACAGATTCCTCGCATGAACAATTGAGCAGCAGACGTTATGGCAACAATTGGATCATTATTAGATATGTCGCACAACATCCTTCAATGCAAATTCTTGGTAGAACAACTTCTCGTACCAACTTTTAAAATCCTCAAATCTAAATTTTTGTGCATCATCATTGGTCCTTGGTCCTGGATCCCTATGGTATCATGATATATTCACCTACCTTAGCAGAGGAACTCTCCCAACTGATATCACCTCCAACCTTAAGAAGACCTTTATCAAAAAGGCATCCCGATTCATGATCCTAGGTGATACCCTATACCACTGAAGCATCAAGGGGACATTAGTATGATGTCTTAACCAATAGGAAGCCTTAACTGCATTAACATAAGTACATGATGGCATATGTGGTTCCCATTCTAGTGGTATGACTTTAGCTATGAAACTATTAAGGATGGGGCACTACTGGCCAACCATGGAAAAAGAAGCCCATCAGTATGTGAAGAAGTGTGTCCAGTTTCAACAACATGGAGATCTTATTCATGCTTTAGCTGAGGAGTTACAACCAAAGGTCACACCTTGGCTTTTCTTATAGTGGGGACTTGACCTCATAGGATATATTACTCCCACCTCATCTAATGGCCACAAGTTTATCATAACAACCATTGAGTACTTTACCAAATGGGTCGAAGCCCTTCCAATGACCTGCATAATGGGAAAGCAAATTTCCAAATTTATCATGAATTACCTTATCTACCATTACGATGTTCCATAAACCCTTATCTCAGACGATGGAACACCCTTCAAGAATCAGGATGTGAAAGAGCTATGTCAAATATTCAACATCCAACATCGATTCTCTACCCCATATTATCCCTAGGGAAATGGTCAAGTTGAGGCTACAAACAAGACTATTCTAAAAATCCTGAAGAAAATGATTAATGAAGTTGGCCATGACTGGCATCTGTAGTTAAATCCCACCCTTTGGGCCTATCAAACTAGTATCTGCACACCTACAGGTGCAACCCCATTCTCCTTGGTCTACGGATCATAAGCCATCTTTCCTATTCAGGTTGAGCTCCCATCACTGCAAGTGTCACTACAAAACCTAATCACTAATGAAGAGTATAGAGTATCTCGGCTAAATAAGCTAGAATTCTTGGATGAGCGTCATCTCCATGCCCTTAATCACTTGCAAGTATACCAAAACTGACTAAAATGAAGCTATAACAAGAAGATCAAGAGTCAATCTTTCCAAGCAAGGGGTCTTGTTCTAAAGAAAAAACAAAAAAACTTCCAAATTAGGATAGTAAAGGAAAGTTTGAGCCTAATTGGTTAGGCCCATTTTTCATCACAACAAGCTATGGATCGAGAGCATATCGATTGTCAACACCTGAAGGTGAACCCTTGCAGGAACTAACCAATAGTCTACATCTTAAAAAAAATTATGCCTAAGATTGAAGGTTGTAAATCTAAAAATACAAAAAAATCAAAACATGATCAAAAATCCAAAAAAATGAGAAAAAGGATTGAAAATATTAAAGAAAAAAATTGTCTCTAGTGAAAACCACTTCAGTGGCGCTTTGGGCAAGTACCTTGGTGAAAACTTGGCAAATAGGTGCCTTGCATAAATAAAGCACCTCCATCTATCTTTGTCTCTTTGTCTCTTTATCCTATCATCCTTTGCATCACATCCATCTATCACATCATCCATCCTATTTATTCCATCAACCATCTGCAACCTGCATCATAGCTTGATATTGTGAAGTACCATTCCCCTTTAGTACTACTTGGCATATTCCTAATGTTAGTTTGTCTTGCCTATATTAAGGTAGTATATTGCATCACGCTGGGGGAAATTCATTCTGGATCGGATCAGGTTCTTATATATCTTAAGGTTATTGGAAATCTCATTGAAAATCCTAAAAACATTCATAAAGTCTCATAAAAATCCAAAAACATTCAAAAAATTGTAAAGTCAAAATCCAAAACATCTAGAAAACATCAAAATATTTAAAAAGGTCAAACATCAAAATAAAAAATGGTTCCTTGTCAAAATATGAGTCTTTGAGCTTGAACATAGGCAAGGCCATCATTGATGTGCCCCCGAGACACCCTAGGTCAGTTCTTTAGGAGTCCATCATAATAAACTGGCATTTTATCAACTGTTCATTTCTCATCGTCAATAAGTCAAGTCAGTTGAACTACGTGGTTTTTGTGTGTATAACGTAGGCAAGGCTCATTTTTGATAAGCCCCCGAGGCCCCTAGGATAGTCATTTAGGTTAGGCTCTTGATCAAAAATCTCAAAAATCGCAAAAACATTTACAACATCACATAAAACACAAAAACATTTGCGAAATATCGAAAAACCCCTAAAACATTGGAAAAACTTAAAAAACCCTAAACAACCTCAAATAACCAAAAACATTCATATAAACACTCAAAAAGACCAAAAATAGCCTCAAAACATTTTTAAAATATCAAAAATATTGAAATATTTTAGAAAACCCAAAACCATCTATCCCATTTCGTTTTCACCCGCAATAAACCTTCACCCATAATAAATCAATCATCACCTTCAACCTTTGGTAAAACAAGTAGAAAACAAGTGTCACAAGTCGTAAAGTGAGAACCTAAGTGTCAAAATCTAAAGTTTAGATCATAGGTAACGAGTCAGTGGAGTTTATATCAATGACTTATCACACACCTCATCCTAATCAAAACATTTGATCAACATGTCCTAGGATGTATCCTTCCTACAATGGACATTAGCATCAAAAATCACCTTAGCTATCTTAAATTGGCAAGAGATATAGATAACATTGACTATTTTTCTTTGATCTTTTCTTATGATTTATCTTATCGACCCATTATGAGGACCTATTCATGATGTCTAAATGATTTAGAGAGAAATGAATGGGGCATCGATCATTATCTTTTGTTTGATGTGCTTGTGGGTATTCTTGTAAAATAATCTTGGCACATACTTGCTTAGTTTTGTGTACGGAGATTGTTTGGAGTAGATTGTTGACTATTACGTACGCTTTGGTTCAATATATTATAATCTTATAAACTACATTCCGATAAGGTTTATCTATGTCAAGGTGTGAACAAGAACTATCCTTTCTATTTGCAAAGTCAATGTCCATTACACTAGATACAATGTCATCCTGGTTATTAATACCTTGATGCATTGTGTTTGTGTGTTATATCAAAATAAGGAATGACAAAAAATCTTGATCCTGAATATGAGCAAATCATCACTCTCATTACCATATCTAATAAAGTCTCAAAGAATCATAAGCTTGTTAGACTTTTGAATCAATCTTAAAATAATGGTTAATCCATCCATCTTATTCTTCTTATTCTTCTATATTTACTAACATTTTTATCCAAGTATCGAATATGTGTGATATATCAAAATATACATGAGGCTACCCATGGTTGATGATTGTCTATACATCATCAAATCTATCCACATCAATATTTGATCTTTCTAAGAATTATTTTTAATCCTCTTCACCAGAAATCCCTCTTTTGCTGGGGCACATTGGGGCATCTATATCATCTTCAACTCAACAATCTAAAAAAGTTACAGCTCTTTGATTCAAAATTAACCTTAAATCTCAAGCATCTCAATCACAAGTCTGATTTTCACCTATCGTGAGCTCGATCGAAACACTTTATTCTCTAATCGATCTCTCGAGGGGGCAACCAACCATCTTTTGATCATATCGATATAAAATCATCTAACAAATTTTGTTCCTAGCCTTGCTAGAAAATCTTGATCAATTTATCAAATCAATCAACATTGGGATATATCTTTCCCTATCAATCCTTGTGTTGTTCATATCTTGACAACAGTATCCTTGAATTGTTGTGAATCCTCAACAATGTTATCAATCAATCAATTAGATCAATCAACTTTAGCTTGGCTATCAACATCTCAAATATATCATCGATATCCATTTTTGCATCATCATCAACATCAAAATTAGCACCACTCTTTGAACCAATGTAATCAGTACCTCGCTTCAAAGAGGGGCAAAATTTAGACACCTAAAAATGTCTTGAATGGTATTATGCACTTGAATCTGATTTACTAACACCGTTTCATCCTAAAACCCATCCTCTTTTGCTTAATTGATTAAATTATCCTAGCTATTTAATTAATTGCATCATTTTCATCCATTAATATAATTGACCTAATTAGGTTAATTCCTCCCCTCTGGCACTAACCTTTAATCGTGTTAAATTGAATAAATTAAATTATCTAATTTAATCCCTAAGTCCTCTTATTTAATTAAATATCCCTAAAGCTATTTAATTAAATATCATAACACATCCCCCTTTTTCATTAAATCATTTATTTAATGAATATCATATAATTCCCCTAATTTGCATAATTGAAACATTGTTTTAATCATCAAATTACTAATTAAATCTAATCCTCCCACTTGCAAGGGAATATTCCTTGAGAATATTCCTCCTTTGCACATTCCTCCAAAATGAGAATATTCTCATGGAATAATCCTTCCCCTTTTGCACATTAAAATTTAATTTTAATTAACTAAATGCTAAGTTCTTTCAAAAGGGAATATTCTTTCCCTTTGCACTCATTTGAAAAAGGGAATATTCCTTTTGGTAACAAACTTTCAACAAAGCTTCTTGTGCAAGTTTTAAAAGTGTGTTTGTTTGGATGAATGTAAGCCCTTGATTAAATATCATCTTGCATCGTCAACCCTTGATGGGAATCCATGATCCATGCCTCCATCTTCCTTCCATATTGGCCATTGATTAACCTTTTCAATCTTAGCCCTTCATTTCTCATTTGTCCTCCTATAAATAGGTCACTATTTGGAGACAAATGGATCCATCTTTTAAGAGAAAAATTATGTTATTAAAATTGCTTTCACTTGCATTCATATTTAGCACTTATTTATCATCTTTTTAGCTTAATTTACTTGCATCATTAGCTTAGCTTCCATCAATGGATTCCATGGTAACATAGATACATCCATTTAGCATATTTCATAATTAGGATTTTAATACTTAACTTCAACTCCATTTAGATTAGCTTTGCATACACCCATATCAATCATCTTAATCTGCATCATGTTAAAATAGCTTGCATCATGTTAAAATAGCTTTAAATCGTGTTTTCATACACATATATCATTGGTTTCATCGATTCTCTTCAATAGAATCGATCAAAACAAGATCATTTATCCATGAGATTGGGAAAGGGTTTCCATTCCACATCAATGTGACACCACTCCCCTAATAGGATAAATTCCAATGGATTAGAATAGGTGTTTTTGAAGCTTTCGTATTTTAATATGTTATTTTTAATGGATTCTTAGTTTAGTTTACATTGAATGATCTTATTGGGACTGATGCATAGTGGCTTGAATATACTTTGAATCCTCATAGATCAAGTGTAGTCAGCCTAAACTAGGTCATCGGTCACAAGTCCCACATCAAACACAACAATGGAACCCTCAACACATCGGTCAAGGGAACCCTCCTAATCAATTGATCCAAGGTCAAAATGTTCCATTGACATCACAATACCAAATGGCACCATCATCATCTTTACCATTGATCCCCGAAAACATGCAAAATCAAATGGGGTACCAAACCTACATTCCTCCCTCCCAATGAACAATCTTACAAGGAATGTTAGCACAAAACAACCCACCATTCACTTACACCATGATCAACCAAAACCCATCTCACGTATCACAACAACAAAAACACCTCCATGTTGCAAGTGCAACAAGCTCACACCCTAGCTTTTCAACAAGCACAACATGCTTATCAATAAGCATTGCAACAACAACAAGCTCGAGCTCGAGCTCAAGCTTTGCAACAAAAATAAGCCCTGATCACACAATAACAACAAGAAGCACAAAAAAAATCCTTAATCTCACAATAACAACAACAAGCACAACACAAGTCTTAATCACACAACAATAACATCAACAATAAGACTTGATCGCACAACAAAAACAAGCACAACAAAAAGCATTGCTAGTACAACAATACACCCAACAACAACAATTTCTTGCATAATAACAACAAGGTTTATACTATAATCCCCAACAAAACATCGCCAATCCAAATTCATTAGGAGCATATACACCATTACCTTCGCAGTATCAAACTCCACCCTACACACCATATAAAAATTAATCATATCAAAATCCCACTTACAATTCATTTGTCATCCCACAATACACAACATATGCTCCTCCAAAAAATCCACAAGATGATATGTCATCACAACTCAAGGCAATTACACAACAAATCTAGGACATTCAAATGGGAAAAACAAAGAAGCTACATACACAACAAAACTTGTGTCCATACCCATTCGATAGGAACATCGTAATGGTACCTTTCCCACCTAGTTTTGAGGTCCTTAAGTTTGATAAATACAAAGGGAGGGGAAATCCTACGGATCACATCAAATAATTCCATGTCAAGTGTATAGAGGTTGCCTACAATGATTCCTACTTAATGCACCTCTTCCCATGCAGTTTGGCAGTCCCAACAATTGATTGGTTCTCACAATTTCCTCTAGGTATCAAAATATTCCAAGAAATAATTGATAGGTTCATAGATCGTTTCTCCTTTAATCTTGACATGGATGTCAGCTTAGAAGAGTTGTACACTCTTAAGCAGAACAATGGAGAATCCTTCGCTAATCAATTATCTTTTCCTATTTTTAATTCATTTATTCTCTCTCATTGTCCCATCCTCCATAATCCTTTCACTAATCTAGATTAATTTAATTAATCCTTCATTAAGATGTGCATATCCTTAATTTGGATTAATGTCACATCCTCCATATCTTTCCATTTGCCTCTAATAATCATTAATTAGCCTAATCACTTGTTTACACAATCCTAATCTTAATCACTTACGCTTTCTAGCATGTCGTTAAGTCAACCTTCTTGGTACTTACCTTTTTTGGGTTGACCTCTTTCCCATGTGAATTAAAAATTCACACTTATCCCCCCCATACATTTTTCTTTCCCATGACATCTCATATGTCACATCGTACCCATAGGACAAAGACCCCTTTTAGGGGAATCTTGTTTTACCTTTTGGTCACTTTTATTCCTCCAAGGCCATCTCCAATCCCCATGGTGACAAGGGTGGACTTTATAAAAGTCCCCACTTATCACTTTCAACCCCACTTGGGGACAAGGGATTACTTTTTGTGGAGATTCTCTCTCATCCCAAGGTACTTACAAGTACCTTGGGACCACATAGCCTTTTTCATGTCACTTGTACCCTTGCCATCTCACCTTGTTATTTGGACACTTCACCCACCACATGGCAAGATGTGAGGGCTTATGAGTCCTCAACTCACCATAGCCCTCCATCTTGGCCATGGTGGCTCAATCTTGACTGTTGAATTCTCTAGAGAATTCAACTTATTCTATTAATACCCCCCCTCTTCCTTCATTAAAGGATCTTAAAATTTATGATAATTTAGATCTTGCATCTTAGAACTCTTGAGTTGATGCATTCATTATCAAATTTATGCTCTCAAGCCATCTAGCCATTTTAGCCATTGTTATTGCAACTCTCTTGTATTTTGCATTTTGCATCCTAGCCATTATTGCATCCATCCACCCTCATTTATCACCCAACTACCATTGTTATCACAAGCATACCATCCAATGAGCACACATCTAAAACATCATCAAGGGCCAACCAAGGATCAACACAAGCAAAAGGTATATCTACTTTGTTGTTTTATCTTTCCTTTGTTTGTGTTTAATGCAGCCCAATCTTCAGGTGGTTTAGTGTTGTCTTTATACGCTTGTGTGTTTCCCTGTGAGATTAGGGCTCTCTTGATGTTGAGGGCCAGATAAGCTCCAAGAATCTACCTTTCAAAACCTTTGTCTTTTTTTGCCTACTGAGGAGGAGAAGCATCACTCAAGCACTTTTCTGCCAACCACGAACTCATATGCGATCCCCCGCACATCTATCAATGATAAATGGCCCTACCCTTCGACAAAGGTATTGGTTGGGTAACCTCGCACAACATACCACTCTGATCTTAGTGTGGTGCCCTACATGAATAGGATTTATAACCTACGCTAGGTAGCCTTCATGCATTTAAATGGACACAACAAACTAATAGTGGAGTCTTGGACAATCACACTTCTTTGGCCAAAGTATTCTCGCTCAGTAATTCGAGTGAAGGTCTACCATTCACTTACCCTATAGCAAGCTCATTTTGACTTAAGGCCATTATATCTATGCTTAGGAAATCCCTCTCCACAGGAAAGCCACTCCCTAGGATAACCTATCTCTTTAACAAAACCTAAGGTACACCACTCATTAATCCCTAGTTCCCTCCCTTCACTAGATATCAATCTCAGGAGTATCCTACTATCCATCTAGCATAAATAAATATCTAGCTATGAGTGTTCCTTAAGCTTGTCAATGTTTGATCATATCTAGTATAATAACAATACCTATGACAAACCTTCTCTTTTACCCTTTACTAATCATATTGATTATAATATCAATACCTATGACAACGATCTCCTATCCATGTTTGATCATATCAAGTATAACAACAATACATATAGCAAACAATCTCTCCTATCATAGAGTAATTACAAACAATACACAAATAAAGAAAAGTTCCCATTTTTCTTTCAAAGCAAACATTACTTTTCCCTATATGCAAGTAACTATAAAATAATGGTTTAAACATTCAAGAAGCCAATCATTCAACACAAAATCAAACAAGGTAAGAATATCTCATTCTTGTGATAAGCTTTCCAAATAACTAGCTATAGTCAGAACACTTCCAAATCAATAACTGGCCTGGTATCCATCCTTCAACAAAGACTCAATAACCTCTAACTCACAAGTTGTAAATTACTCCTCTCAATAATAATAATCAACTCACTCTAAAACTCAAGGCTCTTACTCACTATTCTTGACAGATTATTGTAAACAAAAAAATAGATAAAATGTAAAAGTTTGGATAGGTAATAATGCATAGAAGAATGTGTAATCTTGTATAAGGAATGCATCCAAATAGTGTACTCCTCTTATTTATACAACAAATTGGTAACTACACAGCCTACAAAATGGACATGATCTTTGACAGAAAAATTCATGTGCAACAACACCCCTAACTCAGCTTAAAAGGTGGCGAACAAACAAGCACATACTCAACTTAAATAGCCACAAGTTGACCTTCTTGATCGACAACACTTTAGAGACTATTTCAAATATCCACATGGTAGAATTCAATCTATAATTTCAAATGGACATCTACATGTTTAAGGATTCAAGGTGGTGACAAGGCTCCATACTCACACACTAAGTTAGCATGTTTTCCTTACTTCTAAAATAGTCAACAATAGATTTGCAACATCAAACCCATATCGACTGTCATAGTATGATTCGATTCATTCATTAAACTGGTTTGAAAAAGTCATTGATATGCTATTACAGTTGTAGTTCAATGCAAAATAGCATGGTAATTTTGTTTACTAAGTCCACAACTTCCCGATGAAAAGAGGTCGACTTATTCTTTTTTCAATCATCGACTTAATAGCTATTCCTTGTTTGCAGATTGCAAACTCTTCCATCGCAGGCAACAAGAATAAAATGCGGTTAAAGAGTGCAGTCATTATTATCTCATAGTTCGCCCTTGGTTTAGTTAAATAAATTAGCCTCTAAGTTATTAAAGATAATCGACTTTAAAGTCATATGTCTATAGCATTTAAATTGGTTGATAATCAATGCTTTAGATAGTTGATCTCAAAGGCAATATCATTTAAATATGTATATGTATATGTAACATATACATATATGTATATATGTATATGTTAATATATATATGTCCATATTTATCATATGTCAATAAATCATGTATATATAATTGATATACAAATGAATACATCAAGATAGCAATCACATTGTCATACTAATATATCGATTGTGTATATATATATATATGCCTCTATGTACATGCATACATGTATCGATACATTCATATGGGCATGTCCATTTGCCATCATACACGTATATGGATACATATATACATATGGATATATGTATATACATCATATATATACACATTCAATTCATACACCAAAATCACATATAATTACTATGGTATTGATTAGATCCTACGAGTGATATATTTATACGTATACATATACATGCCATGAGATCCATCAGATAGTTCCATGTGCATAAACAACTCGTGCATGAGTGTACATAGATACGTCTACCTACGTACCCCCATGTACGTGTCCCTTTGTGCGTATAGTCTATCATCAACATGCATGTGTGTGCGCATACATATTCCTCGTATGTTCCACATATCAATACAAGCATAGTAAGAATGAAAAGAAATCTCTCAAGCTCAAACAGATAAACATCACCTAATTATGCACTCAAAAGTAAACAAAACTCATACTAATGCAAACATATTGACGAGGGATGACTTATGAACTTCCCACTTAGTAACTTGGCTCAATTATTCTACTGTGGTGTGTGTAAGCTCAGATAAGTTACAATACTGGTTATCCGACCAAGACCTTCTCCTGAGTGATACTTCCCCTCCACCTGGAGGAATTGAACATATACCTGCAATCACTAACACTTGCACATGACAATCAGTTGTTCAAAAAATATGCAGTATAAATAATACACCTCCTGAGTTAGAATATCAACACAATATTCAACCAATCACATAAATGAATTCCTTCATATAACATTAAATGATATGACAATAATTCATAAAGCAATGATAACAAAGTGCATGCATAATTTATTCATCCACCAAATTCACATTACATTCACAATTTACCCTACATAGTAATAATAAATAGTAATTACACACTTGGGGTGTAACACTATCAAACTACCAGTAGGTAACCAGGACCTCAAGATATACAAGAATCTAATGCCAGACCACAACAAATGGAATGACAATGGAAAAGGGGAAAATCACACTAACATATCACATGTTTATTCCAACGTGGTCACCTCTTGTGATAATTTTATAACAGTCATCACCATCAAAGGACCTAGTGTGGAGTGTGGAGTCACCACACGACGTGGAAATGTTACAATCCAAGGAGATTCATCTCAACCTAGGGAACAACCTACATTTTTGACATCAAACCCGAGTAACTATAGTCTCCTAGACCAGCTAAAGAAGACCCCCACATATATCTCTATTTTGAACTATTAAAACTATCTCCTGCACATAGGGATATATTAAAAAAGGCCTTATCATCTTCCTCCATCCCTGAGAATATTGATACCAAAAAAATTCAAGTTATGGTGTGGCATATCACTACCCCTCATCTTATCACCTTCTCAGAATAAGATCTCCCAACACAACCATCTCACAATCGTGCTTTGTACCTTGAGTTAATTTTTCATAAGAATAAGGTTAAAAGAGTCTTAGTAGGTGGAGGTGTCGGTATAAACATTTTCACCCTTTAGTTGGTCAAGAACTTGGGTTATTCAAAGGATGCTATTGAAAAGACAAAGAGTACAACCATAAGGGCATATGAAAATCAAGAATGAATGACATGAGGCATCATCAAGCTACCCATCCAAGTGGGACTTGTCATTGTTGAGACCACATGCCAAGTGCTAAATATTGACCTCCCCTACAACATCTTGTTTGGTCGACCATGGATTCATTCCATGCAAGCTACAGCTTCCACCAATCACCAATGTGTCAAGTTTCCTTTTGAGGATAAAGAAGTTACTATCCATAGAGATCCCAAGACTTTCTACTATTGCAAGAACCTTGAGGCTAAATTCTACAAGATCCCCCAGATACCAAAGAATGATGAAGGCCCTACATCCTCATCCTCATTTGTTGACACATCTTCCCTTGCATGCATCTCATAATCCAAAACACCCATTGTGCAGAATATCCCCGATATCAAGGCAGTTATCAAGGATAATGGTTGTGGAGATTATAATCTAAATAAGGACAATTTTGTGTTGGGGTGAGTTATCTCTTTCCCCCAAATCTTATGGGAAACCCACACATATCAACAAAGTGACTAAAAATTAAAGCTTGCATCTACCACCTTCACCAAGTGGGGGGACTTGAACAAAGAGGATGTCAATGACGACGATGTATCTAAAATGCTCTATCAGGACAACCTACCCATTCTCATTCTTCTAATGGAAGATGATAGGAAAGGTTTATAGCTAATGATGGGATGGGGGTACAATAAGAATGAAAAGTTGGTGCAAAATGATAATGGTTTTCTAGAACCCATCATTCTTGGGAGATGTCCAAAGAATCTTGGCTTAGGATGTACTACTAGTAAGGTTACCCTTCTTGGAAAGGGTACTTCTAATAAACGGGTTGAGGCTTCCTCTTGGTTACCAACATCATGTGACACTACCCTAGATGACTTCCCTCTTGACATCACTGACCTATTCAAGAATAAATCTCTTTTTATGATATCCACAACATATTTCACCTTGAATGGCCAAACCACTGAATTAAGCCTAGTATACCCCCAACTCATTAACTGGGACCAACGAGGACCACCAATTCTAGATATATTAGAAAACAATGAAGGGATCTCAAAATTCATGGGACTTCAAGATAACTTATCATGTGGGGATCAAAAATAAAGTTTTAATATAGAGCTAGACACATAGGCATACTATGGGGAGATGATTGAATCTTTCAGTCACAAAATTGATCACATGAGAATAACATGTAGGTGTTTAAGTGAAAACCACACTATGGCACTTTTAGATCACAAAATAGTAAAAAGAAAGGATGTATCCGAAGGTGAAAACCTCAGTGAGACACCCAAGGATGAGGGATTCAATCTCCCCCTTAGTGCAATGTATCCAGAAAAATTAACAGTACTGGCAGAGAAGGATACTCCAATGAATGTAGGCATAGAAGAGGCACCTAAGATAACCTTTTACAGTGAATCATTATTTGATGAAGAACAAAAAAACTTAGCAGTGTTCCTGAAAGAGAGAAGAGAAAACTTTGCATGGTCATACATAGATATACCGGGGCTCGATCCTGAAGTAGTTGTGCATCACTTAGTAGTATATCCTGAAGCCAAACCAATCAAACAAAAATTAAGAAAAATGCACCCTCAAATTGCATTACTGGTTAAACTAGAGTTACAAAAGCTCCTTGGCGTTGGATTTATCCGACCAATTGACTATCTTGAGTGGGTTTCCAACCTGTTACCAGTCTCCAAACCCACTAGGGGCATCAAAATATGCACGAATTTCAGGGACTTGAAGAAAGCATGTTCGAAGGATGATTTTCCTCTTCCCAACATTGACATCATTATCGATCTAATAGCAGGACATGAAATGTTATCACTCATGGATGGATTTTCAGGCTACAACCAAATCATGATCACCAAGGAGGATCAATATAAAACTGCATTCACTTGTCCATGGGGAACATATTGTTGGAACGTGATGTTGTTTGGGCTAAAGAATGCTGGAGCAACCTATCAAAGGGCGATGACCCTAATATCTCATGATATGATCCATAAAATAGTCAAAGATTACGTGGATGATATTTTGGCCAAATCAAAAACAAGGAAGGATCACATAGAGGTATTGGGACCTATCTTCGATAGGCTTGAAGAATATAAAGTGTGGCTGAATCCAGAAAAGTGCTTTGGGGTAACATCAGGTAAGCTTCTTGGTTACATCATGTCACAAAGAGGGATAGAGATAGATCCAAAAAAGGTGAAAGAAAACTTAGACATTGAGCAGCCACCACAAACATTTAAATAGTTGAGAGGGCTACAAGGAAGGTTGCAATCCATTAGGAGGTTCATAACACAACTGTCAAACAAGATCTATCCTTTCTTGCATCTTCTCCATAAAGGAATAACATATAAGTGGGATGAAAAATGCGATAAATCCTTCCAGCAGATCAAGGACTACCTACTATCACCACCAGTTCTCATGCCACCGATACTAAACAAGACATTGATCCTATACATCTCAGTGACATTCACAACACTAGGTGCTCTTTTAGCCCAACACGATGAAACAGGAAAGGAAAGAGCCATCTATTACATCAGCACAACCTTAGTAGCATATGAAATGAATTACTCATCCATTGAGAAGGCATGTCTAGCAGCGATATTTTCTTCACAAAAATTTAGACATTACATGCTTTCACACCAAATCAAGCTTATTGCTAAGATCGACCCATTAAAGTATATGTTATCCAAAGTGACTCTCACTGGGCGAATGGCTAAATGGGTAATGATCTCGATTGAATTTGACAGAGTATGTGGAGTGCAAGGCTATCAAAGGACAAGTAATTTTGGGCCAACTAGTAGAAGCACCCATCTATGCAAAGGGTCCTTTGATATTTGAATTTCCTGATGAATCAATGTTCCTTCTTAATATAGCAGATCAATGGTAAATGTACTTCAATGGATCATATACCCAACATGGATCAGGGGCGGGAATTCTCTTTATCACCCCTCAAGGTGATTGTATTCCAAAGTCATGCCGGTTGTCATTTCCATGTACCAACAATATTGCTGAGTATGAAGCCCTAATAGTAGGTATAAGAATAGTTGTCCAGTGGTAGATACGAGAGTTAAAAGTATATGGGGACTCACAGATGATTGCTAACCAAGTCAATGATGACTACCAAACCAAGGATGATAAAATCGCTCCTTATAAGAAGATGGTAGAAAGTCTTAAGGACTTCTTCATTTATATAACTTTGAGCAGATACCTCGTGTAAACAATCGAGTAACCAATACCGTGGTGGCAATTGGGTCTTTGTTAGACATGCCACACAATGTCCTTCAATGTGAATTCTTGGTAGAATAGCTTCTCGTACCAGTTTTCAAATTTTTTGAATATGAATTCGTGTGTAAAATCTTTGGTCCTAGTTCCCCATGGTATCACAATATATTCACCTATCTTAGCAGAGGTACCTTCCCATCTGATATCACCTTCAACCTTAAGAAGACCTTCATTAAAAAGGCATCTCGATTCGTCATCTTAGGTGATACCTTATACTGTAGAAGCATCGAGGGGACATTACTATGATGTCTCAACCAAGAGGAAGCCTTGACCGCCTTAATATAAGTACACGAAGGCATTTGTGGTTCCCATTCTAGTGGAATAACCTTATCCAAGAAATTGTTGAGGATGGGGTATTACTGGCCAACCATGGAAAGATAATCTCATCAATATGTGCATAAATGTGTTCAATTCCAACAACATGGAGATCTAATCCATGCTCTAGCTCAGAAGTTACAACCAATGATCACACCTTGGCCTTTCTTGTATTGGGGGCTTGACCTCATAGGAAATATTACCCCCACCTCATCAAATGGCCATAAATTCATCATCATGGCCACTGAATACTTTACCAAGTGGGTTGAAGCCATTCCTATGAATTATATAACAGGGAAGCAAATCTCCAAGTTTATCCTGAATTACCTTATTTACCGCTATGGTGTTTCATAGGCCCTTATCTTAGATAAGGAACACCCTTCAAGAGTTAGGATGTAAGAGAGCTATGCCAACAATTTAACATCCAACATCAATTCTCTACCCCCTATTACCCCCAAGGAAATGGTCAAGCTAAGGCTACAAACAAGACCATTCTAAAAATCCTAAAAAAGAAGGTCAATGAAGTTGGCCATGACTAAAATCTATAGTTAAATCCCTCCCTATGGGCCTATCGAACTAGTATCTACATGCCTACAGGTGTAATCCCTTTCTCCTTAGTCTACGAATTAGAATCCATGAAGAATATAGGGTATCTCGGTTGAATGAATTATAATTCCTGGATGAGTGTCGTCTTGATGCCCTAAATCATTTACAAGCATACTAAAACCAACTAAAATAAAGCTACAACAAGAAGATCAAGATTCAGTCTTTCCAATTAGGGGATCTTATCCTCAAGTAGAATCAAAAGAATGTTCCAAATCAGGATAGTAAAGGAAAGTTTGAGCCTAATTGGTTGGACCCATTTGTTGTCACAACGAGCTATAGATCAAAAGCTTACCAATTGTTAACACCTAAAGGTGAACCCTTGCAGGAGCCAATCAACAATCTACATCTCAAAAAAATTTATGCCTAGGCTTGAAGGGTGTAAATCCAAAAATACAAAAAAAATCAAAAAATGACAAAATTCCAAAAAAATAAGAAAAATGATTGAAAATAGTAAATAAAAAAATCATCCTCTAGTGAAAACCACTTCGATGGCGCTTTGGGAAAGTACCTTGGTGAAAACCTGTCAAATAGGTTCCTTGCATAAATAAGCACCTCCATCTATCTTTGGCTCTTTAAGCTTATCATTCTTTGCATCACATTCATCCATCGCATCACCAATCCTATTTATTTCACCACCCATCCTTTAGTGAAAACCACTTTGGTGGAAAGAGTGCATGTAGCACAACTAATATATATATATGTATGTATAATGTTAATCTTTCTTATTGAACTTGAACACAATGTACATACATGATGTATGTTATCTATAAGGTTATGTGTTGTATATATATATAATATATAATATATAATATATAATATATAATATATAATATATATCCATCTATTATATTATGTACATATGTATATCCATTTACAAACATATATAATATATATTAGCTTGCCAAAGCATCATTCGATAATCGAATGCATACATCCAAATTATCATTCCCATTGAACAATATGTAAGTATTCATACCTATATATATATATATATATATATATATATATATATATACACTTCTATAATAAGTGTTAATGCTTATGTATGCATATGTATATATATATAAATACAAACATATATATATATATATATATATATATATATATATTCAATGGCAATATGATAGTCAAATGATCCATTCGATATCAAATGATTATGACCTAGTAACTATATTCACACATATATATACATATAGTCATTTCTTCATGTATGCACCTTTGTGAGTATTTCTACTTACATGTGCATTCGCTAATGCTCTCATACACGAGTCCATGTATATGCATATATGTGCCTATATACATGCTACATTTTGCGTTCATATGAAACGACATAAATATAACCAAATTCATAAAGCCCAAAGACACATAATAGCATTTATATACATATATGCATGTCTATACATATGTTGTCATACTCATATGGACATCCCATTATATCCATTATACACACATGCCGATATATGTATATATGCATATATCCCTATACTCAATCCACCATCAAAACAAGCATAGTAACATGGGAAAGGACTCACAAGTTTAACAGATAAACATCATCTAATAATACACTCAATAGAAACAATACCTTTAAACATAAACACATCAAACTAGGGATGACTTACCACTTCCCAACTCAATGACTAGACTAACTCAATAATTCTAATGTGGTGTGTGTATGTTCAAATAGTTTACGTTACTGATTATTTAACCAAGATCTTCTCTTGAGTGATACTTCCCCTCCGCCTGGAGCAATGAACATTTACTTGCAACACTAACACATGCCCACGATAGTTAACTATTCACAAAATATGCAATATACATAATACATATCCAAAGTTAGAATAATAATTCAATAGCCATCCATTCACATATATGCAATATTTCCCCATTAAATAACATTAATTGAGATAAAATTAAATGAGATAACATCAAATGAGATAGAATTCACATTGATAACAAGGTACAAGCATAATTTATTCTCTCCAGAATTCACAGTACATTCATATTACCCTATGTAGTAATAGTAAATAGTAACTACACAATTGGGGTGTAACATACTTCCCCCCTTGTGAATCATCGTCCCCGGTGATCTATAGATCTTTAACATACAGTTAAAGTCAATTAAAGTTTTACTTACCATTCACAAAATATGTAGGATTTATAAACATTCATCCTATGTAGCATCCTACTTTTCAAACTTGCCCTTCCTGGAATTTGCATCAAATGCCCTTGCTAACGCATAGGGAAAACTTGTATGCCTCACACATACTCACTCTCCCAAATATTTTTATTATATTATCATATTACTTCGTATGTACATCCTAGGTACAATAGTAACTATACATGACACCTAAAACATAGTGATTAGAAATCATTGGCCCATGAATTTATCCTTAGTATAATCCCATTAGAAAAGGAATAACGATGCATTGCACACTCCTCATGGGTCCCATCCTTCCCCTTTGATATTTAAACTTTTATACAACTCATATGCCGAGTCCTTCCATCACTTACACATCCTTTTTCCTTAACCATAAAGTACTATTCTCGATGACTTGTCCATCTTGAGCATAATATTGCTCTTGGACACCTGTCAAATTCTGATACTGTTTCGTACTTAAGATTTGTATCGACAAAGTTTCATCAATATCTTCGATCTATTACTCCTTTTTGACAATCAATCAAGTCCATGGTTAACCCTATTTCTAAGCTTATTTCAGACTAATAGAGTTTCCAACCTTCCTTTCCAAATAATGGTCCAAACCTCAATGTTAGAAGTTTACAAATCATTCAAGATTTGGTTTACCACTTTTGCCTATTTGGCTATAATAATATATTGCACATTCACTCAATTGAATGTTTCATAGTATGATCATGGTTTACATAACCCTATCATTATTTTCTCGTTCATAACTAAGATAACCTTCTCAGGAATACTAAGTAACTACTTCTCACAACATATTATTTAGGACCAAAATCCTATAAATCAAATTTCCAAATAGTGTTGGTTACTTTGATGATTCTATCCACCAGAACATTATGTCAGTTTCACCAACATAGACAGATTGATATGTCTCATGTTCTACCACTCTCCCTCCAGATGCTCAAAAGAGTACACATGTCCTACCGATGATGACATCCAATCTTCATTTCTTGGCATACTTGACATATTTTACACATCTTGTGCAACCTCTTACTCTATTTTTTCCAAGTTAAAGTGGTTCCTCATCTGAAAATTCACTTTGTCATTCCAATGTCCTATCTCTGACATTAATTTCCTCATTTCATTCCTGAATATTCCAAAATTTTGGGTACATAGGTTCTTTTATATCCAATAATAGTCTATTCTTTGACTAAGTGAGAACCTATTTTACGATCTCACGCCTCCTTTAATTCCAAGTAATAATAGTTAGGAGTTTTGTAGAAATAAATCTCCTTTATATTAGGACATCCATAACTTGGATTTATTTCATCCTTGGATTATTTTCAAAGATGTAATCCATCTTTTAACTCAATCTAATTTTCTCGATAAGAATTGGTACTAATTTGGAGTATTAATCCTTGTTCAATCATGTTGGTCCCTAGAAGATTTCAAATTTAATTGTATATATAATTACCAAGCATGAACATTTCTCGTTGGTTCCATTGATTCACATAATCACATATAGATGAGTCCCATCCACAATATACCCTAATTCTAGGATAGAGTCATTAATCAATGACTAGTCCAATGTTATAGGTTACTCTAAGTCCAATGTTATAGGTTACTCTAACCCTATATGTTCCAATCAAGACCAAATGTACAACTCAACCAAGTTATTCCCATCCTACAAGTGTTAATGAGTAGTCCAGTACATATTCCAACCCAATAGGTAAAATTTAACCTAAGTTTTTTCTCTTTAAACCAATGAATTTCTCATCCCAAATAGATTATATTAATCCTAGGTTTTCATTCAAGAGTAAGGTATGATCAAGTGATCAAATAAAGATAATTGGTGTGGTTGTATAATGTCACATCCTGCCTTATCTCTCACTCCATCTCTATGGCTTATTAGCTAAACCTTATTATCCCCAAGTCTCGTAACACAATAAGCTACAGTGTCAAGTCGCTTTACGACATGGATATATTTCATAATAGGTAGTATTGCTACTTATATAAAGAAATAACATCGTTATATAAATTCCCTATATAAGGTGTATAGGAGTGTAGATAAATTTTCTTCCAATTCATGAGTAACCCAGATACTCCCTTGCCAATCCCATAGGAAATGATCTTCCTTATCATGATCAAATTATCCGCCTATCCTTTTCTAAGGCATCAATGATAATATCATTTGTTCTTCCAATCAGATAAATATATGGTATGGGATGATAATAGGTCATAATCCTTGACCTTTCCATTTACCTTTCTCCAAAAATCCCAATACCTTTTCCTTGTGGTCATAAAATTTATGACTTAATCAACATAACGACTTATGAAGAAGTCATCGGTTCTTCCCAATCGAAAACATATCCTCATTTTTCATTGGTTGGGGTACTTAATCTGAGTAATTCCACTCTCTTCCTTCCCCCCTTAGTGTTTCCACAACATTTGTTTGACTCAAAGTTGAACTCCTAGCAAATATTTGCTTTCACGAAATGATTTGTCATTCCTTGTTGTTGACTTTCTATTGCCTTTTTCTTTCCTCAATGACATACTTTGAAATTACTTTTTTTTTCCAATGTTAGATTCATCATTGATTTCTAATCTTGTAAATTCAACATTTTTGGATCGTTCAAATAAGAGATCTAATGAATAATAGACAACTTAGAAGTTAAGAGGCACATTAATATCCCAATTCTTCCCAATAACCTTTTTGTGGAGAAATATCCATACCCACAAAGCTTAGTTGGTTGATGTACCTTTCAACTTAGAGTATTGTTTTCCTTACAACTTCTATTGTTTTGACACATAGTGCCATATTATATTCGATTTCCTTTTGGAACCTCTAATGTATGTTGGTTTATGTTGACACGTTGGTGAGTTCAAATTTATACTCCAACCAATCTATGTACTATCCAAACCCTTGGTTAGGCTAACCTGATTTACCCTTTTCAAGTTTCTTTCTCATAATCACATTTCCAAATGACTTGCCCCACTTCAAAGTAATCTTCATAACCTTTAGAGATACCAAGTTTGTTTGGTTTTTTTCTCTCATCTTAATCAAAACTCCAAATTGATCTCATTGATGTTGGTTGGTGGAACCATGTCCACATCATTGATCACTTTATTTTTGACCATTCTGGTTTTCTCCCTTTTCCTAGGTACTAACTCTTTTCTTGCAAGATCCTATCCTTACAAAAGAATTAGATTTATGCCAAGAGTTCTCCAACCTTGTGGATACCTCTTTTGTTGACTCTTTACTTTGATATAATTTATGCTGACATTGCATACACATAGATTTGTAGTGTTTTCACTAACTCCAATAATTCTTGACTCTTTACAACTATAGGTTTCTACTATAAAAGGGGTTATCTCATTTCTTCCCATCCCTTTAGAGTCATATAACTATTTTGTAGGATAAAGGTATATATTGGTTATTCTTCATAACCTTCCTACATAACCCGATTACATAATCTTCCATAATCCCAAGTAATATCATAAGTTGTTGGTTTAGGAGTTCCTACTCCAGGGACAAATCTTAACTAGTCCCAAATTTAAACAAATTTCCGAAAATTCTCATTTTCCTTTTCACTTCCCTATGTTCTTTTCTCTTGCCATTGTGGTACAAGAACTTTTCAATCATTATCTTCTAATAAGGTTTATGCATTGTTTGCGAAATGAACTCATAGGTTTTAGTGCTAAACCTGGTAGCTCTTAATGAAGTAAAAATTTCTAATTTTTCACCATTCAAGTAAATTAACTAAGTAATAAGCCATTGCAATAAAAAAGAATCTTTTCATATAGATAATTTTCAATCAAGATGCATAACATAATACAACAAGAATTCCATTTCTTTTCAATAATTTTGTAAAGTACAACAATACAAGAAAACATACATTTACATACATAGCTCCATGAGCTTTAGAACAAATAGTTGCAAGATGGTCCAGGATCCTTCCTTTCAAATCTTGGTTCTTTTGTCACATGTTGCGGAGGAGAAGCATCACTCAAGTGCTTTTTCGCCAACCATGGACTCATAATGTGGTCCCCTGCACATCTATCATTTGATAGATGGCCCTTCCCTTCAACGAAGAGATTGGTAGAGTAATCGATAACGACAACCAATTGAGCATAGTGTTGTGTCCTACATAACTAGAACCTTGTGATCCCACAATCTTGAACTAGCATGTAATACTAGACTACCGTGAACTGATAGTGGAGTCTCGACGTACACACTTTTCAGTGGAGTCTTCAGACATTCCCACTACTCTGGCAAAAGTCTTTCATTCAATATTTTATATTGAGGGTCATCTATCACATACACTACTTAGGGCCGATTTGACTTAAGGCTATCTTAAGCTACGCATAGGTATTTCCTTCAATGGATAGTCCATCATCCCAAAGATAGCCTATCACCATATTAATCTACTTGGAATAATTCTTCTTAACTAGTAAGTACGCAAGCCCAATATTTCCTTCATTGGATAGTCTATCATCCCAGAGATAACCTACATACTTGGAATTAAACTTACTTACAAGTAGTGCACTAAATACCTCCCATACTAGATTATCTATCCTAAGAGTTAACACAAGCTTTCCTAATTAAATCAATAACTTAGCTAAGTGTACCATATGTGCCTATCATGTTCAATCATACCTAGTATATAATACCTATGATAAATACCCATCTCCTATTATGGAGTACTTACAAGCACCATATGAAAACAACACGTAAGCTTCATTTTCCTTTTCAAGACACTCAAATATCTCTAATATACACATTGGAAAAGACATTTCAATCATGCATGCAAGACACATCATTCAACAGTAAAATAACAAAGAAGAAGAGATCCCCATGCATGTTATCACTTATCCAATCAAATAACAACAATGAAGCCCTTTCCAACAACAACAAGCTTGGTAAACAACTTCTCAAGATTGTTAATAATAAACTCTATCTCTCAAGTTGATAGCTTAGTCCTCTCAAAATAAAACTTCCTCACAAACTAAATTAACTCACTTACTTATTCTCTCTCAATGTAAAACAAAGTATGGCTGGAAATAATGCAAAAATAGGAATTGCAAAAGATATATAATCTCGTGGAAGAATGCATCCCTTCCAAATTAAATAGCTCAACTATTTATATAGCAACTTGATAACCTCATAGGCTATAGTTTAGGCATGTTAATGGAAAACAAGCTTCATGCAAAGCAACACATGAAACTCAATAGATAGGTGGTGACTTCCTAGCTTAATACTTAGCATAATCACCTACAGGTCGACTTGCTTATTGAGAACAATCTAAATACATTCAATTTGCATATGTTCAATTAAAATTGAAGACATCTATAGAAATTTGGTTTCTAGAGGTGGCACCAACTTCAACCACACTCCCTCTTGTTTGGTGCAGTCTCATTGCCAAAATAAATCGTCAACTACCAATTCGTAACAACAAGAGTCCATCAACTTGCATAAGAGATGAGTCGACTTAAGCTGATAAATACATTTGACAAAGTCCCCAACATATGTAAATATCATAGCAAATACGTTTCCTAACTCAAAGCTAATCTTTACTAAGGCGTCGACTAAGTCCATGCTTTGCATCGACATAAGACAACAACTCTTACAATACATATGTGTTCCTTAAAGTGTGGCAGTAGGAGTAAAAGTTCG